>OX403616.1:1883123-2392423 GCA_948107695.1 Meliscaeva auricollis | reverse complement strand
AAAATTCTGTTCTTCTGCTAGGTATTAAGAGTTTTCGTTTAATTTTTATCCTGAATTTACTATAATAATTACTAACATAGGGCAGAAATGCAATTTTTTGTTACTCAACCTGACAGATAGCCGAAATGTTAAATATCCTAAAAATCAAGTTAACCAATTTCGACAAGTCACGAAAAAAACCTAATTTGGATTCCAAAATATAGAAACTACTATTAATTTGTGTCAGAAATAAAAAAAAAAACAAAAATCCTGTCAAAAAACTTTTCCTATCAAATTCCCTGTCATTCCCTCTAACAACTCAATTTAGCACTGTTCACCTATTTTTCTCTTCCAGTGCCACAAAATGCAACAAAAAACCCTCTCTATCTCTATTAACCCTTCAAATGTTAAAATACTATCCAACATATCATCACTATACGCTATACACTGCCTAGTTTTAGTTGTTAATGTCACGTTATTTTCTGTGTATGGTATAGTTAGTAGTTACCGATGTAAAATTGTAACATTCACAGTTCACACTGAGCGAACATTTATACATACGAAACAGAGCACGCCACGCGGAGTATACGATGCATAAAATAAAGTAAAGCACCAGGTTGACAGGAAGGCTTCGTCATTTTGCCTATAAATACCAATCAGACTGACAGGTCGAGACTTGCGAGTTGACATTCAACTTTTTGGGGGCCAAACCTACCGCGCCACCACCCGAAAGGGTATAAGAGTGCATATAAATTTAAACTTCAACTCACCTTTTTGGATGAGCGAACCGACAGACCAACGCGACGACCGACATTATCGCGTAGCGCAGTCCTCTGCCCTGAACTCTCTTCAATTGAAGCTGAACTCCTGATGGGAAGTTCATGTTCATTTTTATATATTTTGTCAGCAACAGTAGGAAACTTTTATGTGTAGTCACACAACACGGTGGAGGAGGGGTAGGTATACCCCCTGGTAACTTTTTGTGTCACATCAAAGTCGAAAATATGGAGCGACACGTTGCAAAACTACAAAAATTATTCATTACACGAAATGTTCACTTCTTTTTCCGTCGAAAAATCGTTCAACACAACGCAAAAAAAATGGATAGAAAGAAAAAAAAACTACTATAAACCGAAAAAAGATATCTCAAAGGTTGTAATTTTGTGTCTGCCGTAATATCTCGTATTTCAATGTGTGTGTGCTGCTGAGGAAGTCAAAAGATATGTGGGCGCATTATTTTGATCAATGCACATTTAGAAAACGTTTAAAGAAATCCCACCGCCGCCGCCGCCCGCCAGTAATATTGTTAACACCTTCTCCGAAAGCGATTTAACTCCTTTGAAGATGTTTTTTTTTTTTTTCTTCAGGAATGACATGTGTGGAAATGTTTATTTTTTTTATTTCAGCGGTGTGTTAGTGGTTGTTCACCGGATATAACATGGCGTTTTGAACTTTCTATTAAATTCAAAACATCATGGGTTAGATTCCACCCCCATCAAGACATCAGTAGGTGGTTGTTTTTATGTTTTTTTTGTTTTAACGTTTAAGTTGCAAACCTTACCTTGGTGCGCAAAGAGGCACCCAAAAGGTGTGTCCTAGTCGTCTTCGTCTTAATGTTGCATGTTGTTCTTTATATGGGAAACAATTAGCATGAAGGAGTTCTTCTTGCAATTCTTTGAACTGCGACTCATTTGACTACCAAGCAAATCATAATAAATTGCATTGATTTTTTTTTGTTCTCAGTTGGTACCTACGTCAACCAAAACAACCGACATTCCATTTGACTCATATTTTATCAAAGTTCATCGCATTGCGCTGAGTATATTTTTGCATGAGCAGAAAGAAAAAAAATATTAAATTATTGTTGAAATTCATTATTCAAGGCGAATTCAAAAGAGCGGTTCTTTTTTGATAGAAAGTTTGATATTCATTATGGCAGAAATTGTTGGACTTTATTTTTTTTGAATTACTGTCACGATTTTTTTAAATGAACGTTCAATTATTTTTATTTATATTTTTTTTTTGTTGAGTTGAATTGAATTGAATTAGAGTTAAACCTGAGGTTGACAGTATTTTTTGTTTCTTTTAGAATATTTCAATTTGAAGTGTGGACGTATGCTGATTTACGTCAAATCAATATGATTGGTATGTTGTTGTGCAAAGAAAACAAAAAAATGAATGGTTCCCATGGATATTAAATTGTGATGTTTTGCATCTTGTAACTACGTCATAGTGCGTCACAAAATCAATTCAAATGATTTATTATTGGTTTAAAGTTATCGGTGCAAAAGTTGTAGGTTATTTGTTTAAGGTTAATCAATTTAAGTAGTGGTCATTTCTTTTGATGACAAAAAGAATGACTTTCGTAACTAGTAATACCTTCTTCATGGAAGAAGTGATGAACCACTTTGAAGAAGAAGTAATTAGGGATCTTTGGGTTATCAATTTTTTTCTAATGCTGCTTTATGATTATTTTGAAAAAAAAACTCAAGAAATTGTCGCAATATCGTATTTTCTGTGAACCCGGAAATGTTCTTTAAAAACGTTGACCAAGAAAAACTTTGATTTTCAAAGGGCATCGATATTTCCATTTGTACTCCCAAAAGTTTCTCATTAATGAGTCTTACCCACATAAAATTGTGTTATAAAGCTAAGACCTTTTATCAAAACTAATTCCCTATACAATTTCTTTGTTTTCACAACTAAAAACTAAATAAATTAAGTTCAGAAACTCCTTCTTAAATTATGACAAAAGCCTTACAAAAACTTTCAGTAACAATTAAAAAATCAAAACAAAACCTTTTTCAGTAGTTTTCAGCATAAAACAAATAAACATTCCTTTTTTTTTCTTTATTTTTATTTTTGTTTACAAAAAAACAATAATAATAAAATTATAGCTATTTCAAAAATGACCCACATAATTACTAGTATTCTAATAATGGGTTATTCATTTGACTCCACTCAGTTCTATTATCTCCTCCCAAATGCTTATTAAATATCATTATAAATTGTTGTGTCTAATGACAGCACAGAGGTATAGCAATTATTGAAAAACTATTCACCTTGAACTTATTTTTTTTTTTTTTAGAAAGAATTATGAGATATATTGAGATGCATATACAGAATTTAAACAAAGAAGGCTTGACCTTAAATTAACTTTTTGAATGGAAATTTAATAACTTTTTCCGGTTACATGAGTTTTAATTACAAAACTAATTCGAAAAAAAAAAACAAACAAAAAAAAAAAAAAGTATCTTGTGAGTGATTTTGTTTGATACTGATTTTCATAATAATTCAATTAATTGGTTAAGCTAAATCAAATCAATTCAAAATAAGCTAAAAGCACAGTGGAAACGCATGAACTTGCTCTTTAGAACTTTCAGTTGCTCTAAATTGATGTCGAAGTTAGGTAAATGACGAATAAAAAAGGGACTTTTTGAAATTGTTTAGCTCATACAGTCTAGTTGTTTTAACCAAACCACATGTTTGAAACGGTCTAACTGTCTTCTTTTCTAAACAGTAAACAAATCTAAAATGGGTAAGAAGCTGGATTTTTTACAATGGATGAATGTTGAAACCCCCTTTTAATTTTTGTTCCAAACTCCAGATTTTGGGGGTGTAACGGACTCTACAAAACTACATTCAATTGGGCAGGTAATCCAAACAAACATTTTTTTTCGGTACCTTTCTTAGTCAATTGTATACCGATTTTTTTTTATAAAAAATGCCTCGTTTGGTTTGGAAATAAAATTTATTTTAGAAAATATATAATTTTTTGCTAAATTGTCTCAGACAAACTTTATCAATCCCTCTTGAAAGTGTCAAAAAATCTTAAAGTTTAAAATCAATTTGTTAAAACCAACAGTTGAATGGAAACACAATTTCAAAATTAATTTTTTGTATTAATTTTTTGTGTTAATTTTGGTTCTAATTCCAAACTCAATTTTAACAAATCCAAAACCTACCCATGAGTATCTAATCTCTCTATGCATTTTGAATTTAAAAACCAAAAAATATTCAATTAAAACCGTCTCCACATATAGTCCTAAAAGTATGCAATTATTATTTATTTAAATATTTCATATTGTACAGCTCAATAGCCATTTTATAATTCCTCAAAAGCCAAAGGCTGCATTCATTGAATTATTTTATAAAAGCGACTAAAAATTCAAATCAATTTGTGTTGTTTTTTTATTTTTTTAATAAAAGTTAAATTATTCTAATTCACTTGTTGCCGTCATTGCTGCCCACCACCGGAAAGTATGCTATGAAATTTAAATTTTAATGAAAAACCAACAATGCTGAATAAAAACTTTAAGCATTGTGCATATTTTAAATTGCAAATTCGTCGCAAAATAATTCGAAATTTGTTGCAGAAAAAATGTGTGTGTTTTCTTTTTTTTTGTATGTTTTTAAAAATGTGTGCCACGGAAGGGGGGGGGGGTATATAGTAAAATGTACTGTGGCAAAAATTTCTATATTTTCAATTTTCAATGCGCGATAGAGCGACAAAAAAAAACAATATTAGTAATTTACATTTTAATGGCATTTACCATTATTACTCGCCGCGTTTTATATATGAAAACCAATATGGAAGGACTGTGACTTTATGATGAACAAACACTAGGACAGGTCTCATATTATTAGGAAAAACTTATTTCCATAATTTAAAACACATAACGTTTAGGTTGTTTTTAGAACTAAAACACTACCCAACCACCATGAACGACCACCACCACCACATCGCAACGGCCATTTAATTATCCCGGATTCAGAATTAGACCGTAATGCGTTCATCATAAATTATTTCCACCTCCTATCAGGGAAACTATGTGCTGTGTACAGGCTCCCAGTGGTGCGTTAATCATAAAAGAAAATATCGGGATGAGTCCCATAGAAAATCGAATGAATTTGAAACTAAACACACAGAACCAGCTGATTTGGAACAATTAAATGAGGTTTTTCAAATAGACAAAGCAGAGAGGGTGAAAGTATAGTGATTGTGATAGAATTGTGGTAAAATTTGATATAATAATTAACTACATAAATTGAGCAAAGAGAGTAAACAACTCTCAACTCTCTTGTTAACGAAATAGGAGGACGTTTGCTGGCTGTATTATTTTTGGATTGTATGATGTTCATTTAATTTACTTCTATCAAAGTTTTAATAGACACAAAATTATAAGTTAGAAAATTAACTCGAGTGAAACGATTTGTAATTTGATACAATTCGTTTGACACTGAAGGGAAACAGATAAACTATATATTTTGGGGTTTTTTTGTTGTTAATTGTACAGTTATGTTGGTTAAATAGAATTTTAATGAGGGTATACTTTTGATCAAAGGGTATTTACTTTAATGGGTATGACTTTTTAACTTAAAGAACGATTAAAAAAAAAAAAGAATAATTATTAAAACTGACACTAGGGGTCGACAAAATTGACAGTTTTTTTTTCATGTACAAAACAGAACTTTACTCTTATGAAGGTGTTGGCTGTGTTAGATTCCGAAGTCAGAAATACCATATGAGGTCACATTTTCAAGATTTTTCAGTTAAAATATAATAAAAAACCGTTTTATTGATACTTTTTTATCTCGAAAACGTCACATGATACAGCATTTCTGACTTCGGATTTGAAATCAGTTCAAGAAAAACTTTTAGAAAAGTTTAGTTCACTTTCTGTTACAACAAATAAGTGTATCAGTGATTATAATTTCTTCCATTTTCTTTTATTTCTGCATACCAATGAAAACTGTTAAGATATTAGAAGAAACTATGACAATTTTTCAGTTAATTAAATTATGAACAACTACAATTACAACTAGCTGACAAATTAATATCAGTTAGCTATTAGCTCTCTTCTCCTTCCTTACAAAGAATTTGTAACATTATATCATTTTCGATCAGTGATTTTTGGATGTAAGAGTCATATTTCGACAAAAATCTTTTGTTCATCAATTCTTGCTAATTTTCAATAAGTATTTCAATCACTTTATCGATAGAGCTTGTTGATTAAAGAAGCGTTGTTCACCTATGTGTGTGACGGGATAAAAAATCCTTATAGTGGTCATCCCAAATAGGTACCTTGTGGTGCTTTTGAAGTAATTTTACAAAATCTTTGAGTCGTATGTTGTTGGTGAAATCGAAGCCGTAAAGAAGGACTATTCCTACCAGAAAGTGTCAAGAAATGAAATGGTAACGAAGAATTTTCTTCATAGAATCAACCATACTGTTACGAGTCCCAGTTCACCACAAATATTTTAGGTTTGATCTAATTTTTTGTACGACTTCTAGATTCTTCACAAAAAAATTTTGAAAAATCCTTAAAAATCAGTTCTTTTTAAAACACAGAAACAAATACATTTTAGTCGCTATCCTCATAACTTATGAGCCATGGTCTACTTTAATAATAAATAACACACCTTTTCAAAATAAAACATATTTCTTACTTCTCTTTGGAAGTTAACAGTTTTCCTCCAATATTTACGACCCCTCCTATTACAACACATAAAAACCCCCAAAATACCAAAAGTTATAAGACTTGTAAGAAAAAAAAGCTTGTATTTGTTGGTGTTTTCCATAATCACCCACACGGAAGTTTACAATCTTTATTTATGCATCTGGATCAAAACTCATAAAACAAAAAATAAGATACATATCGTTTTATTTTTTTTTGGTTGTTTCTTTGTTTTTGTTTACAATCCAAAACAAATTACAAATTATTGCGGAGCCACGACAAAACAGCACGAAACCCTTCTTTGTTGTTGTTTTTGTTGTTGCTTACATCCATTTCTCTATCTAAATATTAAAATCTATAAAAAGATATCTCAAAAAGGCTAGTGTCTGTTTTTAGTTCCCCATGGAGAAAGGGACAAATAGAGAAAAAAAAAACAACATTTGCTGCCTCTCCAAGATAAATAGATATAAACTCTGAAAACCTAGACACAAATAGAACTCACAGCAGCAGCCAAAGCCGTTTTTAAAATACACTTCATTGATTCAGCATGAATCACGACATCGCTATAGTCATTGAGAGTCTGACGACAGCCTTAACATTACCGATAACGACACAATAATATAGGCCCATTATAATGGGTATCTATACCTGGAGAGTATAGATACCTCCTTTAAGATACAATCCGCGAATTCCAAGGAAGTATCTTTATTTTTTTTTTATATGCAGAGAGATGCCGATAGATATGGTTAAAACCGATCATAACCCATAAAGATATTTCCCTACTGGCGTGGAAGAAGGAAGCTGTACCAACAAAAATACTTTGTAAGAGGCTTTTTGTTTGGATAACGCTAGATACCTCGTGTCTATCTTTATCTCTCGGGATTATCCTCCACCTTCGTTTGAATTTTACCTTTCAATTGCAAACTCCCGCAAAAAATACTTGCAAATAAAAAACTTAAATCTATAATTAGATCAAACATAGCTAGGCGCTGGGCTATAGGGACTTCGCATTCAACCATCCAGAGAGCATCTAAATATGCATCTTTCCTCCATGGTGGGTATAGAAATCCAAATCCCATTTCTGCAGCACACAAAAAAATGCATAGAAATGCTAATCTCGAGTGCTAAAAACACTGGACCGGGGATAATGTTGTAACAAAACTGCACTCTCTACCTCCTTGATTCCTCAAAACAAAACAAACAAAAAAAAAATGTACCTCCCCAAATGAAATGGAAGAAGGTATCAGTATCATCTGATACTAATGGTAGCACCTAAAGGCGACTCTGGCGAGCGCACATTTCTATAAGAAAATTTCCATTTTCTAGAAAAAAAAAACTACTTTTTTTTTTATAAATAGTTTTTTGCTCCCCATTTTGGTGGCTTCGCAGCATTTATTGCATGACCAGCAGTTTTAAAACGGAAAACGATCAAGAGTTTGAGTACCAGATATTATATAGCATAGATAGTTTAAAAAGATACTTTTTTTTTTCTATGTAGTCTTTGTTGTTTTTCTGCAACCATTTTCAAATGGGTTCTTTGACTATTTCACTATACATTCGTGCAATAGAGTGTGTAGACCATGGAAGTGTGTGTTTACTATTCAGAAGTGGGAGAGGATAGATGGGAGAAAGAATAATAGGTAACATGCCTTTTGTATCTGTTAACCTTGATCTGAATGTTTTGCGGATAAGTATAATTATGGATAATGGGTTTCCTGTGGGGCAACACTCGGATGTTGTTTGAGCATTTTTGTATTGTTTTGTGCACAGGGTGTTCCATATTTACAACTCATTTGTTTGATTTTCAATGACCATTCGTAGATTTTTTGTTATAAAATTAAAAAAATAAAATAATACCATCTACAAAATTTTTCACACGATGTACTTTGCAGTAAAAAACTATAAAAAAAGTCGAGATTAAATGGACACATCTAAATCTTATTTTGTGGAAGGAAAGTGGAAATGAGTTCCACAGTTTTTTAATTTGCAAAGTTCCAATAGCCTAGTAAGTACACACCTCTCGCGAAATGAAGAGTGAACACGTTCCACAACATGCTAGATGCAATCTTACCACTTCCTGAGAGTACACCCAAAGGATAAATTACTAAAGTAGAATGGCATAAATTGACATTTGCTTCGAATTTGAAGCTGTTGTTGTAAAGTAATTTTTATTTAACCTCGATTTGATAAAATAAATATTTCACTGTTCTACTCATTTTTCATAGTTTTGTATAGTGAAAAATGAATACGATCCACAAGTTTTCCACACAATTTTTTTCTTTCTTCATTATAGTTCTTTCGAACATATAAATTAACAAATTTTAGATAAAAGAAGATATTTTAATTTACCATTTTAAATACAACTTAAAATGCATTCCACAATTTCTTATATTCTTAGAGGCCAAAGTTCATAATTGTCTTTTTTCGAAAAATTAAAGAAAACATAAATACAATCCACAAACTTTCTTTCACTATGCTTTATCAATTTCAAAGCGAATTTCAAGTAAGCTACTTGTAAATGTGTAATAGTTTTAGATTTTCGACTATTTTTTCTCTATTGAATTGATATTTGAACTCGTTCTACACCATGTTATGGGTCATTGTATCACTTTGTGATGGATGGGAACAAGGGGAAAAATCCCCAAGTGTTATGTCAATTGAACATTTACCAATTAAACAATTTTAAATCGAAAGAAAAGCTGTAGAATTGAAGTAAAAAAATTGAAGGTAGACGATTTTATATGAACATTTTATTTCAATCCGAACTAAGCAAAATGGCTAAGAAAAAATAATTGAAGTTGTGCGAAAAAGTCGGAGAACTTCAGAAAGTTGTCTCCTGAAAAGAAGACACTTTGGCATTGAAAACACTTCTAGTGGAATGAAATCTTTAATACGTTCCACAATTTCTTTAATTTATTTGAAGTCAAAAATCCTCTAACTAGTACCATGCAAGTTACATTTAAAAAAGACCTAAGGTATTACAGATTGTTAAAAGTTAATAAATAAGTGTGTGTAAATGTTTCAAGGCATTTCATTAACTATTATAGATCTCGTTGCAGAAATCGAGCATACATTGACCTTGTTTCTTCTAAGAGTAAATTTTACTCTTGCTTTTAGTGATTTTTTAAGATTTATTACAGAGTCGCTGCAATAATTCTGAAGTTGTTGATTTGTGAAGGTTGTACTTACAAACTTATTCGTCAATATTGTTTTTCTTCTGTAATTTAGCATTGACGACTTTGACCACTTTTATCTTTCTGCTAGAAACTTTCTGGTTCCAGAAGCTTTAAGGTCCCTTAACAGAAATCTCCAATATATTCTTTAACTGATTGAATACTAATACCACTTGACTGATTTTGAAAAGACTCTTCCTTCGCACAGACAATACTCGATATCAGATTATTGTCACATGGAGAAAATCAAACACGTCTGTCCGTCGCAGTCGTCGTCGTTGTCAGTCGTGGTGATTTTAATAAAGTTTCTTCGATAAGTATCAAAAATTTTCAATTTTGCACTTGCAGCCAAAACACCATTATCACGACAACAATGTCCTTCCAGTCTACAAAACAATTACACACCACACACACACACACACACATTCTCCGTCGAACTCGTCGTTGTTACAAAACAAAATCTCCTTATCAATATAGCGCCAAACATTTCCCATATAGCCAAGCCATCTCGTTTGTCTCACACTGAGGATTTGGATCAAGGCGACTTACTGACAACGGCTGGCATACACACACGCATTCCATCCCTGACACAAGGATTCACCCAATAATCCCAGCATAAACCAATAACCAGGATCCAAACAACATGCATTCCACACATGCAGGCGGATATGTCCCTTCGGAAACGGTCCGGTCGGTCGGTCGGTTGGTCGATCGATGTGTGCTCGTTCGATTGTAATTGAAAAGTTTCTAAAACTCGACAGGAGTTGGTTTTTGGTTTTAGAAATTTGTTCGTCGAAAGTCACTACCGCCAGCAGTAGCCATATCCATGTCTCAAATCTACTTTACCGTTAAAGGCAACATTCCGTTGGTTTTTTTTGTTGTCTTTGTTTATTTGTTAAGACCTTAACCCGTGGTCAATATCCCTGCATCCATTGGCGAATCAATAAAATTTAATCGTCTTCGTTTGTGGGTTTTGTTTTTTTTTTGGAATGACTTCTGCTATGAAAAGAAATAAACAAAACAAAAATCGGGACCAAACGCTCTTCCCTGCCATACCGCCACCACCAGCAGTGGAATCTCTCATTTCATAAATATTTTCATTCGTTTCGTTTATTTTTCTTGTGCAGAATTATCACTCTGGCACTTGACACTGATCCAAAAGAGACAAAAAAAAAAACAATGAAAGAAAAAAACTGTGGGAAATGAGATCACAAAAGGACGAAAGTTGAGAGTTATAGACAAATCGATGATAGCAAAACTCTAGCGGAGCGGAGCACACCAGGGAGCAAGTTGGGAAAAATCATATTTTTGTGGTCAGCTAAAAAATATTTGATTCCCAACCGAACCGAAGCTGACTACGATAGTGGTTGGGGAATCGGAGTATCTATACCGACATCCTTTCATGTATCCAGAACAGCCACCGAAGCAGCCGTTTATCCCTTGGATATGAAAATGTCTTGCAGATAATCGTTTCATCGTTGTTGGTGGCACAATAATGTCATGTCAGTTGAAGCAAAGCTGCCACAGATGGTGCAAATGAAACGATTCGATGTCAATTGCTGAGTACGGAGATGTTGAATAGTCCGGATCCGGAGGAGCATGGAGTGGAGGGAGTGGGTGGAGTTGTGAAGTTGAAGTTGGTTTCGGAAAATGATACTCTTGTGGGTGATTGGACGACAGGAATTGCAGTCAACGTATACAGTTCAAACAGTAGTCGCAGTAAAAAAAAAGTGAGTGAGTCGTCGTCGGTCGGTGCGGTGCGGTGGTAAAAATGTATAAAAAATATTGTTGTCATTTTATTGGACTATAGCATGCGGTTTGTATTGAAATACATTACTTCCCTGGGAAGAGTAGTTATACCTCCTCGTATTTGTCAGCGTCGCTTCGTCGTCATACCTTGTCACGTCATACTCGTCGCCGTACATAGATGCGATATGAACATTTATAGCGAATTGTGTTTTTATTTTTTAATGAATAGGCACAACATATCAATGTGAAATTGCAGGGCTTCACCCGGAGTGTAGAGGGGGAGGAGGTGTCAAACACACAATAAAGGGGATTAAAGTTTTAATATTTTATTTTTATGACTTTTTTATGTTGCAATATATAGGCTGGTGCTGATATGGTCTCTAAAAAGCTTTTGAATTAACTTTATTGCTATCGAAGGTATATTTAATGGAATTAAACTAAAACTTTCCAGTTTAAACGAAGTTTTTTTTTTAAGGCTTGCAGAGTGGAAAATAATATACTTCCGGGAGTTTTAAAAGAACTTAATTGTTTATATTTTACACGATAGCTGCAATCCATTATTTTTTATTCGATTTTAGGTATCCCCTTCTTCAACAACAGCTACTGATTCGTTCATATAAGCTTCGACTTCTTCATTAAAGATTTTTTATATCAGGAACTGATGTTTCTGTATCAGCAACTAACTTTTCGGTATCAGCTACCAATTTGTAGATATCAGCTAATATTTTTTTCTATCAGCTATTGATTTTTCAATATCAGTTTTTCATTTTTAAGTATCAGCTACCGATGTTGTTGAATCAGCTACTTCGTTTTTAGTAACAGCTACTGATTTGTTAACATCAGGTCCCACTTTTCCGGAACAAGCTGCTAATTCTTCGTTATAAAATGTTAAGCTACTTTTGTTAAGATAATTTTCAGTATCAGCTACAAATTTGCTTTGGTATCAGCTACAAATTTGTCAATATCAGCTTATATTTTGTTCTATCAGATACTCATTTTCGCTACCGATTTTGTTGTATCAGCTACTTTGTTTTCAGTAACAGCTACTGATTTGTCAATATCAGGTTTCATTATTCCGGTATTTCCGGATTTTTCAGTATCAGCTACCAATTTGCCAGAACTAATTTGTTCTATCAGCTACTGATTCCGGGGTATTGCTATTTAATTCTTCGGTATCAGTTAGGTGTTTTTTTAATATCAGCTTCCACTTTTTCAATACTAACTGCTATCTTGCTATCAGTTCCTGATACTTAAGTAGGTATCAGCTAAGTATCAATTTTTTTCGTTATTAGCTTTCAATTTCCATTACGATTCTTTCCACCAAAACATCTTTTACTAAACTCCACACGTTTCTTTTTCAAAAGCTATTTAGAGCAATACACCAACTAGATGATAAAAAGAACAGGTGATAGTACAGAACCTTGAAGAACTCCACTATCATAATTCAAAGTTCTTTGACACTTTTCACATTTTGCAAGAATTGGAACATTTTTTTAAGTTTTGTCGTTACTTTTTTGATTCGAGTATTTCAATTTAAGGTTCGGTATTCTTTATGGTCTTGAACTCATCAGAATATTACATCAAAACAGCTTACGTAAACTTTAAATTGAACTAATTTTATGTAAATATCATCTCTCTCAGTTGACGTGTCTCTCATTTATTAAACCGAAGAGAAATGTTATTTCTGTTGTCATCAGTAAACCACAACCTATTATAGCTCAATGAACACAGACTATTAAATTTAAAAACCACAAATGATAATAAAACTTTTGGGGATATCGATAAAATGCTCTTCATACCATGTCTGTCAAGTTAGCACTACCACTTTCAAATTTCAAAAAAGTAATGATGCAATTAATTGTCGTGAATTTGTCGTAAATTTGTCGTGAAAAAAAAATATTTGTCGCGCCTCGTTTTTTAAAACTAACCCCTGGTAGTGCTAACTTGACGGTCAAGTTAGCACTACCACCCCTGGAAAAGTGTTAAAACGACGATAAATACAAAAACTGGGTATGCAATTAATTGTCGTGAATTTGTCGCTGAAATGTGGCATACTCAAAAAAATTCTAAATTTTTTTTTTTTTAAAATAACCCCTGGTAGTGCTAACTTGACACACAAGTTAGCACTACCAACCCTCGAAAACTGTTAAAACAAGCTTAAATTTGAAAAAAAAGAACGTCATTAATTGTCGTGATTTTGTCGTAGATAGATGGCGCTATCAAAAATTTTGTCCCGCCCATATTTTGGAAAATACGCCCCCTAAACTGAATAATCTAAAATTAACACTACCAAACATACAATTCTGCTTTAAATTACCAATTTCCTATAAATTTTGCTATAATCGATTGGTCCTACATAATTTATAGCACGCTATGCTATAACAAAAATTTGTCGCGCCTTTATTTTAGAAATAACCCTCATATAGGTGCATTTAAGAAACCTAGCACTACCATATGAAATTTTTTTGTTTGTTTGGTTTTTTGCTATAAATTTGATATAAACAATTGTCGCTCGACGTCTAGAACAAAGTTGCATCATAAAATAATTTGTCGCACCCTTACTTTAGAAACAACGCCCCCTCAACTGAATTACCTTAAAAAAACACCATCAAACATTATCATACCTAAAAATTTTCTTCTAATTGCGTTTTTGCTATAAATTTTGCCATAACTAATTGTCACTAAATGACTTTTAGCAATTTAGGCCGAAAAAAAATTTGTCGCGCCTTTATCTTAGAAACAACCCTCATATAGGTGCATTTAAGAAACCTAGCACTACCATATGAAATTTTTTTGTTTGTTTGGTTTTTTGCTATAAATTTCCTATAAACAATTGTCGCTCGACGTCTAGAACAAATTTGCATCATAAAATAATTTGTCGCGACGTTACTTTAGAAACAACGCCCCCTCAACTGAATTACCTTAAAAAAACACCATCAAACATTATCATATCTAAAAATTTTCTTCTAATTGCGTTTTTGCTATAAATTTTGCCATAACTAATTGTCACTAAATGACTTTTAGCAATTTAGGCCGAAAAAAAATTTGTCGCGCCTTTATTTTAGAAATAACCCCCATATAGGTGCAGTTTAGAAACCTAGCACTACCATTTGAAATTTTTTTGTTTGTTTGGTTTTTTGCTATAATTTTGATATAAACAATTGTCGCTTGACGTCTAGAACAAAGTTGCATCATAAAATAATTTGTCGCGACCTTACTTTAGAAACAACGCCCCCTCAACTGAATTACCTTAAAAAAACACCATCAAACATTATCATATCTAAAAATTTTCTTCTAATTGCGTTTTTGCTATAAATTTTGCCATAACTAATTGTCACTAAATGACTTTTAGCAATTTAGGCCGAAAAAAAATTTGTCGCGCCTTTATTTTAGAAATAACCCCCATATAGGTGCAGTTTAGAAACCTAGCACTACCATATGAAATTTTTTTGTTTGTTTAGTTTTTTGCTATAAATTTGATATAAACAATTGTCGCTCGACGTCTAGAACAAATTTGCATCATAAAATAATTTGTCGCGACGTTACTTTAGAAACAACGCCCCCTCAACTGAATTACCATAAAAAAACACCATCAAACACTATCATATCTAAAAATTTTCTTCTAGTTGCGTTTTTGCTATAAATTTTGCCATAACTAATTGTCACTTCAACTGAATTACCTTAAAAAAACACCATCAAACATTATCATACCTAAAAATTTTCTTCTAATTGCGTTTTCGCTATAAATTTTGCCATAACTAATTGTCACTAAATGACTTTTAGCAATTTAGGCCGAAAAAAAATTTGTCGCGCCTTTATTTTAGAAATAACCCCCATATAGGTGCAGTTTAGAAACCTAGCACTACCATATGAAATTTTTTTGTTTGTTTGGTTTTTTGCTATAAATTTCCTATAAACAATTGTCGCTCGACGTCTAGAACAAAGTTGCATCATAAAATAATTTGTCGCGCCCTTACTTTAGAAACAACGCCCCCTCAACTGAATTACCTTAAAAAAACACCATCAAACATTATCATACCTAAAAATTTTCTTCTAATTGCGTTTTTGCTATAAATTTTGCCATAACTAATTGTCACTAAATGACTTTTAGCAATTTAGGCCGAAAAAAAATTTGTCGCGCCTTTATTTTAGAAATAACCCTCATATAGGTGCATTTAAGAAACCTAGCACTACCATATGAAATTTTTTTGTTTGTTTAGTTTTTTGCTATAATTTTGATATAAACAATTGTCGCTTGACGTCTAGAACAAAGTTGCATCATAAAATAATTTGTCGCGACCTTACTTTAGAAACAACGCCCCCTCAACTGAATTACCTTAAAAAAACACCATCAAACATTATCATATCTAAAAATTTTCTTCTAATTGCGTTTTTGCTATAAATTTTGCCATAACTAATTGTCACTAAATGACTTTTAGCAATTTAGGCCGAAAAAAAATTTGTCGCGCCTTTATTTTAGAAATAACCCCCATATAGGTGCAGTTTAGAAACCTAGCACTACCATATGAAATTTTTTTGTTTGTTTAGTTTTTTGCTATAAATTTGATATAAACAATTGTCGCTCGACGTCTAGAACAAATTTGCATCATAAAATAATTTGTCGCGACGTTACTTTAGAAACAACGCCCCCTCAACTGAATTACCATAAAAAAACACCATCAAACACTATCATATCTAAAAATTTTCTTCTTGTTGCGTTTTTGCTATAAATTTTGCCATAACTAATTGTCACTTCAACTGAATTACCTTAAAAAAACACCATCAAACATTATCATACCTAAAAATTTTCTTCTAATTGCGTTTTCGCTATAAATTTTGCCATAACTAATTGTCACTAAATGACTTTTAGCAATTTAGGCCGAAAAAAAATTTGTCGCGCCTTTATTTTAGAAATAACCCCCATATAGGTGCAGTTTAGAAACCTAGCACTACCATATGAAATTTTTTTGTTTGTTTGGTTTTTTGCTATAAATTTCCTATAAACAATTGTCGCTCGACGTCTAGAACAAAGTTGCATCATAAAATAATTTGTCGCGCCCTTACTTTAGAAACAACGCCCCCTCAACTGAATTACCTTAAAAAAACACCATCAAACATTATCATACCTAAAAATTTTCTTCTAATTGCGTTTTTGCTATAAATTTTGCCATAACTAATTGTCACTAAATGACTTTTAGCAATTTAGGCCGAAAAAAAATTTGTCGCGTCTTTATTTTAGAAATAACCCCCATATAGGTGCAGTTTAGAAACCTAGCACTACCATATGAAATTTTTTTGTTTGTTTAGTTTTTTGCTATAAATTTGATATAAACAATTGTCGCTCGACGTCTAGAACAAAGTTGCATCATAAAATAATTTGTCGCGACCTTACTTTAGAAACAACGCCCCCTCAACTGAATTACCTTAAAAAAACACCATCAAACATTATCATACCTAAAAATTTTCTTCTAATTGCGTTTTTGCTATAAATTTTGCCATAACTAATTGTCACTAAATGACTTTTAGTTAAGTTATTTCTTATTATTTAACTTTTGTGTCAAGTTAGCACTACCAGGGGTTAGTTTTAAAAAACGAGGCGAAACAAATTCTTTTTCGGCATAAATTGTTAAAAATTGATTGAGTGACACTTAGTTATGGCAAAATTTATAGCAAAAACGCAATAAGAAGAAAATTTTTAGATATGATAGTGTTTGATGGTGTTTTTTTATATTAATTCAGTTGAGGGGGCGTTGTTTCTAAAGTAAGGTCGCGACAAATTATTTTATGATGCAACTTTGTTCTAGACGTCAAGCGACAATTGTTTATATCAAAATTATAGCAAAAAACTAAACAAACAAAAAAATTTCATATGGTAGTGCTAGGTTTCTTAAATGCACCTATATGAGGGTTATTTCTAAAATAAAGGCGCGACAAATTTTTTTTCGGCCTAAATTGCTAAAAGTCATTTAGTGACAATTAGTTATGGCAAAATTTATAGCGAAAACGCAATTAGAAGAAAATTTTTAGGTATGATAATGTTTGATGGTGTTTTTTTAAGGTAATTCAGTTGAGGGGGCGTTGTTTCTAAAGTAACGTCGCGACAAATTATTTTATGATGCAAATTTGTTCTAGACGTCGAGCGACAATTGTTTATAGGAAATTTATAGCAAAAAACCAAACAAACAAAAAAATTTCATATGGTAGTGCTAGGTTTCTTAAATGCACCTATATGAGGGTTGTTTCTAAGATAAAGGCGCGACAAATTTTTTTTCGGCCTAAATTGCTAAAAGTCATTTAGTGACAATTAGTTATGGCAAAATTTATAGCAAAAACGCAATTAGAAGAAAATTTTTAGGTATGATAATGTTTGATGGTGTTTTTTTAAGGTAATTCAGTTGAGGGGGCGTTGTTTCTAAAGTAAGGGCGCGACAAATTATTTTATGATGCAACTTTGTTCTAGACGTCGAGCGACAATTGTTTATAGCAAATTTATAGCAAAAAACCAAACAAACAAAAAAATTTCAAATGGTAGTGCTAGGTTTCTAAACTGCACCTATATGGGGGTTATTTCTAAAATAAAGGCGCGACAAATTTTTTTTCGGCCTAAATTGCTAAAAGTCATTTAGTGACAATTAGTTATGGCAAAATTTATAGCAAAAACGCAATTAGAAGAAAATTTTTAGATATGATAATGTTTGATGGTGTTTTTTTAAGGTAATTCAGTTGAGGGGGCGTTGTTTCTAAAGTAACGTCGCGACAAATTATTTTATGATGCAAATTTGTTCTAGACGTCGAGCGACAATTGTTTATAGGAAATTTATAGCAAAAAACCAAACAAACAAAAAAATTTCATATGGTAGTGCTAGGTTTCTTAAATGCACCTATATGAGGGTTGTTTCTAAGATAAAGGCGCGACAAATTTTTTTTCGGCCTAAATTGCTAAAAGTCATTTAGTGACAATTAGTTATGGCAAAATTTATAGCAAAAACGCAATTAGAAGAAAATTTTTAGGTATGATAATGTTTGATGGTGTTTTTTTAAGGTAATTCAGTTGAAGTGACAATTAGTTATGGCAAAATTTATAGCAAAAACGCAACTAGAAGAAAATTTTTAGATATGATAGTGTTTGATGGTGTTTTTTTATGGTAATTCAGTTGAGGGGGCGTTGTTTCTAAAGTAACGTCGCGACAAATTATTTTATGATGCAAATTTGTTCTAGACGTCGAGCGACAATTGTTTATATCAAATTTATAGCAAAAAACTAAACAAACAAAAAAATTTCATATGGTAGTGCTAGGTTTCTTAAATGCACCTATATGAGGGTTATTTCTAAAATAAAGGCGCGACAAATTTTTGTTATAGCATAGCGTGCTATAAATTATGTAGGACCAATCGATTATAGCAAAATTTATAGGAAATTGGTAATTTAAAGCAGAATTGTATGTTTGGTAGTGTTAATTTTAGATTATTCAGTTTAGGGGGCGTATTTTCCAAAATATGGGCGGGACAAAATTTTTGATAGCGCCATCTATCTACGACAAAATCACGACAATTAATGACGTTCTTTTTTTTCAAATTTAAGCTTGTTTTAACAGTTTTCGAGGGTTGGTAGTGCTAACTTGTGTGTCAAGTTAGCACTACCAGGGGTTATTTAAAAAAAAAAAAAATTTAGAATTTTTTTGAGTATGCCACATTTCAGCGACAAATTCACGACAATTAATTGCATACCCAGTTTTTGTATTTATCGTCGTTTTAACACTTTTCCAGGGGTGGTAGTGCTAACTTGACCGTCAAGTTAGCACTACCAGGGGTTAGTTTTAAAAAACGAGGCGCGACAAATTTTTTTTTTTCACGACAAATTTACGACAAATTCACGACAATTAATTGCATCATTACTTTTTTGAAATTTGAAAGTGGTAGTGCTAACTTGACAGACATCTTCATACCCTATAGCTCGTCGGTGTATCCATAGATTAAGAAAATATCGATTTAAGTTCCATCGTAAAATTCCCCAAATGTTTAACCATGATTTTGTTTTCATTATGAGTTCCCGAGTCTATAAAAATATCTCCATTTTCCTTCCCTAGAACAATGAAGTTTAAGTCGTAAAGTGTTAAAGTACCTACCCTACCCTATTCAACCTTCCCTAAATTGTGTTATCAGTGATGGGTTCTTGGGTATTGTTTGTTCTCAATGCAAAGATAGGGATACCCCGTAAAGTTAAAGTTCAAACTGAAAAGTGATTAAATATCCCAATTTTATCAGAAAAATTTGCCTCTTTTTCTGTCTTAATGATAAACTTTAGACAGGTATAGGTACCTTTTGTCTCTTTTATCAAATATCCAGAGAAATAGGTATCATCCCCAAGGAATGACTAAAAAATGAAAACCATTTTCGGGTGATGTCACATGAAATGGATATTGTTGCGCGTAGATACTTTTAACTTCTGCTTGATGGGCCTCCAACAAAAAAGGCAAAAAAAAAAAGCTTTAGAATATATATTTTCTGAAGTTAAAAAGACCATTCTGGCGGCTACCTTACCTTGCACACACCACCGTACGGCATTTTTATGATGGTTTTTGTTTTTGCTGGTGCAGCTGCTGCATGCATCCTTGTTTTTATTTTTTTATTTTAGCCACTGAAGCCGACAACCAGTGTGTTCTTTTTTTTTCAAAAAAATATAAATTGTAGTGTAGCCGAAACCGAAACAAATAAAGCAACAGTCGGTACGGTAGGGAAGTTAGGTGTATCGAGCAGAGGTATAAGTAGTTTATATACGCCCGGCTATAATGATGTCGGCTATATGAGGCTATTGCCATTAGCCATTATTTATACACCAAACCTATCCGGCACCGACCTGCAGCAGCGGTGCGGCGCGGCGCATGATGGTCACACCTGAATTTTTGTTGGCAAAAGGAGTAAAGTTGGGTGGGAGAAAAATTAAAAAAAAAAATTAAATATGAAACTCAAAGCCACTCAGACCTGAGGGAATATACAGAAAAAAAAAAGTTTCTGGTCTCCTCATTAATTAGAAGTGCAAATAGTTTTTTTTTTAAATATTGTTGTTGTTTTTGTTATTTTAACCTCGTTCTATCAGAGAATTAAGAAGCAGACTTTACGGTCAGGAAATAAGGAATTTCAGTAAACAACAAAATTTTGTAAGAAATAAAAAAAAAATGTTGGGAAGTTCCTGATTTTTGTGGGTGCGCTTCTTTGCTTTATGTTTTGGTTTTTGTGAAACCTAATGAAGTCATGCAGTGACACAGTGACCACAATACATATTTTTTTTTTGTTCTGGAAGAAAATTTTGTACATTGGAAAATTGAATCTAAATATTTTGTAAAAACAAATAAATTAATATTGATTCTTTACTTCAAGATACAAGCTACATAAGCAAATGAGGTCAGCATCACACAATTTGTGTATAAGTACACAAATTTTCGTAACAAAAACTAAACAATACCATCTGAACCGCAATTAGGATGACAGCAAATGACACACAAATCGTGTTAGTATGACATTTACTGTCATCTGATTTGTGGTTCAAATGGTTTTTGTACATTTTTATGTCAAAAATACACAAATTTATACATAAAATTTGGTATTTACACAAATAGTTTGTTACTAGCTTGAGAGCCGTTCTACTATGTGACAGCTTAGGCAAGCGAAACAGTAGAAAATAAAGTTTCTTAGCAACAAATGGTCCCAAAACGTAACATTACTTTGCTAGTCACACCCTCGTCTTCCACTCCAACATGTTTGGTCTTCTGATCTATAATTAGTTCATCTCTCTCCAACTCTTCTCTAATATCTCCACTACTCACACGAGCAATCTCTGCTTTCATTCTTCTCCTCGCGGAAATACTTGGAGTACCAAGCTCTTCTCTTTCTATTAAAGGATGTAGTAATTCTTTTTCTATGTTTTTAGCGCTGCTTGTAGGAGCTCTGCTGGGAAACCGTGTAGGTGATCTTCAGCTCTATTTCACTTAAAAGCTTGTATTTCCTGTCGTGGTCTAGAAATGTCACTATCAGGTGGTCTTGTGGGGTGAGTCGGGAATAGTACATTCACAATGTGCATCATCTTTTTCTGGGTTAAGGTATACTATGTTCTTCTGGGCTCCAAGCTTTTTCATAGCGATCTTGTAGCCAAGTCCCCAAGGATAGTTATTGATATCTTTTCAAAGTTTTTCCCATTTCCAGTTTTTGCTTAGTTTTATGGCACTTTTGAGCTCGTGACGTTTGGTTTTGAACTGTTCAAGTTCGTTCTCGAGGGTGTCGTCTTCTTCTTCCTCGTGTGACTTTCCTCCTCAGATGCAAGCAACTTCTGCGGAATCCAGCAGTTTCATCCAACCACTAGTAAGCAGGTTTTTGTCTTCCATTGACGAAGCTCTTCTCCTTCTTCGATCGTCTTGGTCAGCAGTTCAACTTAAAGTCAATAACAGACTTTAAGTACACATAATTTTCCTTCCATTTTTGACATGTGTTCATACTAGTGCGATATTTTGGAGGCACTATTAGTGATTTCTTTATTGCTAGAAATTTGTTACTATTTCAATCGTGTTATAAGGTATTCAGTGCGCAAAGCTGGAAGATATGATTTAAAAGCTTAGCAACATTGGTGGTTTTGTACAGTTTTGCTGTATCACCGATTAACAATATCTACTGCATCTTCAGCTAAATTTCTCTTACTTTTATGGAATACCCCATTTTGTTTGGTTTCTGTGCCTTTCCTAATTTTTTATCAGCTGATTCGTAAAAATACTGTTGAGGGTGTCTCGAAAAATTCGCCAGAATTTTATTTTAAAACAAAAACGCAAAAGATTTCGATCCTTTTGTTATTAAGAAGAAATCCCAAGTTTTATAGCGATCTTTCCAAAATTTGAAGAATTTTCTCTATTTAATATTTTAGCTGCATTCTTGAACTTTGTCGAATTCATTCAATTCACACTCAGGTATTATTCGTTTTGGAACAATTCTATAATGCATTATTGAGTTTCTACATCTTTCAGCAAATCTTCGATCTTACTAGTGCTGATCTTCAGTGCGTATATCAGGTAGTATAGTACCAAAAATTGATAGAGTAGTTCTGAAGTCTACGAGCTACTATCTCTAAATTGGATGCGATGTTAGAAACATGTAGTTTTCAGCTCAGGTATAGTTTTCTTTCAGTTTAAATCGAAAGTAAACACAATAAATCTTCACCAAAGTAACCAAACACTGATTCAGTTCATCAAAGGTCATTTGGAAGATCGATTTGTTATAAATTATAATAAATCATTCGAACAGCAAACATAAACGTTAAGTGACACTGACATTTCATTACCCCTGCTTGTACCTGCTTGTAAACAAAACAAAACGAAAAAAAAACATTCTTCCAACAAGAAAAAGCCATAAATCGAATTCAGAATACCGTGTAACCATGACACACTCCTTGTATAGACATACGACATCATCTCAACCATCAGAATCTCGGTCCTCCTCACACATCTGTGACTAATTTTATTTCTTTATATTTTGTTCTCTCCATCAAAGACTCTTTTTTGGGGGGCCTTGCCTTTACTTTTTTCGTCGATGGGCATTGAATATATGGAAAAGGAACAAGTGAAGCTATGAATTTTTTTTTTGTTTGGAGAATGTCAGTTCCAGACACATCAGCGACAACGATGAATAAAATAATGCAAATTGAATAATAATTCGAAGAAGTGTGGCAGTTCGAAAATCATCATCAAAAAAGTTCAAGTTCATTCTTCTCTTCATTTTTTTTTTTTGTAGAAATTGACGATATGCCCGCCATGAACCATTGATGAGGTCTTGATAATTTTATGGGCCAGTCACTAGGTTTTTTTTAAATTGAAACATCAGTCTGGGGTCGAACATATGGCAGAGGACGAAGACTAAATAACAAACGATTGAATTTTATTGGTTTAAATTATTATTTGTTTCTGAATCAAAATGTTATGACCTCATTTTTGTATGAAGTAATCGTGTTTCAATTGAAAACACATCAAACATTCAATAATACGAGTAATTCAATCGTGAATACCTACACATAGTTGCGTGAGTTCATTAGGTAATATCTGTAAAACAAGATCAGACTAGAAAAAAAAAAATAGATACAAAAGTATCTCAGATTTCACATATCAGTGAAAGTACATAATTCACAGTAGTTATTGGATATGAGTGATACTGATACCACCGCTGAAGCAACCCCAAACCACCATGTATCGGGTAATTAATCAATGAGTAGTTATGTGGCTCTATAGACATCACTCGCACTCGCAAACAAACTATAAACAATCAGATACATTTTTTTGTTCAATTTGTTCAACAATAGGTGGGTTGGTTAGTTAAGTAAAGCATGTTAGAAGGTATGCTGTTAAGAAATTGAAGCAATTTATTGTTTAGACTTTGTGAACAGATAATTAAATGACGTGTTTGAAAACAATTAATAATAATCTGTTTCGATTAATAGCGTTAGTAATGGAGAATTTCCGGAGTATTAACTTTTCACTATAAACGGAAATTGGTTGTGGATGAACTATTGTACTTCAAGTTTTCAAATTTTGTATTGGTTTTGCGAAAATGATCACACAAACATAGACAAAATTGACGAAAATTGGTTTTCAAATCATTTTCATAAAGTCTGTTCTAAATAGAAGGTAGAAAGTTTTGCTTTGATTTGATGTAAAAAGTTTTTGCTAAGTGCAAAAACTCCATCCAAAACCCCATAGTCAAAGAAAACAGCAAACAATTTATGGATACAAATTTGGCAACTCTTCTATTTTCTAAGAAAACATTCACTCTGTCAATATTAAGGTAAAAACGCCTCAAAAAAGTAGGCGTGGCAATTATTTCTTATGTGTCAATTGTTCTTTAGATAACAATGTAGTTCAAAACGACCCCAAAAAGTAAACATTTTTACAGCACAATCTTAAACTATATTACCTTGGACGAGTATTTCCGACTTTTTTTTTTACTGAGAGTGTTTATGGGCAGAAATGATTATTAATTGATTTGCAATACCTTTCTGTATAACCTCCTTGTCATCAAATTCGGGTAATTGATTCAGATTTTATAGATTTAAGACCCCCTTTCCATACAACTTGAACCACTGTGTGACGCCAGTACCTACTCTGTAACCAACGGCTAACGAAAATCGATTTGTTTATGTAAAATACTTTAGAAAAACAACCAGATTATTTTTGTCAAATTTATTAAATAATTTTTGTTTAATTTAATTTCAGTACGACAACGTAAATTCCTGCTTAAATGTCCTTCGCACTCAAGCTGTCTGTGGTTTAGAATCAATCACCACCAACGACATCTGTGCTGGTCGATTGAAAGCAGTATTAGCACTTTTCTTTGCTTTAAGTCGATTCAAGCAACAATCGAAACAATCAAAAAGTTTAACCGGTTCGATAAAAGCTGAAATACATCATCAACCGCAATTACCATCGCAACAACAACAACAACAACAACTACCAGCGACAACAGTACCGAATCAAAATCAAAATCAATCGACGACGACAACAGCAACAATAAATAATGCAAATGTGATACCAGCCCAACAGACGCAAAACGGAAATGACGCCATGATAAATCGGTAAGTGAATAAGAATAACTTTATTTACAATAAATAACTGTATACCAGTAAAGTTTATGAAAGCTTGACTGGTTTTATAACAGTTGATTCCTCGTTTTTTAAAGGTTTATGTCTGAAATAGAAAAAAAACTGGTATAAAGCTATTTTTCAATTAGTTTTATGATTTGATTTCTTTTCTTCTGTTTTTTTGGTTTGTGTTTTCGGTGTGAATTTAGCAGTGACACAAACCAAAGTAAATGGTATAATCGGTCAGTGCTGCCAGCCTAATAATACATTCAGGCTACATTCAGGCTAGAAATATTACAAAATAATAATATGTAATGACAAAATGGATGAAATACAAACGTTTTTTTAGTGTTTAAGGACGTGCTCAGAAATCTCTAGAACCCATTGTCTGATTTGAATAAAATTTGAAGAAGATTTTTGGCGAAAGCAGAATAAAGTTAATCATTTGCGCTCCAACACATCCATTTTCTTTAAGGTTGGGTTCCTAAAAAAAATTAAAACACCGAACCAAAATCTTTTAAAAGGTCTGGTTTCAAAACTATCACACACAATTTTTCTCTTTTAAAAAATTAAGAAATTTTCGTAAATTAAACTTTGAATGCAAATTTTTTGCCAACCAAACCTATCAGAAGTGAGAAGGTTTCAGATGTTAATAGCTCATATCAATGGAATTTTCATTTGATGTGTAACTTCAATAGTTTTCGTTATCAAAAGTACCTATTTCATATTTTTTAATTACATAATGGGATCGAAAATCTTGGAATTTTACAAAAAAAAATCGTCTATAAGCCTGTGGGTATTTTTTTTTTAGGCTTTTAATCTCAATAAAATGGAGGTAAAGTACTTATTTTCTTGGAAAAGTTCTTAATTAAGGGATGGAAAAACCCGAATTCGTCCATTTCCTTTTTGACACAAAAAAAATCTTAAGAAGCTATCAAAGAATATTTGAAGTTACGCTTCACTTATCTTCACTCAATTTCAACCTCAATTTTATTATGAGTATATCCTTAAAAAACCTCTCTCTTAAACCGATTTTCAAAAAAAAATATGTAATCTACAAAAGGAAATTACGAAAACCAGAAAAGTACCCTGGTATTTGGTCACCACTTAAGAGGACACTCGTGTAGCCAAGGTCCTTGAAAATGATGCTGCTCCCCCTTAAACATATTTTCATGCTATAGTCGACAAAATTTTATTTAAATTGTCCTTTTTTCCCCCCAAAAAAAAAGTATACCTACTCCATCGAAGTGCAAAATGTACTAAAGAGTCTAGGACATACACATATAAATTCTATGTACCGTTATTATGTAGATATATCTATTCAAACCCATCATATGCGCCTGGCACACATCCTCATTCCTTCCACAAGTGAAAGTCATGCAAACAAAAATACAACAGCAAAAAAAAAAAAACTCATTGCCACAGTGTTTAAAGCACACATGCCGCCCATTATTTACGACAGGCAGCAGCAGCAGGCAGTCGAGTCGGGGCGAGAGTCCAAGGACCAAAAAGGATATAGAAGGTTTGGAGAATTCATTTCGTCGCCACATCCCTTTTCATGTTTCAACCGATGTTACACCGGATTGTTGTCGGTTTTCAATCGAAATGTTTTGAGGATGCATTTTGTCAGGATAAAACCATATTCTTCTCTGAATGCAGCATCCTAGAAAGGATATTTTGACGGGAGATTTGTAGATTTCTGATTTGATTGGTATATCGAAGGATTCGCATCCTTTTTAAGTTTTCAATTATTTTACCATTTTCTTCAAATGTCGGCATCATCGGATTTGAGAGGGTTAAATTTGTGTGTATTCCTAAGCAGACAGGGTTGCCATGGATTATGTGTCTGAAGCTGGAACATTTTCAACCCTTAAATTCGATGCGTTGCTATATATTTCTTATTTCTACTTTTTGTTGTTGTTGCTGTTTCTTGTTTTGTATTTCCTGCAAAAGACATTCGTAAACGTACAGATTTATTGCAAAAATTCGCTTTGGCTCCCCGGTTTTTTTCTTTTAAAAAGTAAAACCCCAGCCCAGACCCATTCCATGCATCAGGCAGCCTCCGTTAAAATTCTTTGCCATAGCAGCTGCTTTGGCAGTTAATGGTCTGAAGAAGTAGAAGGAAGGTATATTCTTGGCAGTTTTGGGAGGATATTGCCGGCAACATCACAATTGTCTGGGGTAGCATGACAATTGTTAAAGAAGTTTTTTTTGCCAGCCCTGTTTTTTTTGGGGTCGAATTCTTTGGTCCTATTCGAATAAGGCGAATAGAATCTTTGGTATCCGAGACGTCATTGTTATTGTGTGTGTAGGGGAGAGTTGGGGGGCTCGCCACCCTTCCCATTTGTATTTATATTTTTATGTTACAACAACGACGGCGGCGGCAGTGGTTTTGTGTTGAATCTTTTCGTTTCTTCTTTGAGATATAATTGAGTGTTTGCTGTATGGAGGGATGAAAAAGGCGGATGCATGTAAAACGTTTTCTTGATTTTAACGATTTGTTATTCATATTTCCTCGACCCCAAAAGGATATAACGGAAGGGACCGTTTTCCATTCCTGCCAGGAAACATAGAAAACCAAATTTCAACTGTGATGATGGGGAATATATCATATCAAGCCTCCCATTTGTTAAAAAAAAATAAAAGTCAAACCCAAAGCGATGGGTGTGTGCAGCAGCTATGGCGGGTGATTTGAATTTAAAGATCTTTGAAAAAAAAAATCAAATAAGGATAAAGGCAAATCTGTCTTCTTGAAAATGGAAAAAAAAATTTAGTCTTGATGGGGTGTTTGAGAGTTATATTGTGTTCCACCTTCAAGCTTCTGTTATACCTATTTAAGGTGAAATGAAACGAAAGATAATACAAGACTTTCATGCTGAGATAAACGGTGTTTTTTTTAAGAATTGTTTGCATAAACGGTTTGTTTGTAATGTTTGAATGTAATTTTATATTTAAATTTATTTTTTTTTCTGTCGAGAGGTAATATACGACAGAAGACATTGTTAGACAGACATGACAGGAATTGTGAAGTATATAGGTGTTGTCGTGGAGGATAAACAAGATGATAAGTTTTTGAAGATTTTTTTTTTTTATGATTGATTTTAATTTTATTTATTTTTTAAAGTGTTTTTAGATGAAAATCTTATCTGGTCTAGGCTTAGAGGTCTTAAAAAGGTTTATTCTGTAAAATCAAATCAATTTCTTTGTTTTTCGTTGAGTTTTTTCTTGTGAATTTAGAGATTTAAAAATATTTGTCAACAAGCTTATAGTCTATCCGGTCTTAAGGTTAAAAGTTAAAATTGACAGTCAACGTATCAATTGATACTGATAATATAAATATAGGGTTTTCATTTTTAAAATTATAGACCTTAGCGTAGCGTCGCTATTTTACCGAAACTTTTGCTTAATTCACCAACTTTCGCACAATTTTTAAAATTTTGGTAAAACAAGAAAATATTTATTATGCCTGACAACAGTGAAGAATAGCTATGTTAAAAAAATGTAGAAATGTTAAGCCGAGAATATGGTTACCCTGAATAAATGAGAAAAAAACATTCTTCTTAACACAAAAAGTTTTATTTTTGGTAGAGTTAAAAGTTTAAATATAGGTACTCCAAACCTTAGCGTCTCTTCTATCTTATCAATTTGTTTGAAGAAATTTGGTCCCATTCTGTCCCTATTTGTTCCATCAGCTCAGAAATTTGAAAATTTTTCAGTTCTTAATCTCTCGGTGCACAAGCTCCCATTAATTTTTTTACACGATACATGTCAGAAAATTGCATTGGCCACCCCAAAACATGAAGATTTTTCTCTAAGAAATTGTCTACCAGCCGTCTGGTATCTTCTGGAGTCTTGATCGTGTTGGAATAAACTGTTTTTAAGGATATTGGTATTGGACCCCAAATTTTGAGTCATATGGTTTCCGAAATATCCTTACACAAAATGAGCAATCTTCCGAGAGCTTACTTGGATTACTGAACCACTGCCTTACTGCCTTACTGCCAATTTGATTCCATCAATATTTTAAAATGCATACCCTACTTCAAATTTACTACCAGACCCCATTCGCTATTTGAAAAACCTCGTGGGACAACAGTTTTACATGAGGAAGGATCGATAAGACTGTAAAGCAAGCAGTTTTAAAATATTGATGGAGTCAAATTGGTATTAAGAATTTGTTAATGGTTCATTCGCCCCTCAGTAAGTGCTTCTATAATCCAAGTAAGCACCCGGATTATTACTCATTTTGTGTAGGAATTTTCTGGAAACCATATCAAACCACATTTGGGATCCAATATCCGCTATTTCTTTTATCTAAAAAAATGTCAGAAGCCATCTCGAAAATGTGTAAAAATCTACGGCAACCCTATTTGAGTGCAAAAATAGCTTAAAATATACCAAATTTCAGATTCGGCTTTCTTCTTTCTAAAATGTTTTGGCAGCCAACTTTACGATGGGTGTTATTATACGGCAACCCTATTAAAATTAAAAAAAAAAAAATAAAACATCCGTTTTGTAGTCATAATGTCATCTACCTACCTGCCACCGTTTGAAAGATGCTAACCAGCATTTTATAGATTGAAGTGGAAATGTTCACCAAAAATAGCAATTAATGATATTTAAAAAAATATAGACCCAAAATTGAAATTAGTCAATAATATGGCCGTTACTGTAGGTACGAGTACTTATCGGAGTAGATTGTAATTTTAAGGAGAATCGACTGTTCCTGAAGAATACAAGTTCTTTTATGGAATGCAGCTCAATGTAATGCGTTTCAAGTAAACAAATGTTCATTTTAATAATTCGTAGTATTCTGTATTCTGACCCGCAACATATCCAGCAAAAAAGCCACCAAAGCTGATGATGTAAAATTGTCAAATAGTGTCCAAATAAGTCTAATAAATTTTGCCGATCCTAGCTTTATAAAATTCAGTCAGGACACTCATTTGGAATGATCTTTCTTTTAAGTGAACTCTGTACCTTTCTTTAGACCATCTCAAAACCAGATAGTACCTATTAATCTCTTCTTACCGATCTTTTTTGACAATGAATTCCTCATAAAAGCAAGTAGTCTTCAATATGCACCTCTTAACCAAAAAGTGGTGTCCCTTAATTAGCTTCTAGAAGAGTCTTAATTAACAACTTGAAAGTATTTTGTATGTAAAAATTTTAAGGCTCAAAAGTTTTAAAGTCGAATTACATGAATTCTCTTTTATTGAAATACTGTTTACCATTTTTTTTTTTTTTTTTTTTTGTTCAATCTCCATTAAATTGAAGATTTAACAAAAAAAAAAAAATGCGCTCCCTATAATAAGCCCTCTATTCACACTCTCAACCGGTTGCTGTGTTTTTTGTGTGTATTTAAATACCCAACTTGAAGTGAGCGGTTTCCATTGGAAACAATATGCAATTACGATCTGCATGGTACTTAAAAATAATTGCTTCTACCAGGACTACGAACAAAAAAAAAAAAAACAAAAAAAAGTCCACATAATAATCCCCCTGTAATTCTTTTGCATCTCGAAAAGGACCAAGGTTAAATGTAGCTGCTGGTTTCTGCTAGAGCTTGTTAACTCAACACCAGAAGCGTAAAATCCTTGCTAACCCACACCCTCATCTCGTCCTTGGTAAACTGCGGCATCAGTGGATGTGAAGTTATTTTTGGAATGGAAAATTTTAAATCAGTGCGGTATTTTTTGGGGAAAGAAACATTTCACTAAACTGCTTATTAAAATTTTGTGTCTTTTTTTGTTTGTATTTATTTTGAAACGCATGCGTTTTGAGTTGTGTCTACGGTTGCTATATTATAGTCGATATCCTGTCAACATAGAATTCCCGAAGGAAAATATACAACAAACAAGCCAGGAGTCTCGTTATAGGATGAAAGAGAAACTTGTCGCACAGAGGAAAACACAATTGTGTTGTTTATTAAAGGGGTAATGGTGATGCTGCTGCTGCTGCTGATGTTGATGTTGATGTGCTGTGTTTTCCTTTATTCCTGTGGGTTGAGATGATGATGGTGGGTGGTAGGGAAGGTAAAACGTATAAAAGGTTGATTTCGCAGGCAAATTTGGTGCGTGATGCTTTATTGCGCCAAACTAAAGACACATAAGCTCTCTTTCTCTCTCTCTCTCTCTCTCTTTACGAGTTATAACAACATTATTATTTTTATATTATTTTTTGTTCCTTTATTTTGTCAACAGATGTTACTATGACAATGAGACAACACAATTTGTTTGCAGACTCGTTTAGGTTGATGTTTTAGTATACATGGATTCTTACATTATAACCCAAGGATATTTATGTAAAATGTTCGAGGTCTCTAAATGTTTGCTGTATGTCAATGCAACGAGAGAGAGAGACGTGTGATTTTGTATATTGGATGACAACGACGACGTATACCCACGACGCACGACGATGACAGAGACATCCAGGAGCTTGATGCTGGAATTTTTTGTTTTTCTTCTTCTTCTTCATTAAAAGGTTAAGATCCTGGGAAAAAATGCAATGCGTTTATCAGCGTTCAAGACTTTAGCTGATGTGAAGGTGCATAGAATGAAAACAAAAATTAACATATTCGCACTTTGCATAGTAATGTGAGTGTTTAAGGGAAAAGACCTTTGTAATGAATATGTTAATTTTTTTTGTAAAATAAAGAAATACAATTTTTTAATCCCAAAGAGGGGGACAACCTGTGTCAAGACGGACGGTGGTGGTGTGATATTTAAGGATTACATTTTTTAAAATTATTTTTCTTATTTATTTTTAAAAGAAACAAAGGAGGAAAATGCATTTTAGAAATTTTATGACCTCGAGCAAAATAAAGAGCAGCTTCTAGGTTGAATATTTCAACAAGACATGGTAGCGCTTTACCCTCCTGTGATAGTCCTATTTTCTTTTGTTGTCTTCTAATTATGATAAAGATGCCAAAACAAAACATCAACCAGTATTTTTTATCAGCTTAATTTTTTCTGCCAGTTTTTGTTCCCAATTCCTTACGCTTCAATAACACCAACAACGCAAACACCAAAAGATCGAACTGACTATGCTACACTACAACTTTCGCAGCCAGTTCTTCAATAAAATCAAAAGTTTCCCGGGTGCTTTAAAAAACTGCACTCTAATATCATTTATAACTCGGGAAGTCAGTGTTAAGGTTCCGCTCATTAGTTGAGGCCCTTAGGTTAATTCAAATCCACTTACAAGACATACTTTTAGTCGCAAGAAATAGCTACCTTAATACTAGTTACTCGAACGTTTAGAATTCTAGAAGACGTACAACTCTCCGTGACAACTTGACATTTCTATCATAGAATTTCTTGGTCCACTTCGACAGGTTAATGGTTTCACGCTAGTGTTTGAGATAGTTTGTCGACAAGAGTCATATTAGTCTCTTCGGATTGCAATTTTACAACGTTGACCTTCATTCTCGAAACTCTGTTAGTCTAAGAAACCTTAACCTATAGCTTGGTGTTAAGCATAGCGCTTCGAATACCTTTAGTATCCTAGCGCAGGTCCTTTCATGGATTGCACCTGTGTTAATGACCTCCTTCTTTGATACAGAACAACCTCAATGTTCTTACCAAAGGGATCTGTCATTCCACAAAAAAGTTTTTTTCTTCCTTTAAAATGAAATGTAAAGAATAATTAAAGACAGTTTAGAGTAAATCCTTTAACTACCCGATTTTAGACTTATTAAAGTGATACCTTACAGTGTCATCTCCTGTCGTACCTAGTTCTGGAACAAAGTAAGACAGAAGAAGACTTTGTGCATCAATATTCTCAACACAAAATTCTGTTTATGACAATATGCTACGTGAATATGCCATCTACACCTCTTTCACATAAAAAGTGTCATTTCTCTTCCAAGCAAGAAAAAAAAAAATAAACAACTTCCTCACCCATTCCATCCATTGAAACTGTCAGTAGCAAACAAGAGAGCTCTTAATAAACATCCACATTTATACAATTCACATTCAGTCAACCCTCTGCATCAAACACAGAATATTTCAGAATCCTGATTTTGCTCATACACTCTTGTCTATAAGGACAAAACACCTCTCGTTGATGATATACAAGGACACGTCGTCGTCGTTGTCATGTCGTCGAGTGAAGTCTTCCTCTTCTGCAATGTGTGGCAAGAAGTTGCATTATTGTATTTTGTATATGAAAAGTCCTGATTATCCTTTCCCCTTGGAGAATAGTAATTTCAAAAGTTTTGACTTGAAATTATGACACCATAAATCATAATTTTTCATCTTTTTCACCTTTTATATGCGGCTTTGGTTTACTTTCTCTTTATATTTCATTCAATGGGATGTGGAGGAAATAACGGAAGTTTTCCCTTTTTCCAGATTTACAAGAAAAAAAAGCAAGCACCCTGAATTTGTAATAATAATAATGACAAACTAACTACTCTCGTAATTAAATCCCCCGGGAATGTATACATCAGAAACTGCGGGAGAGAGATCAGCAAACTTTCAAGTGGACATTGAAAAGGACTTCCCATCTCACTCCACGTTGTTCCGGAAAGAAGATGCGTATATGTGTGTAGAGTTTGACTAGCATATTATGCGATTTTCAAAAGATTCATCCCTTAGCAACGATTTATAAAATATTACCCTCCTCTGGGTATTTTATATGTAACTTCGAAGGATTCTTCAATTTCTCTCTTCTCTCTCTCTCTCTCTTAGTTTTCTCCCAGAGGGCAATGATATTAACCCATTGCATCAAAAAGGTTTCAATTCGTTCCGTTCGTATAATATTCGTTATGAAATTTACGATCCGATAATAAAGCGTAGAATAATCGACATTGAAGGACGACCAACGATAGGAATAGCATTTGGCATAACAGAGAAAATATACCCACCCCCAAATTGTGTCCAGTGGCATTGATGGTAACTTCAAACAAATAAACAAACATCAACCGACGAAAACCTAATAAAACACAGACATTCACAAAATAGAATACAAACAACAACAACCAACAAAAAAAAAAGGACATAAAAAAGGACGATAATAGAGAATAAGCAGCCATCATCGCACTGCACGACGCACGACGAGAAGGATAAACTCCTCTCTCTATGGAACCAGAGACCAACAACGAAATGAAGGACCTCAGCCCTCAGCCTGAGGACGAGGAGTTTGAAAATATTTTCCATATTTGTTCAGTTACATTCTCATATGCGGACCATAATAAGGATGTGTGCTCTGCTTCTGCATAATACCGTACTCCGACCCCCATACCACTCCTCAAAAACCAGGAAGAAGAATGTTGGTTCCGCTGTGACTTTGAAAAAAAAAAAAAAAAAATGTAAATTCTGCTGGTTCTATACTTCTTCTATTACTATGATGCTCTTAAGCTAGGTGAATATTTTCAAGGACTCGACATTGCGTTTCATTGTATCGCACCAAAACAAACCTATACCCAGTTGAGTACCCAGTACAGTACTCTTGTTGTCGTCATCATTGCATATATCCCCGTTCGGATCCGGTTACAATTTCTGCCATTTTTGTATCCCTATACGCTATTCCTATGAGTTTGTGTATGAATTTTTGAAAATAGAAGAAGAATCCGAAGAAGGGTATGAGAGAAAACGGTTTAAATGTTTTCGGTTCAGAAGTTTCATATGTGTGTTCAAAGTACGGCGGTAAATATATGTGGTATGTGTGTGTTGGGTGTAGGTAGTAGGTACATTATGCGGGAAGCTATAAATAGGGTCTTTTGAATTTAAGTACATATAGAAGACCATATTATATAAATGCATTGGGTGAGAAGAAAAAATAGAAGAGATTAATTTTCGTCGGGCTACAGTTGTTATATTATATGGACTGGATTTTGGGCAATGAGCTTGCAGAGATTTGAGGTAAGGAATGGAGGGTATAAACATTTCTATACACATATGATGGTGAGAATTCGCAGACTTTGTGTTACGTTGGAAAGTGTATTTAAAATAAGCTTTAGCGCTTCGGTAGTCTTTCATTTGAAATTCTGTGGGTTTTACGGAAAAGGAAGACAAACAATTTTTATTAACAACAATGGGTAGCCAAGCCGAAGTATCATGCTTTCCTCACGAATGAGAATGTTTTTTTTTTTTGAGAAGCTGCAGACAATACAGTGCAGTTTATTATCCTGGATGGAAGCGTTTTATTGGCTTGGTTAAAATTAGTCTCCAGTCTCCGTCAGTAAGCAGATGATGGGTATCAATTTAATGTTCCTGGGTTATCCCAGAATCTTTTAGTACATCTTTCGTTAAGTGGATATCTTGTCTTTGATTTCTAGTCCTTAACTTCAGTCAGGTCTTCAGGCGATCGCAGACTTAAGTTTTTAAATTATTCCTTTTCCCTTAGCCCAGGTCGGAGGAATTTGAACTTTCATAGTTCAATGATGCAGTTATCGCAAATCCTCAACACACATACTGTGAATCCTCTATGACGATGCCTTGGATGTCTGGAGGCTTCAATTTGGGCTCTTTGCCATTGCGAAGTTTTGTTATTATTCTGGTAAAACTTCCAAATTTCATTCCAATAGCATCCGGTAACAAATATACGTATAGAAATGCGACTAAAGTCACTACCTGAGCATCTGTAGTTAAAGCTGGCTGATCAGTGAGTGGTAGAGTGGAAAACTTCTCATTTTTGATCACAACGAAGTATAGCTAGAACCGTAGGTTACTAGTGGTCGAAACAACAAGGGAAGAAAGATACTCTAAGAGATCGATTGTTTTATTCAAGAGCCAAGCAAATGACTGTTTGAAATTAAGGCCGTAACGCTAACTCTTTGACGCGAAGATAATAAAAAACTATGGAAATATCAAAGGCATTTGAAAAGCATTTCTAGCAACATTTTATGGCCATCTTGGAGAGGTATAAGTCAGAAAGAAGATCAACTTGTAGTCAGTGAAGATCCAGTTCTAACACTCTTCTATGTATAGGTATCTTCAGAATTAACATCTTACTGATCTGGCAAATTATTTCACTAGAAAATCGTTTTTTTTTCATGGAAATATCGAATACAGCACCGCATTTCCAGCAATTTACACGAATATGTGTAACTGATATTGAAAGTAATTTTCAGAAGTGACCCCATTCGACCAACAGACTTCTTTTTGTTGGCATTTTCCATATAAGAAGGTACATACACAAAACAAAACACACCTAACTTTTCTTGTATGAACACAAAAACCCATTCTTGATGCCTTCATCAAGGTAAAAGTTAAGTACCTATCACCTAGCTAGTCTCCATGACCTACATCAAGTTTTCAAACACCTTTCAAACATAAACAATGTCTTGTTGTCCGAAACAAGAGTCTTTAGCTTTTCCGAAGACAAAAAAGTAACCACAAACTGACGCCATCGATTCATTAAATTTTTTTTTTGTTTTTATTATTAAAACCTAACCAATCGAACTTTGACGCAATTAATTTCCTCAAAGTTCAAAAGTTCAAAATACTTCTCGATTAACCAAATAAATTGGCAATCAATTTTAATAACAGAGTTTCCATCCTTAATGTAACACCAACCACTATCGCCGCCACTGCCACCGCCAATAAGCCATCAAACCACAACAATCTAATTATGAATCGTGTTTTGACATTCTCACTATATACCCAAGCTATCTAATATTGGAACCAGCTAAATAAGTTGTGGCGGGCGCTTTGTAGGTAATACAAGAAAAAAAAAAAAATTCAGCAGCAATTAGAACGAGAACCTCCTATCCTGTCAGCGTAGAGCCAGTAATCGGTAATAGTACGAACAACAAAAAAAAAATACAAATTCCAAGTATTAAAGTCTACTTATCGTGCTCAATCTACTTAAGCGCACTTTTACTCTCTCGTAAAACGTGATTATGATTGCGATCACTAAATTGCCCTATACACCACCCCCCCCCCTACTCCATCCAACCTCCCATTTACTTCATCCAACAACCATCGATTGCCATGGACTTCCATCTATGTCCAATAGCCGACTTTGTATCTTGTCTATCTCTTTATATCCACTCTGTAATAATTCCTAGATTCTATTTGTATCTATCGTGTGTGTCTTGGGGGCAACACAAAATAATAAAAAAAAATACTTCTAACTAAACCAGTTATCGAAAACGTTCACACGATGCTTACACAGGGTTTTTCATCGCATCTACGACAACGACGACTATGACGACTTGTGCTATAAATTCATTGGCAATTTTATGTGAGGTTTCATTATTTGTCAAAGAAGGCTTTGAACTTGTTCAACAAGTCTTTAAGTGGATTGAAAATGAAACAAAGAAATTAAACAACAACAACAAAAATATATAAACGTCCTCGAGATAGTGGAGTAACGACAATGAAGATCCCCAAAAGGAATGAAATTTTTGTTCGTCTTCTCTATAATAAATTCGCTCAAGTTGATATGCCCCCAAGTGATGACGTATGAAAGGACATTTTTGGCTTTGACGCTTCTTCTGTCTGCCTTTCTGCCATATCCTTTCTTGACTCTTGGGGAGGCAGACAGAAATCAACAGGCTACAAAGTATTTTTTCTTCTTTTTCATATGGAAGCCTTTAGGAGGTGGTCCCTTTTTTGTGTGCTTATTTCTTTTCGTCCCTTATATGGGAAGGGTTTGTAGCAGGTTTGAAAGGAAGAATGCGATGATTTAGACAAACATGCCAAAAACAGGGAGCAACAAGGTTTGATGGTTAGAATGTTTGACGCAACATGCTACAAAGTATGATGATTTATTTTGGGGAAAAGTTTAGTGTGAGGATGGGATTTTATTTAAAGGTGATTCGACACTGTGGCTTAGTAGTGTGCATAGATTGAGAAGACTTTTTTTGTGTGTTTAACTTTAATTTTTGGAAGTTTCATTTCTGTAGTTGCAAAAACATAGACAAATTTGTCGGTATTCGTATCTTCAGATCTACTTGATTCAGAAAAAATGGTTGGAGAAAAAAAAGGCCAGCAATAGCTTCTTTGAGGTACTTCATGGACTATCACAAACTTCCCAGTGTTAATGGCTGTTCCCAGCTATGTGGTTTCCCATCTTCTCAAGCCATTCCCTATCTTCCATGAGTGGGTTCTTTGCTGAAGACATCTACATTTTTGTAATTGGTGGCATTTATGAAGAAAAGAAGATAAAACATTCTTCAACATTTAGATGAATGAAATCTTAATATTTCAAAGAGCCAATTAGTTTTCCACTTTCCCGGTGATCCTAGATCTCCCGGAGTAGTCCCCACCTTGTCGAGTGGTACTCTATCTTACCGAGTTGTCCTTCATCTTCCCGATGGTGATGGCTGACCTCAACAGTGTGGTCCCTTATTTTCTTCATAGGTTTCTCATCCTCTCTAGTGGTCTCCATATTTCCGAGTAGCCCCTTGCCGGTGGTACTAGATCTTACCGAGTCTTCCTTCGTCTTACCGAAAGGTCTTTCATCTTCCCGATGGTGATGGCTAATAGGTGATCAAAGCAGCGTGGTCTCTCTCCATCCATAGTGGTAACCGTATTTAGGAATTGTCTCCCATCTTAGTACTGGTTCTTCCTGAGTGGTCTTCCATCTTCCTGTAAGGTGCTTCATCTTCCCAATGTTGATGGCTGTTCCATGCTGTATGGAATCCTATCTTCTCGAACGCTACACCAACTTTTTGAACCGTTCCACATCTTCCATGAGTGAGTTCTTTGCTGAAGACATATTTACATTTTTGTGATTAGTCATTTATGAAGAAAAGAAGATAAAACATTCATCAACATTTAGAAGAACGAAATCTTCATATTTCAAAGAGCATAAAAACCCCCATCAACGAACTTAGAATATAAAAACTTCAATCTCCAAAAGTCACTTTGTAACAAATATTGTCTTCAGCTGATAGTTGTCAAACACATCTTACAACACTAAACAATTTACAACTTTGGCACTAAACTTTAAATACCATGCAACACTTAATAGATATCAGCCACCTATACCCACCCCCTCCATCGCATAAATTCAATCCACAAGTAACTGTAAAAAAAAAAGAAAAACACACACAAAACGGTCCAAGAACCAGCCAGCATCCATTATCCACCTCCACCTTTAACATTTTGAGTCAATTTTCTCTTCTCTTGTTTTGCGTTGCTATATGGGATGGCTACTGGATTTGACGCACACTCTTGGCTCCCTATAGTACCCCCCCCCCCCAATGCTCCATCAAACAATCTCAGCTCCATCCAATTATACCCACCAACCACCCACCTCTCTTCGGCTTTTTTGTTTATATGACAACAGAGTCGATTTACAACAACTCTCCAAACCGAAAGCAAAAAACACCGGCTTTTTCTCTTGTTGTTTTGTATATCTTTCCATCTACCACATTCTACAAACACAGCACGGCACGATGCGTAGTTTGGTTGCAATTGAAATCCTCCGAACACGACTTCCAGAATACCCGATTCAGTGCAACATTTTTGTTTCATTCGTCAGTATTCGTGCGACCATCGAACGTGGTGAATGTCGTCGTTGTCGTTCGGAGGAGCGTCGCGTAACGAAAAATCGGAAATTTTTGTACTCTCGTAATTCTCATCCAAGTCACTTCTTGACTGGTTTTATGAATTTGCCATCTCTTTGTATTCAAAAAAAAAAAAAAAATACATATCTTAGGTGGTGGTTGTTGGTCATTAGCTGTTTTTTTTTTTGGCACGCGTTTGGTCTTTGCAAGTGATTATTATCATTAAAGATGTTTTCACCCGGGCGCCAGTTAACTATTGGTATTGAATATTTTCATATCTCGGGGTGTTTTGTGGCGCAATATAAATGCAACCGAAAAAAGGATTAAGTAGTATTAAACGATAAGCATTAATTTACGACCACACAAAAGATACAACAGTGAGATAAGATACAAATGTATCTCTAATATACCGAGTGGAAAAAGAGTATCTGCAGCTATGCTAATTGTGTTTTTTTTTTTTTTATAGTCCTGCATGTGGTTGATCATGAGCATGACTACAAGGATGGTTTATTTTTTTTTTTTTGTACTGGTGAATTAACGTTCAAATTGGATTACAACGTTACTTTAACCATCAGGTTATAGATAGTAGAGATACATTAAATTTATAACTTAAAGAAGTGTCTGGAGGCGATTTTATCAGAGTTCATGATTATGGTTCATTGCATCCAATGCCAGCATATATCATATTTTTCTTTGAACAACAAGACAGAAAAGGATTCTTTTCATTAATCACTTTTGATGGTCTTTAGGTTTAGGTTTGGGTTCTTCGGGGGTCCTTGAGTTGTCATCGATAATCTTTAGAGATTGTAGTCTCGATAGATACACGGAGTCTGACAACTTTCAATTATATCGATGTTTTTTGGGAGAACTTTATCTTGACTTGGGGAATCTTTTGTTGTTATTCTGCTCAGGAAAAACCACAAAATACAACACAAAAGGACTTAAATTAAATATGAAAGAGAGTTATTTCATGTCAAAATTATTATCCTTGTCAGGAAAGTGAACGAAAGGAGAAGAGCTTTATGATGCTCTGTATGTGTGCCCTGATTCTCCTGATGGTAATGATGATATAGGCAGGCATCCATCCATAGTTGGAGGTGTGGGATTGGCTTGTGGTAGAATAAAAAAAAAATAATATACTAGATACCCTTTTTTTTCTTGCTTTGCTTTATGTTATTTCTTGGCAATGTATGTTGTGTCTGTGATGTTTGTCTGTCAGTTTCTATTGTAATCTTTTATCCTTTTTTTTTTCCTCATTTTTTGTTCAAGAACTTGGTTCTTGATGAAGAATGTAAAGGACAATGAACTAGAAAGAAGTAGCTAAGGTAGATAAAAGGTACTTAGAAGGGTTTATATTGGAGTTTAATAACTTTTTCAAAAAGGATTCTATACATTCTATATTCTGATGTGTTTGAAGGGATTTGTCAAGTTTTTGCCTTTGGGATCCTTCAAATTGATTTTGTTTTGTCTGTATGAAGAAGTTGTTTAATTTGACTTTCAGCTTCAAGTTTATTGTAAGACTTTCCAAACATTGATTGATGAAAGTTCATTAAAAAGTCTCATCAATCATTAAATTAAATAAATAAAAAAATTATATATCGAATTTCATCAAAGGATCCATTATCCCTTTATTATCTCCATCAGCATTGAATTATATTGAAAGGAATATCAGACATCAATTAAAAAAAAAGCCTCTGATTCATCTAAAATATCCAGAAAACGTGACTGTTCCCTAATTCCAGGAATTAGAAGAAGGACATAACTTTTGTGTGTGTGTGTTTTTTTTTTTTGGTAGGTTGGTTTGTTGGTGAATAATTCAAAATTTACAGTTCAATTAAGTTCTTAATTCGTTTGTTTCTATGTGTGTGTTTTTTTTTTATTCCTGTTACAGGAGTTGTATTGACTTTTATTAGAAATCAGAATTATTACAAATTTTGTACAAAATCAAGCAGAAATATATTTCCAAGTGGTGCACACACTTGAGTTTTAAGTGAAGTTCACTTATGTTGTTGGTCCATTATAGATTTTGGTATTTTACATTGAAATTATATGATTTAACTTTTATCTGAATTTAATGGAAATATTTTATGCAATAAAGAATATACTTTATCCACTTACGAAATAAAATTCTGTGTTCGTTCTATCTGTAGCATAAGTACATATAGAGATGCATTAGAAATTTCTTCTAGGTGGCATTTTAATGTTCCATCTCTTAAAACACAAAAATTCTTTTGAAATTTTATTCTTCCATTAAAACTTAATATGATTTTAAAAATTTGTTTTTCGAACCAAAAATCTTTGATAAAAAAAACTTTATATTAAAAAAAAAAAAATAAAATAAACCATTGGATTGCAGGAGTTTTGTCTCTTAGTTTAAGTTGCTTTAAATGTTAACATTTTTTTTGTTATTAATATAGTATATTTATAATTAAAAAAAAAAAAATAAGAATATTCATAAAATGAGCTTTAAAACAATTTTTTTTTAATTCGTCGAGAAAACAATACATTTTTGAAGCTACCTTTAATTTTGTTTTCTTCAAGAAACATTAGATTTCCAAGTTTATTTAATTTCAGCTAAAAACTAAATTAAGTAAGAAATCATTACATTAAGCATTTTTAAAATTTAATTAAACATTTTTTTTTATTAAACTAAAAATATATGTTTTTATTTAAATTAATCTTAACAAAATTATTAGAGGAATATTTAAAATGCATTACTAGGTCTTCTAAGGGTTAAAGTTTCTGTGGACTGTAAAGCTTCTTATATAAAGTTTTTAAAAATTAATAATTTTATTAGATATTAAAAAAAAAAAACCTAAAATTCATTACTAAAATGACTCTAACAATTTCTTAAATTGTTTTGAGCTCCAAATAAAGTATGCCATTATACTTTGTTTAAAAAAAGATACAAAACACTCAAGCCTTGTTTAAAAAAAAAAAAATTGTATTCCAATTTTAAGAAAATATTAATGGACATCTAAAACCAAAATTTAAAAAAAAAATAACATTTAGGTTCACGTTTACGAAAAATCGATTTAAAACAAAAAAAAAAAATGTTTGAAACTTTTTTTGAGTCGTTTATGAGAAAATCAGAAAAAAGGATAAACGGATCTTAGGACGTACTGATATTGACCGATGAAAAAATATTTTATTTATTTCATGGGTACGATCTTAATGGTCGTAGTCCTCATACAAATTTTGATCAAAATTGGAGTCGTTTTCGAAAAAAAATAGTTTTTTTCATTTTCGTCAAATAGCAAAATAGCAAAAATTAAATTTCCCTCTCTCAAGAATCACCAAAAACCCTTAACTACCAAGTTTGAAAAAAAATCGCTTCAGGAACGGATAGTCCAGTAAGGATATGGTTTCGTAGTAAGGAGACCTTGCGTCAAATCCGGTAGTTCTGATTTTTATCTTTTCCCCTCATCTATCTTTTTCCCCTCAATTGGGCACAAGAGACAGGCTTAACATCTTAAACAACCCAGCAAAAAATCAGAACTTCCAGATTTGACCCAAAGTCTGAAAAGACAGACAGACAGAGTTGCCAGACCCACTATTTAATTGTCCAAAAAAATTCATGGATTAACTCTTAAAAAGAAAAACAGAGAGCACAAAAATTTTAATCAAAATCGTTTAAGCTTTCCATTATGCTTATATGACAACCGCTGCTGGGAGGAAGAATACTCCATTTTGGATTTTTATTCTTTAGAATTCGAGGACCAATAAAATGCAAAGACAATCCTGTTAATAATACACCCGTCTGCTCTCGTCGTTAAAATTGCTTAGATAGTTTAAACTTTTTGTTTATAATTTCCTATATGTATAGTCTTAGAAAATTAAAAATCAAAATTACTAAAACAGTCTCAATTCTGAATTTTTTGAAATTATTTTTGATAGACTAAAAACTAACTCATTCAAAACTTACAATTTTTGCAATTAAAATTAATAGTCCTGCCCACTGTGTGCCGCATATAGTCGTTTTGGAAAGTTCAATTTTGAAAAACACTTTATTGCGATTAATATCTGCCTAATTACACGAGTAATATTGGCTTAAACGCAAAATATGCTTTTAGGTATAAATAAGTTATTAAACAATTTAACACAATGCTTTTTTCTCAATATAAGACCACCGCCCTCCACCATCCAATCCAATAACTCTTGCTATAACATTGCTCAACTTCCATTAGACCTCTATAATTGACTAAAAATTATTCGGTGTTAAATGATTTTATCATTTGCAATCTCAGTACCCACTCGAAACTTCAAAATGTGTTTCAACACAATTTTAATATTCACTTAAAAAGATCACTCAATTGATCCGCAACCGATTTCTCCCTCTCTCCTTGTTTCGATCAATTTATTTTGCTGGTATAAATATAATTTTATTGTTCCCTAATGCACCATAAGTATCTTTGGTCATTAATCAAAAATAAATTTACCCTCCTATTATTACCTAACTTCCGAACTTTTATCTTTCTATCTTTTTTCAATGTACATTATTCAAGCAAAAATCATATTAAAGGAGTTCATGGTAGGGTATCAGAGTCAGAGTCAAAAAAATGCATTCATACAATGCCAAACAATGCAACTTACCGTGACTCAAACAATATCGGTGGTTTGTGCTGTGCCGATAATGACGATAATAAACTGACAATAACGATCCGTACCTAATGTTTGTTTGTCTGTTTTCCAACACACACAACAGAGGTTATTTTCAGTTCTTTGAAAAGTCACAAAAAAAAAAAAAGCAGAAACAAAACAAAAACATTCTGTGTCGGTTCTGGGTATTGAAAATAGAAGGTTGGGACCTCTATCCGCACTCGTGTGTGAATAAATTTTGACGTGTGTCAAAGACACAACACGACACGGGACACGAGGAAAAAGGGGCGGAGGGAGGACAGATGTGTCTCACATAAATAAATACACAAAACCGAACGAAACCAGCTGAACCAAAGCAAACAACATGCTAAAGTTAGTTGTTATTTGATCTGAAATGGATCCTTTCGAAAAGAGTGCTTCCTTGACACTCATCCTCTTGATTCTATGGGGAAACGTAAATTCAATTGACATCTGCTAACATGAAATTGAAATCCTTTGATGGCAATTTATAAACCATCTCGTTTTTGCCTTTCTTATGTCAAAATGAAAAGTCTCCTTCTGATGATGATTCTGTTTCTGTTTTCTATTTCTGTGTTTGGTTTTTGGAAAATCCTTCGACAAGATAATTCTAAAATTTGAAAATCCCTGTGAAAAGTTCATCATTTTCTTCCTGATTATTTCTTCTTCTCTGATGTACACCTACACACGTGTTTTGGTATTGGAACAGGTATTTCTTTACTCAGCCATATCATATGGCTTATAGGTTGGGATGTCTGATGGCAATTTCAATTTGGTAAACAATTCACGCAATTCACATGTTGGTTGATGATGGAAATGATGATGATGACTGTATGGTATGACGAATGAATGTGAGATTCTGGGATCGAATCGAATGAGAAATGTGGAACAACAAACTGTAGTTTTAGTGCTTTTGTGTGATTTCATTTGAACCGTGCTGTGCTGGTGCCATCTTCGGCGTCGTTGTCGGTCGTGTCATCGTCAAATCGTATTGAATACGTAAACCAGAGGCAATCGAATCAAAGTGAAGTGATTCCAGGAAATATCACCTTGTTTCGACTCATACATCGGTCATACAGTTGGGCCTTATGCCTACTAATAGCTGATTTAAACCAAAAATGTTCACATTGTCATTGGAAAATGCTTTAAAACTATTCTTTTTATACATTTTTTTTTCATTTTTTTCTCATTTTTTTTCATATTTTTTTCCAATTTTGTGTGTATTAAATATGATTTGAAGAAAACTTCTACCAAGCAGTGTTTCATGAAGAAAAGTAGTGTTTTCACGAAAGAAAAAAACATTTTTCGACAGCATTTTTACATTTGTATTAAACCAAAAAAACAAAATTGCACCATAAGCTGATTCGTGATTGGGTCTTAGGTATTTAATAGTTATTTTTACAGACCAGCCTAACTTTTTTTTTCAATTTTAAATGGAAAACCGAAAAAAATCTGCCAAGAATTGAAAAAAGTTGTAGTTTTAGTTACATTTTCAATGCATTTTTTTAATATTTAAACATTTTTCAAAGATATGGTGTATGAAATAGCAAATTGTGGATAGTTCAATCTTATATTTATCATTCTTTCTCGTTTAATTTTTTAATGAGAAGAAAATGAACCATCAATTGAGTTCTTTTGACAAAATTCATTGAAAAATCGGTGCAATAATTTTCCAGAGAAATCGAAAACATTACAATCAAAAAAAAAAAAAAAAAAAAATTTTGGTCATCTTTTCAAACATTCAGAACCACTGTACAAAATACTCACTGAGGTTGCTTGTCATCAAAAGAAACATAATCTAAATCCAATGAATCCTCTTTCTGAGGTGCATCCATAAAATAAGCCACAAAAGAAGAATACTGCCGGATGAGATTCTTCTTCTTCTTCTTCATGACTTTTGTGTGTATTTTTTTTTTTTTTTTTTTTTGGTTTTGAAATTTTGACTTTTATAAACTTTTTCTCAGTCAATATTGAGGCTTTTTATAGTATTTTATATTTTCTATAGAAAAATTAGCCCTCTGGTTGTATGGGAATTCCTTTACTTCTCTATTTTTATTATCATTTCATATAAAATAATGAATGAAAATTTATTGATGAATCTTTTTGTGTGTGTGGCCCCGACGATGAACTTAAACAAGCCAAAATGTCTCCGACGAGTGACAAATTGCCAATGAATTTCTTGAGAAGAAATATTTTTATTGACTATAATGAGGTGATGTTAATCATTTTTGAAAATAATATTTTTTTTTGGGGGAAGTTTGGTTTTGTTTTGTTTTTTTTGTTCTTTTTTGTATTTTAAACTAAATAAAGCGTTGAAAGAGGAATAGTTTCGGGTGAATTTAAGTCCATTTATGTTGATATATGGAGACATAAATAGGAAGGTGGTTTCGAATTAGTAATTAGCTGGCGGTGGTCTTTGATCAGGTTGTTGGCAAGTTTATGTGGGTCGTTAGTTCTTACACTTGTTCAGTTTTTGTTTTCTAGTGAAAAAAAAGTGTTTCATAAAGATGACAACCTTAAGACCCTATTAATTTTTTTATTTGATCAAAACGGAGGTTTTTAAGATAAAAGCAAAAATTATTTACGTTCACAAATATTTTAAGCTTGCATTAAAAAAATGGAATATCTCCAATTCAAAAACATTCAAAAACGCAAAAAATATATCCCTTAAAAATTCACGGGTTTATTGTAATTAATTAATTCTAAAATATAATGTCTAATATCTCCAACTCAAAGGTTTCCACACAAAATATTCGTTAGTGTAGAAAATATGTCATATTTATAAAACTTATGAATTTTTTTTTTTCAAAATAAAACTTTCCATTTAGTCACAATTCATCAATAAAATTTAATATCTCCAACTCTTAATACATTTAATGGTAGATATTTGAAGAAATTTCATCGTCCATTTGTTAATCAAAATAATTGTTTCACTATGACAACTTAGTATAAAATTTGTAGAAAACAGAAGTCACCTAAGGTCAAAATGGTTCTAAGGCGAGATATTGGATATTGTTTACGAACCGTAATCCTTTTTCACTTGATATGAATGTAGAATCCTTTAAAAATCTGAATATCTCCATCTCATATCTTTTTCTAATGTGTGTCTGGAAGAAAATAAGGGATACTTAGCTGATAGAAAAAAAGCTAATATATTTGTAAAAGTGAATAACTTCTAAAAACTGACCAAAATCCCTACTGAAATGTTTCAAGTCAAGTGAGGCCTCATGCCTCCAGACCCTTGAACTAAAAAAAAGGAAAAAAAATCGTTTCCATCTCTACAATATTAATTAAAATATTGCTTAATATCTCCTATTCTTGAGATCAGAAAAAGCTATCTTTTCTAAAAAAAAACACCAAGGGTAACCCTTCTAGCAAAATTTAGGTCAGAATATTTGCTAGTAAACCGAAAATTTTCAATATCTCCATTTTTTCCTCGTAAGTTCGAACAAATAAAAGGAGATATTGGGTATTTTTCCCTGCACTCCAATTTTAATTAAAAAATGGCCGATCAAACTACAATATCTCATATCTTAAGCAACTCATTGCGCTTGGAAAATAAGTTCGTTCTCTGTTTTTGAAGAAAGGTCAACCCCTTTTTAACAAAATAATGTTTGAAGAAGGCTTGGATACAAACATTTGAGTTTTTTAGCGAAACATCATTAATGTGAAAGCCAAAGTATCAATTTTGAAACATTTAAGCTGTAACTCCTAAAAAGATTAGCTTACCTTTTAAAAAAAAAAAAAAAATCTACACCACCCTGTAACTATGCAACACATTATATCTCCATCTCTCTCTCTCTAATCACTCAGCCTCTGGCGTTAGTTGAAAAACAAATAATTCTGTAATTTAATATTCTGTTGGTACACAAAAGGGCTAAAAATCTTCCCTGATGGTGTATGTGTGTGTGTGTGTATTTATTACGTGTTTACTATGCACTGATCTCCCGCACACACCCTCTCTCCCAATTGAACGGCCAACACTGCAACACGCCATTAAAATTAAGGAAACAAATAACTTTTTTTTTTTTCTGTAAAAGGATATTCTTCTCCAGCATCACGATGATGGATGTACCATTTTTTTCTTTGGACTTTTCAAAGTATGGGGGAAGGAGAATGTTTTATTGCAAAATCTGCTGCCACTAACATCAGAGTCAATACATAAATAATAATAATAATAATTCAAAGTCTCTCGCTGTATTGCAGCAGCACACACAACACACAGAAGACGTAATCAATTTACAGTTAAACAGGATAATTGGAAATATATTGCGATTAATGTTACCATCGAGACTTGTCAAGTCACGTGTCCTGGTCCTGGTTTTTACATTTCTCATGTTTGAACTCTTGATGTTCGAAAATTGGTCTTTCTAAGGAGTTTTTTTTTTTCTGTTGTGTGTTAATTTCCTTCCTGTTTTTGTTCAAAATGATGCATGCGACACACTCGATGCTGGGGGGGAGTTGGAAGGTATAGTCGGTGGTGTGGCACATAATAACTTTAATGGAAACAAGGACCTCAATTCTCGTACCTATATGAATTACATTCCACATTCGTTTCCTTTTTCTATTGTTTGCCAATCATTTTTAAGGTGTGAGGATCAATTCCAGAATTTATTCATCTGCAACACTTTGAAGAGTTTTTTATTTTTTTTTTTTGTGTTTATTTCGCCTTTGAAGTGGACCCCTTTTGTGTTGCCTTTATTGATTCGCGCGCAATCCCAAATTCTCTGTTTACTTCGTCTCAGAAAAAAAATATAGAAATAGAAACGAAACGTGATGATGAAAAGCGGCGCTCATTCAATCAAAGTGTCAGAATGTGTAATTCATATATTTGATGGATAAATGTTAATTCTATTAACTTGTATTGCATTCAATGTTGAGACTTATATGGAGGCTAGAGAGATGTATGCTTGACTGCCTATGATATGGCTGCTTGCAAACAATGCTTTGAGTTTTTTTTTTTCTTCTACATTTTGTAGGTAGGTGCTTCGTAGCCGTATAGCTAGATTTAGCTTTTTTTTAAAAGGCAAAGCACGCAGGTAGGACTGTCACGATTTTTTATTGAAAAATTCTTTTCTTGTGTCTTTATATATGTGAGATGTCGGTGGCAGTCGGCCTGCGCATGCTTCTGGATAAATTATTCAGAATTTTCTATAAGGTTTTTCTTCTATCGAAGGTAGAGTTGGGAAATATGTCTTTTTATATTCTTGGGAACCATAATAATCTATAACTGACTTGAAGGTTAGAAAAGATGTGCAAGCATTTGATAGATTTTTTGTTCTTTTCGATCACGATTTTGACGATATTGTTATGATAAGTCATCATTTTCATAATTTATTGTTTTTTTTTTTTTTTTTTTTTTTGCAGTGGAATCGTAAATTGAAGATAACTTTGGCTTATCGTGATTGTTCGCTTAAGACTTAATCTCAGTTTTATATCATCTGAGCATTGTGTCATTTCTAAAAATATGCAATATCTCCAAATAAAAGTGATTTAAACTAAAAAGGAGGTATTAGGTACAGCGATCAAACTAATATCTCGATTTTAAAAATCTGTACAAAATATTTTGTAAAAAGCTACATCAAAACCTAAAATGTTTAATATCTCCAAATCAAAATTGGCAATACTCTGCAATACCTTCAAAATAAAAACGAGATATTAAATAATGCCGATAATCTAATAAATTAATTTGTACAGTTTGTACAAAATACAATTACTTGCAATTCCCAGTTAAAACAAATTTGTTAGATCCTTCAATATCTCCAAATCGAAGTCATATTCGAAGTCTAGACGTATGCTTTGTTAAAAAATGAGATATATTTACTTGACAGTAGCTCTGTTGGTAAATAAAAAAGCTCGAAAACGTTCAGATGATCTACAACAAAACGAGGATCATCTTAAACAATAATATCTCCAAATATTTTAGAAAGAGAGATATTGGCTTCAGGAGGCTATTTGAAAACTCCATATCGAAAAAAATGAGATATTTACCCTAAAATGTTATAGAATTCATGGTTACGCAGAAAAAATAAGAGTTTCTTCATTTGACTGTTCAAAAATGTCAGCAACAAACTTTTAAAACATATCTCCAGTTCAAATATTCTAAAGTACCTTCATCGAAAAAAGAGGTATAAGTAATATTTAGTGATTCCATGGTCCTACTCCACATATTAATATCTAATAAGAAAGATATTAAAAATGCGTATCTGATGAGAAACAGATCGAATATCTCCAATTTCAAACGACCTTAAGCACCACTATCTTAGAGTACCTAACTTAAAGAAATTAAAGACGTATTAGCTGGTATCAGTTCTAGGAAGGTCGACACCCATCAAATTCTCACAAAATAGATCTTAAAAAAAGAACAAAATCTCAATTTCTCCAATTTTAAAGCCTCAGAGCAACAAATGATCTAAAATCTCGCCCAGGTTTCAAGTTTTTGATTTAAAAATTACCTCAAAACTAATAAATACGAAATTTCAATTAGGTACTCTTAAAATCATCTCAATTCTGGTCTTTTTTTAAAGACAGAGATTTTATTAACTTTTGTCCTATTTTACTTTTAAAATAGTTCAAAAATATTGAAACTTTTTTTTCTAAACACCCTGTCTGTCTAGAAATTAAAAAAAAAACTCCTCTATCCATTTATCCAACACACACACCCGACGACGACGATCATTGTTGATTCTTCAATGGAACATAATACGACATACGACCAAGGACATGCAGCAAGCCAGCCAAAGGCATGCCATTGACAGTGTGTATCGTCGTCCATCATTTTGCTTTTTATTTACATTTTGCCCCTTTTGTTTGCATATTGACTTTTGGTTATCCTCCCTGAGCTATTGACTATGTCCGTCGTCATCGTCGTCTACCGCTCTTTCATTATATACATCAAACATAATACACGAATATATGAAATTCAACCGACACCGACCGACCCACCCACCGCTTGAGGCACTCCTTGGAAAATAAAATTTATATCCCGCCTCTCCCAGATGGACCATCCCATCAGTACATACTTCAGATGAAAAATCAATTTGTTTTCTTCAAAATTTTCACCGTTTTCAATTAGATTAATGAAATTGGAGCAAGCCAATTTTGAGTAAAGAGGGTTTTTTGCACATATAAATAATATCCTTGAAGGACCCCATTGAAAATGCTGGTTTAGATCTAAAAGTCAGTGCTGCCCTCTTAATCTATACATAATACTAATTAAATGTCAAAAACAATTTTTTTTTTTCTTCTTTTTGTACCCACAAGACCGACGCGACGCGACGATGGATGACGGGGAGAATATATACCATCAATACCAATCTACATTGCATATCCTGTTGACCATTTTTCCTCCTTTATTTTTGGGATACACGGAAATGTATTTAATTGGAGAAGGATAATATAATATTTGCTCTAAGGATTTTGTGTAATTGTGTTTCTTTTCTTCTTTTTTTTTTTTTTTTTTTTGCTGCTGGTGCGGATTCTTTTGAAGAGATTTTGTTTGTTTAATTTTATTTTTGCTCGAAGAGAAAAATGTGAAAAAAGAAGATGCGACGAGCACAGACTTAATTGAGTTTTAATGTTATGACAAAGATTAAATGGGAATTCTTATTTAATTTTGGTAATTTCACTGCGAGACATTTCTTTAAGATGGTTTTTCTTTTTTTTAATTTTTTGGGGGAATTTTATTTTTATTTTTCAAATTTGTTTACTTTATAGGAAAATGTGAAATGTGAAAAAGTTATATAATCAAAGAAAAATATTAATAAATAAAATTAAAAATGTAAATTTAAAATGTGATGTGAGTGGTTTTCGAAAAAAAAAATATAAATAAATAATTAAAGTGCCAAATTTTTAATTGGATTACATCTTATAAAAAAGACATCATGGGGAATTCATCATCCTCACATGGTGGCAGTAAGAGTAGTCGCAAATGTCGGAGTTTACCAAATTCACCCGATGTCAGAAGGTAAATTTTGAGTTATATGACTTAAATTTAAATTTAGTTTTTGTACTTTTACGATTAATTTTCAAAAAAAATATTAAAAATTTAGGGTATGTTGAATTTGCAATAGCGTAAGTGGAGAAAAAGTGTTACCAGGTCAGCAAACTTTAAAAAACAAGTGAAAAGTAATATAAAAATTGATAAATATAAAAGGAAAACAATTAGCAGAAGTGTGGCTGTTTATAAAAGAGTTGCCAGAAGAAATTTTAAAGAAAGAAATCTAAGTAATGTCTTTTAAAAGAAAAACAACGAGACTTCTTATAATTTCTAATACATACGGGCTTTCATGATTTTTTTTTCTATTTTTTTATTGGTTATTTTCAGTAAAAACATTTTTTAGGCCATAAAATCTATGATTTTAAGCATGTGGAGAAACTTCTTTTTTATTTTTAATTGAACGACAAATTCTTGTCAGTAATTTTACTGACTTATTTTGAAAACTACTTAAAAATTAAATTAAGCTGGCATTACGATAGTTTAGTGGCAACATTTTCAGACTACAAATTTGAAAATCCATTGTGTAGTTTTTTCGCTGAATGTATTTCAGTGAAACGATGTCAAAAAATCATTAATTTTGTCAAGACTAAGAATATATATAAGGAACAATATGATTTGAGGAATCCGTTTTTCTGGAAAACTTACCTTTATCAAAAAATAAAAAAAAACTCTCAAAACCAAAAAACAAAAACTTATTTTTCTGAAAAATTCAAGCACTTACGATTAAAATAGTTTATTATTGCTTTGACTATTGCGAGAGAATGTATAAGAAAATTATTTTAAAAATTCTAACCTATAACAATTTTTTGAATTTTTCTGTCTGAGCTCTCAGTTGATTTCGTTTTCTTATTTCACAAAACAAAATCATTTTAGTCACAACATTTCGAAACTTTTAAAAAGCTTCCAAATCATTATAATAAGTATCAAACGATGTACCAACAAAAACTACAAACCTTGACACTAATTACTCAAATACTAAAACTTCTCACAAAAACCATAATTCCCGCCTCTTTCAATAAAATAAAACATTCACAATGACTTAATACTCTTTAATAAGTCTCTTAATGCTAATTAAAGATGACAAAAAATTGTTTCTTAACAAATTAAAAAAAAAATCAAAACACATTTCAAAAATACCTTTTATAAAAAAAAAAAAAACCATAAACGATACAACGCAACGTTCAGAATCAATGACTCGACATTCCTCGCTGCCAGAACAACTTATTTTTGACATTTATAACATCCCTGCTGTCACTCCTCGTTCACCTCAAACTCAAACTAAAAAAAACATAAACCTTCATTTTCAGTCTTTTAGAAAATCTATTTCGGTGTAATTATCTGAATGTTTTATATGTTTTTCCAAGTTATGCCTTTGCTCAGTGTTAGCTCAGTGGGCATCACAGGCTCACTTTCGACAAAAACTTATGCCTATTTCGGGAAGACCATATATCATCACACCCCATTCAAAATCATGTTAACCGTGCAGATGGGCGAATTAGTTTTTTTTTTCAATTCCTCCTCATTATATGGACATGGTGTTTTTTTTTTTTTGTATGTTTTCGAAAGTGAAGTTGAAGGTACGCGAGTTTATATGTTTTTTTTTTCGTTTTTTTGAGATATCAAAGAGATATCCATTCAACATCAACACTAATGTGTTGAAGATTGCACATTGCACTTGGACCGAACCAGAAGTCTGAACTGATTTGAGAAATAAACAGAGAGAGTAGATGAATTTTGGGCCAAATTATGTGCATTATTGCACAAACTGTGTGTGACTAAATCCTCAGAAATCTTGTTTGACTCGTAAATGTTCAAATTTAGACTCACTGGAGTACTGGGAGGATATACTCCTGATAGCTGGAGTGTGGCATTATGCGTATATGAAACTATGTTGAATCAATGCCAAGAGATTTGGCATTTTGCCCTATCTTCTTGGCGTAGTTCAGCTTGAGGTTTGTTTTGATGTGAGTAATTAAAACAAAATACACCCAAAGTGTTCAACAATGACGTGGATATTTGCTTGAAAATACATGAAATAAAGAAAACGATATACACTTCTAGAAGTAGTCAAAGTGACGATGGTTGTTCGACTTGATGACTAATGTAATAAATCAAAAGAGAGGAAAAATATGCAAAAACCGAGTGTTGGAGAATACTATGGTGGAACATTAAACTGACAGAAATGTGATGTTTTGATTTCTTGCGTACCAAGCGATTTCTGTAGATATATTAAACATTTTTGGAGAATCTATTCTTTCACTCAGCATCCTTGTCAACTACTATCACTTTTATAGACAACTCCTTTAAAGTACGACTACTTTCAGTACTGGTCACTTTTGGTCAGCTGATCTCAATCCCTTAACCCCAACAAGAAGTTCATTCATCTACAAATTTTGAATCAGTAACAGCTGAAATCTTCTTTTTACATCATAAAAAAGCCGCAAAATGTAATCTGGACGACCATCGTCAACTCAAACATATCAACACACCAAATGCCCCTCGTTAACACATTTCTTTAAAAAAAAAACAAGCTAAACACTCAAGGCGAATACAGATAATCATCATCCTCGGATCGGTCGCCTTCTGTTTGTCCACGATCATGAACGATCAGAGCGATCATCATCGTTTATGAATTCAAGCAACGCGCACTTTAAATATCAAAAAAGAGACCGGTCACCCTTTACGACACATTATGCACTGAGCGGTAGTGTTATCATCCAAGAATAACAAACGAAGTCCTCTTTTTTCCAATTTCAAAAGAACCACTGGGGTACTACGACTACACACTGACACTACACAATCATTAGAACTATATTACGTCCGCCCTTCTGCGTCAGTCATGGTTGACGGAAACACAAGCTGCCACCATGTGTTTTGCCGCGACTCTCTTTTTTAAGACCATCCATAAGCCTTAAGTTAATAATCATAAGTCATTATCTTGGAGGGCATATGGATAATGCTACACAATATGAATATGCATAACTCGAATCGCTGGCTGTTCGTTTGTTCGTTAGCGCGCGAGTGCGCATTAGTATACAAGTAAGTAGATATATTGTGGAACAAGATCTTTAGCTTGTTTGACATTTGCAGCCTTATAGTCCTCTCCTGCCAGCCGTATAGACATTTGAATGCCCTTTTGTGTGACATCTGTCTATTACACTCTACTCCGACTCTGAAAAAAAAAAAAATACAAAACGAGTGAAATTGAGCATAAACTGAAAGCCGATACTTGTACTTCTTCGCTGATGGGCTTATGATGTTGAATCTTGCTTATAATAAGATTTAAGTGAACGATTTATTGTTGATATTCTTTTTTTCTTCAGATGCGATAAACTACTATTAATGTCGTGCTGCAACAGCGCAGATGAAAGTCATTTGAGCATTTTGTTTTCTTTCGCGACCTACACTATCAACTATCACATAAAACAGTTCACAAGAAGAGAAGCTAATTAATGATTTGTTATGCACTCTTATAGGCCAAAATCCCATGGAATAAGTTAGTTTGATGTGTAAAGATCATCAGGGATGTCGATTTAGTAATAATTGTACTAGAACCTTTCTAATTTGACTGACAGTTGGTCTAATATGTTTGAAATTTTTTGTGGTAATTCGAACAATAAAAAGATGAGGACGCTGGATTTTGAAAAGGAGAGGGGGATGAAGGCAAACTTATTCGAGTAAGCGACTCCCCCCCCTCTTTCCGCTCATACATATTTTTTATTTCTAAAAATATTCAATATTTGAAAATTTCGCTAATTTGTATTCGTTATTGAATTAGTTTGCCCTCCCAACCGCTCGCCTTATCAAAATCCAGCGTAGGCTCTTTTTTTCTACATACCACTACCACTCATTCCTCGTCCTCCCCTTTTTATTATTCGAATTGCCACAAAAAGTTCAAATTCCCCTCCTCCCAGCGAGAGAACTTAGCTTTTTTGAATATATCAGCATTTTTTGAACTGATTAAAAAAAAAAATCTTAGGAAAAAGGGGAAGGGATCACCTCGTTTAAAACTCAACTTTAACTCAAATTTTGCTGAGAAAACAATAAAATTGAAATGGAAGGTACTGAAAAAGTACTATTTGCTCCTTTTCTGCTAGACCTACAAGATAAAAACAAAAGAAGAGTAAAAAATCGTCGCTCCAAAGCTTAGTCATTTGCTAAAAAAAAAATTTGCTTGTGCTAATTCTTCCATAAACAGCAACGTTGGTAGTATTAGTTTTGTCGATGTAGGTTAAACATTCCCAAGAAATTCATTGCGTTCTACTTTTGCTTCTTTACGTTTGAACTTGTCCATTTCTGTGTTTATATTTCTGTACGTCTCTCTTTCGTTACAATTCTGCCATAAATTCTGTAATAGTCGCTATTTCTTCTGACATCTTGAGTACCAGGACTGATATTTTTAGGTAGACCGTACAAATCCGTAAGAAACATCACCAAAAATATCATTGAAGATAGTATCAAAGCCTGTTGAGTTACGTTACAAGCTTAAAGCTATTTTTTCAGTAAATATGTATAATTCAGCAGTCATTCTAAGTTTTTATCCATCGTTTCAGCTTGTCATTATCCTTGCCCCAGGCATATTTCATAGACGAAGTTATGACAGCACCTTGGGCAAACTGCTTCCAAGTTTGGTCTACTTATTATATGATTGGCTTAAGGCAACAAAATCTATCCTTAACGCAGTTTTTATATTCAAAATCTTATTTTCATGGGTTAAAATTCTCGTCAAGGTTACCTTTGGGACACTTTAGTGTCAATTTAACACCTTTTCAGTCACTCGTACAGCAGGACACCTCTTTTCAAAAATAATCACTTTTGGGCACCTTTTAGAAATTTGGACACTTTTAGGACACTTCTTTTGAAAATAAACAGACAAATTGTTCGAAAAAAAACCTAAATGGCCGTTGTTTTGAAGTAATTTTTAAAATAAAAAGTATAGAACAGTTCTGATTCAAGGAACAAAACTCAAAAAAACCACTTGAATAAATTTCTTTAATCAAATTTGTACAAATTTGTAAATTAAACGTTGATTTTGTTTCATCGGTGCTTAGGGTGAAAACTTATTTTCCAAACTTACTCTAATAAAAATCAAGTTGAAACTTGTTTCGTTTGACGTCTAATATAAAAATTCAATTGAAATTCTTTGCCGTTGAATTAAAATTTGTACGAGGTACGTTTTTTACTTTCTGACACCTGTTTTTGACAGTTTGAAAATTTTCAGGAGTAACCCTGATTCTCGTTTCCCTTTTAAGTGTACCTAAATGTTTATTTTAAAAACGTCGGGAATGTCAATTTTCCCTCGTGTTGCACTTTATATAGAGCTGTTTGGTATAAAGAAAGCCACAAGGGTCGTAAGCGAATACATTCTAAACGTATTCTTCATGTATTTTCATGGATTTCCAATGAAACTTTGTAGGGATAATAAAACCTTCATGATATTAATCTTTTTAATCAACTGATTAGTATTTAGTCTAATGAGCTCATAGAAAACTGCCACAATGGACATGAAAGGAAAAGCCTTTTTTTTTTTTTTAAAGAGCCATTAAATGGACCATGTTTTTTCACATAAAATTAGACCCACAAGGAGCACCTACAAACAAAAAAATTCAACAGTCATTAAACAATGAAATCGTGTTGTGTTATTCTGACATCTCATCTCCATTTCATTCAAGTCCCATATCCCATTAAAATAGTTGCTCTGCATAATGACATCCCTTAACATTATTTTTGTTTTTCCTCTAGAACTTAATCACCCTTATCAAAGGCTTTACCTACAAACAACAAACAACACGATATTTAATGGAATCTCTCTCTTTCATGAATCCTTTTAACAACAGTATACACCTTTTACGCCAATCTGGTATTTATAACACACCATATCCTTCGACATGATGATGCACCTACACAGTATACCAAAAAACAAACAGAAAAAAAATCCAAAAGAGGGCATAGTGCAAAAATAAGAAAGAACAAAAAACACATATGTCAATAAAAAGGGGGGCACCATTCACACCAAAAACAAAAACAACAACATAAAAACGAGCCTTATCCTTGTTTTATTCCGAAATAGCTATAATATAGCACTCGCGTAAAGGAGTCACTGAAAATACATTTCTTTTATAAAAAAAAAGCTAAAAGTTGAAAAGAAATGAAAAAAAACCAACAGAATGTTAAAAACTGTGTAAACATGATTTTTTTTTTTTTTTTTTTTTGAATTTTTTGTCGCTGACTCTAGACTAAGTATAGAACCTGGCACCTATAAATATTGTCGTAGTCGTCTCTTTACGAGAGTAGACATAATATTTTTTCAAGCCAATGCAACACTCTAGCTTACCACTGAAGCATCACAGAGACGAAAGAGCACCATTATCCACCACCATCAGCAGGACGACACACAGGAGCAGGAGGTTTTGAAGAATGCATAATACAGAAGTTGTCTCTCCAATCCAATCCAACTAACCAAACCCAACCAAACCATTCAGCTATCCAGCAGCATCTCACCTCAATGGCAATTCCATCAGTCAACAAAAAAAAAAAAAAAGTATGCAAACGAAAAAAAAAACCAAGGACCCTGTAGTCTGTAAACAAAACATAAGGCAAAGTAGAGTAGGAGGAGGAACAGGAGGAGCAGGAGGAGGACATCTCGTATACGTTCTGTTGATATACTCTAAAATAGAAAAGTAGTGATGGGAAAAAAGAACACAAAAATGTTTGTTGATGGCCTTAAGAGTTAAAGGAGGACATTTTTGTTTTTTTTTTTTTTTATATTCCTTCGCAATTTTTTTAGGTCTAACGCCTACACCCTATACCCTCTGCTGCATTCTAAAAACCAACACACAACATCCACGTTATAGGGAAGGCATGCACTTTGGAGTTAAAAAGAGTTCACCAGCAATTAGGTTGGATATAATTTTTTTTTTATAGTAACTCGCGTTTGCATAGGGACCGGCCTTAAAATGGTCTCCTTATGAACCTAGATGAGTGTGTTGTTGTGTGTATATCGTCACACATAAGCCAGGGGACGGAATGTCGTAATCATAATTTAGACAGTCTGGGACAAAGAATTATAGTCATATGGTTTTTTTTTTAAATAAAAAAATGAGTGGCACATTGTACTTACTCAAATGCATCCATCAAGATTTTTAAGTTCTAGGGAATAAAAATTGAATTTTGGTAAATTCTGCTAAAGAACTAAAAAAAGCCTTAAGTGTCATTTCAACAAGTTTTAATTCATTGATTTTGTGTCACAATATACCTAACAGGTGCCTTAGATAGGGCCTGAATTTTAAGATATGTTCAAGGCTAAAATATTCATTGGCGGCTTGTGAACGCTATTCATTTTAAACTCAAAAAATATTGGAAAAAAATATTATAAGACATCTTAAGCCCGTATGATACTTCTTTTTTTTTCCTCTTATTTGTAATAATTTAAATCAGCTTCGTGTGAAAAAGACAAGATGTTTTTTTAAACGAAAGAGATAAAGTCTGCGTAGTCACAAATATAAATTGTCAGCCAAAGAAAAAAATAAAAATTCTAAATTGTCGAAATTGTTTCAATGAAGAAATGTCAAAAAAACCCAGAACAATGGCTGAAAAAAGTAAACTTTTTTTCTTTTTTAGTACATTTTTAGACATTTTTGGCTTTTTGTGTATATTTTTTACACTCTCACTCTCAATGTGCTTTCCCATTTGAAACATGCCGTACTGCTCTGTTTCTTTGTTTTAAAAAAAGTATCATACGGGCTTTATACTGTAAAATTTTGAAGAAAAAAAATCACCTACAAATATTGATTGATTTTTTTTTTTTAAATCTGAGTTTAAAAATCATTTATTCCTAAACTATTCATTTGATTAAATTAGTCTTAAATGTAAATTAAAGAAGTTTTTTTTCTGGATATCATAAAACATGTTTCTTGATTCTGCATTTTTCCGTTCTATTTCAATGATTTTCAGTCCGATATTGTTAATTTAATAAAATTTTAACAATAGTTTTTCATATTTCTTTACAAAAATCTTATTGTTAAGACTAAAACAAAAATTGATAAGAGTGGCCGGTAACTTTTAAAAGGCGTTTGAAAAGCAGAATTTGAAGAACAAAAATTGTCCAAATCGGAGAAGTTTCTCCCGGTTCTGAGATAATTTGTTTTAGTTACTCCACTTAGAGTCAAATACCAACAATACAAAAAAAAAAACCAACAAACAATGTAAAAAGAGGTAAAATTATAAAGTGGTATGCCGTTAATAATGAAACACAACATCAGCCAAATGGCCGCCAAGACCACGCTTACAGGACCATATCTTTTTCATGAAATTTTCCATAACCAAATCGCAAAGTGGCTGCCCTATGTCCTCGATAGCCTCACGAATTTCATCTTTGAGGTCTTGAATCGACGCTGGGCTGTTGGCGTAGACCTTATCTTTCACGTGGCCCCAAAGGAAGAAGTCGCAAGGTGTTAAATCACAAGATCTCGGTGGCCAATTGTGATAACCTCTTCGAGAGATAACACGGTCCGGAAACTTTTCCCGTAAAAGATCGATGGTTTCATTGCTTGTGTGGCACGTAGCGCCGTCTTGTTGAAAGTAAACGTTGTCCAGATCAATACCATCCAATTCAGGCCATAGAAAATCATTAAACATCTCTCGATAGCGCAATCCATTGACCGTAACTGTTGCTCCAGCCTCATTTTCGAAAAAGTAAGGTCCAATGACCCCGCAGGACCATAAACCGCACCAAACAGTCACGCGTTGAGGATGGAGAGGCTTTTCAACAATAACTCTTGGGTTTTCCGATCCCCAGATGCGACAGTTTTGCTTGTTGACGTAGCCTCCGAGGTGGAAATGGGCCTCATCAGTCAAGATGATTTTTCGATGAAATTCCGGTTCATTTTCATGCATTTCAAGGACCCAATCAGCAAAGACACGACGTTGTTGATGATCAGCCGGCTTGAATTCTTGTGTTAACTGAACTTTATAAGCCTTAAGACCCAAGTCTTTATGCAAAATACGGTGTAATGACGTTTGTGGAATGCCTAATTCCAAAGAACGACGAGGAATGGACAAACCTGGGTTTTCTTCAACACTTTGGGCTACAACAGCAATATTCTCAGTTGTTCTTGAGCGACGTGCACGGGTTTTATTCTTCACATCACTAACTTGTCCCAACAGCTCGAATTTGTCCACCAATTTCTGTATTGCGGTCCGACAAGGTGCTTCACGACGACCAAAAAATGTTTTAGTTTTACGAACCGTCTCTGCCAAATTTTCACCATTTTTATAGTGAATTTTAATAATTTCAATGCGTTGTTGAAGCGTGTATCGTTCCATTTTTATTAATAGCGTAGTTTCTACTTGTTAAATGTCAAAAAATGACAGCTTCAAAAGTGACAGCTACCGAAATAGCGGGCTATTCAAAATAACACATCTAATTGGAAAAGCCTTTAAAACATTAAATGCAAAATTCCATCGGAACGAACAGACAGATAAGACAGCAAACTAATTAAAGGCGTCTTAAATGGATTGTTTTTGTATAAAACAAATTTATTCAATCCACTTGTGTATTTATTTTTTGTTCCTCCAATGTACCTACATAAATTGCAAGACTTTTGCCAACATCCCTATGATGAATGCACCTCGAAAAAGAAACAACCATATGATGCTCAGTGAACATTGACTAGTGAGTGACTTACTTGCATTTTTAAAGTTTTAAAATTATATTTTTGTTTTGCAATTTTTTTTTTTTTTTCTATTTTGTCAACCGAGAAGAAGTAAAGTTGTCGACAAATTGTTGTTTTCCAACACTAAAGTCGTCACCCTTTAGTGTGGTGATTTAAATATAGAAGAAGAAGAAAAAAATAGTCGCAGGTAGGTACTATACCTTTAGAGCTAAAATACTGAAGTAGGTTTACGACTTGTGTTTATAGACGGATATACTTCTCCATGTTACCGGTACTGGTACACCACCTACCGGTAGTCTTCGACATAGTCATCGTTTTTGTCGTCGTCGTCGTCGGTCTACACTTCATTTTTGTTTTGTCCTTTTTTATTTTATTTTTTTTTTTCCTTGCATCCAGGATGTGTGAATAGAAGTTGTTGTGCTTACGCATTTATGATGCCTCTGCTCTCAGCACAACAAGATTTTTTCTTTCTCCATGCAACTTCACATAGCAAACGGTTTGGGTTTAGTTCAGTATAATGGTCTGTAAGGTTATTACTACTCTAGAAGTCTACTTAAGTTGGTTAGTTTCTTTCTATATTTGGTTTTGTTTTTGTTTAGAGAGGCTTTGTTCCCTTTTGTTCACTTTGAATGACATTTTATGTTATGACATCTCCAAATGAGTTTTTGTGGTATAAAAAGTCATTGACGTTGAGAGAAAGGGAGAGAGTTCAACCATCATCGTTGACGTCGTCGACAACGACCACGTCAATAGTTGACGTTTCAAGTAATAATTCAGTCACTGAAAAATGAAAGTATACAAGTAATTTGAAAAAAAAAAAAAACTCTAAAAATGTTATTTGAGACACAGAAGAAGTTAAAAGAAGGTTGTTGACATTTTGGGATTTTAATCGATTGAAAGCATAATAATAATTGAAATACAATATTGATGTATCTTTAGGGCACAAGTTGCTTTTTGTTTCTTTGTTAAACAGAAGAAAATTGAACAATTGAGATGACAAATAGCTTTGGGCAATGAAATTTTGTTCGTATATAGTCTGGTGGAAGGAGTTGTTACTGACAATCAATTGAGATCTAAAAAAAAACAACAAATTTTACCAACAGTTGTATACATTAAACAACTTTATACCAATTAATAAGCTTAAAACATTGATATGGATAATAGTTCAGGGTACAAGACATTCATTTACTTTTATTCATTCAACCAAACTTCAACATATTTTATCATTTTAGACCAGTTTATACCATTTACTTTTGACAAACTGAATACTCAAATAATATTAAATCGATTTTGAAACATTGGAAAGTAAATTATCAAATTGATTGAAATGTGTTCAATAATTCTAGCAGTTTTATTTTAATGTTCGACTGACTGGTATAAAAGAGAAACTGACTATTATCGCCATTTGTGATAGGTTTCAAAAGATCTGTGTTGTTAAAAGAAGCAAAAAATCATGTTTTATTTATTTCATTTTAATTGGTATAAACTGGTCTAATACCCATATTTTTATTTAGTTTAAGAAAAACTCATTTTTTTTAGTGGACATTTACTGCATTAACCAGCACCCTATCTCGTAGACTTTATCCCCAGTAAATCAGAGAAGTAAATTTTCATAAATGATGGAAATTCGTTCCAATGCATCGGATAGCAGTGAAATGCTCATGGTACTTTCGAAATAATAAGAATTTCAAATATCATATCTAAATTTAGACACCTACTATGTCATTCATGTTTGACTGGAACTAATAAATGAAATCATGTTCATAATGTTTGGTCCAAGACTTTATGTAAATTTAAACGCATTCATCATAGTTTCTAGATTGACTTTCAATTTGTAACAGAATGCAAGCGCTTACCTATGCTATATGTATTATTTGTCCATGAATAATTGCTCATGAGATTGTTTGTATTTTTTTTTGTCTAGACCAAGTTAACATGCAGGTGTAAATTGTTGTTTTCTTTGGAAATCCAACGCAGCAGGGAATGACTTAGCACAACAAAAATGAAGAAAGAAAATTGAGTTATGGGTTTTTTGTGAGAGATCAAATAATTGTGATATAAAAAAAAAAAATGTTAGTAATCGTGCCATTAAATTACAAATATCTCGTCTATCGAATTTGCTTGAATAATATTCCAGCAAATGCCAGTATTTATAAATCTTCCGTTTTTATTTTTGAAATTTGTAAAACTGCCAATCTTTTTTTCTTTTCCAATCAATTAACCTCGGTAAAATAATATTTAATTTCAATGAAAACAAAACGATTTTCTTTTTACCAATGACATTTACATAAGTTAAAATCTCCACATAAGCCTTGAGCTAGCATCATGCTTAACATATCATATTACGTTTTACAAAACTTGATTGATCTTCCAACTCTTTTACTTACCACACATATTTTGCTTAAGCATCAGTTTGCTTTTTTTGTCTTCCACATGATTAGCATATAATAATTTTGCATGCAACCACAGACATACAACACAAAACTGCCCGAGTATCATCATCAACTACTGTGTGTGTTGATGCTGAAGAAGAAGGCATATATGTAGGATAGAGCTATATACTACATATCTTGGCTGCATGCATGATGCAAAACTCCAAACCATAACCATTCGCCATTATGAGTGAGTGACTTGTTGAAAGTGCAAATTGATTTTTGAATGAATAACACAGACTATTCAAAATGCAATCAGATTATTTATTCATAGCTTAAGTTTTAGTACTATATGCAGAGCTGTCGCTTTTGCTGTTTCTTATATATCAGTTTATATACGGTTAAAATATTTGGTAAAAAGTATATAACCGTAAATTTGATATTAAGACGAATTTGTACCACACAATTCATAGTTTTTCATTTTCAATTGAGGCTTAAATTAAAATTCTATTCGAATTTATACCAGTTCATGTTTAAGTCATTTAGAATAAAAATATAATTCAACATTGTAAAAAAGACTTATACATTTAACATAAATTCATCATTTAAAACTTTATTCTTGTTTCGATTAGACCAATTTATAAAATCTATACCAGTCAGACAAAACATAGGTATTACATGTTTCATAAAATTAAATTGTTTTTTTCTTAAATAGATTCTACAATAACAATTCTATCCTTAAAATGAATTCTACTAGTTAATAAAAAACTATTAATATATAATATTCTTCATCCATAATAAAATTTCTAGTAAAAACTGCATTTCCTTCGTTTATTGGACTAGTTTATACCAATCTCAAAATGGATACAATTTCATTAAATTAAATAGTTAATGATTGAAAGAATTCTCAGTTAGATATCAACTTGTTTGTGAACTAGAGCCGTTTATACCAATTAGAAGAAAATGTATCCTGGCAGTAATTTATTCTGCAATAAAATTGTTGATAAAATATTGTTTTATGATCCGTAGAAATTTTAATAATTACTTTTGAGAAATAGAAAAATTTATACCAATCAGAAAATGTGCGGTTTCTTTTGTTCAATGAGACTTTTTCATCGTGTCAATGCATTTTATACCAATCAGTAAAACTACTAATTAAATCAGAGCAAAGTTTTTTTTTTAAATGCCTCACGAATAGTCCCACTAAACATGAGAAAAACTCCAAATTAAAGTTAATATAAGGTACTGATTGTTAGTTTTTTTTTTATACCAGTTAAATGTATGATCAAGGTTCTATATAAATATAAAAATTTCTTGAGAACCAGTTTTAATTGATTGTTCATTTATCAGCTGAATGGTATAAACTGGTCTAAAATTTAGTAATAACTATTGGGATAGATTTCTATAAGTCTATTCCTTAAAGTAGTTCAATCTAAGGTACATAATGTTCTCAACGATTCTTATTCAGTAAAGTTTTGTGGATTTCAATAGATATTTCTAAAACAATCTCTTTAAAAAAAAAGTATTCTGTTTGTGTGATAAAAACACCAAAGTCAACCAAATTCTTAAAACTCCTTTCGTATAGGTTATTGTTTGTACAATAAATCGAAGTAAACCATTTTTAAGATAAAAAAAAAATAGTACCAATACCACATTCGACAGCTCTGTCACCCATACCCTCTTCTTATTCAACGGTAATTGGTTTTTAATTTCACCGCTTGGCTCGTTCACATTTTGAAGATTTTTCTGTTTTTTGTATTTTTGTTGCTTGGGTTACACAAAGTGCAACATTCACTTGAAAGAAAAAAAAGAAAAGCAAAAAAATACAACTTGCGGTGCATATTGGCATTTAATCAATTAGCCATGCAACTCAATATATCTGTGCCCCAATAAATTCGCAATCAATAAAACACGACAATCAGTAAAAATAAAGAATCGACAAAAAAAAAATAAAAAAAATATTTTTGAGGAAACAAACCTCAAAGAGTACATCGACCAGCACTTAAACTTTAAATGGACTTTCTTCCTTCAATATTATGGAGAATGGGGATCGGAAGGAGAGACTCATGGTTCAGTGTGTTCCTCGCTGTAAAATTGCCCCTTTGGGAAGTTTTTTTTTTTTTGTATTTCTTCTTTCTGTTTGTTTGCTGAAGTAACTATACATAGCGAGCTGCTACTGCTAGCTACTATACTCGATGATTTCTCTTTTTTTGTTGTTTTGTTTTTATTTTTTATTTTGTTTTGAATTTTATTGAAGGCGATAAACGACGAGATAAGAATAAATTTTCACAATTTGCAATTGAATTCGATAAATTTTCGTTCGAGGACATGACGACCGACAAAAAACCTACCCAGAGAGTGTAGTGTAAGTATGGAGACGGGAGACCTATCACATCAGGCGGCCCAGGAGTGCAAAAGCCATCAGCATCGTCATCATCATCGATTGGGATGTGCTATTGAGTATATGTATGTGCTGTGCGGGGGCTTCGTCATGATGGGTATATTGGGGTCCTGCATACTATATAGCCTGTAGGCGAATGAAGTTTTCTGCGATAAAAGTCTCAGTGCTCCCTGGCTTGTAGCTTGTATAGACTTCACAGCACATGAAGTACCTACTTTTGTTTTATCATTTAATTTTTTTTATTTTTTTTTTTTTTTGTTTATTTTTTATTGAAGTTTTAAAATTAAAAACTACAGGGTGTAGTTTGGTTAATTAAAAAGAGAAATGAAAAAGTTTGTTTATTTTTTTCATCTTTTCTGTCACAGAAAAAAAAAACAGAGTGGGAGTTTGTTTTTCTTCTTTTTTTTTTTGATAAATTGTCGAAACTTTTTTTTTATATTTATGTTTTATGAGGCAAATAAATTGTTTTTTTTTTATAGGACTCTTGTTGATCGTAAATATTCATAATTAAATTCAAGTTAAAAGTTGTTAAAACAAACTTTTTTACTTTTTACTTTATGCGCTGTCAATGTCAAAGGGTACATTACATTTTGTTCGGTTTGATGGGAAGGGTTCTCTCTGTTTTATTGGAACATTTATGGTGAGTGGGTGGCAAAAAAACAAAAAAAAAAAAAAAAAAATTTCCATACCCAGACAGAAGAAAAGGTAAAAACCTACGCAAAACAAAAATATAAAATACCAAATTTTTAAGTAGGTGTTTTAAAGAAGTTTTATTTTATTTTGTTTGTCCTTGGGTAGGTTTTTGGGATGCAACAGATACATATATGTATATTTTACTTGGGAAAAAGAAGATATTTTGTGTTGGACGATTATTTTGTATTCAAAATCAAGTTTAAAGGGATTTTTGTTTTTTGTGTTTTTGTGTGTTTGTCATTTAAATTTTGTGACATTTTAACTTTTTAAGTGTTTTGGCATGACATTTGTGTGTTTATATGGCTTATCTGATGGATATATAAAATGGATACTTAATTTAATTGTGACTTTTATGGATAATTGACATCAATTTGGTGTAAAGTAATGCATACAAATAAAATGCTTTACGCCCACTTAAAATCCTTTAAGGGACTTAAGGATATTTTCATACTGATGATAAAAGTTTTGGTTGAAAGCAGTCATTATGTCATGAAATTTTTTTACTAATTATAGTTCAACTTTTTCGTTTTAAGTATTCAAAAATACTTGAATAGTTTCCCATTAAAAATTGCAGCTCCAAATAATTTTTTTTGAAAATTTTGATTGAAATAATTTTAATTAAGAAGCTTCCGTATAAAAATTTCATCATAATTAGTTAAGTCGTTTGAGAGAAAGCCTAAAATTAAAAAAAAAATAAAAAAACAAACTACCGTTAGGTAGTAAAATTTTTTAAAATATTCCTTTCATTTCAAAAGTATAAACTAACTAACAAAAGTAGACACAACAATTCGTTAGAGGCGTTTTTTTTCCTTAATTGTTATATGCCGTTAGTCTTGTTCCTAAAAAATGTATCTTTCTCCTCTCTCTTCTATTTAAATGGTTAAAAATAAATCATAACTTTGTGATTTTTTCTTAATTTGCCCAGGAACACTTTTGAAAACATTTAAATTTAAAAATTTTAACAAAATTTTTAACAAACAAATTTTTTTCACTAAAAACTTTATTTAATTTTTTTTTTAAATCTAAGTTAAAGTGGCATTTCTTAATTGTCTCTTACTTTGACGAACTAAAACCGATTCTTTAATTTTTCATTTTGGTCAAACAAAAATTATTTGCCAGTCAAACATAGTCCAATAATTTTTGTTTGTCCGTATAGCGTTGCTCATTGAATTCATTACCAAACATCTTTGTGTTTCTTTTAACTGTTGACTATCTGAATTTTTAATTATAGAACAACCTGTATTGGGTGCCTAGATGGTGCCAAAAGAATAAAAAAAAAAGACGAGAAAATTAATTATCATACATAGACTAGGCTGTTGCATTTTTTTTTTTTTTTTGTGTTTCTTATTAAAATCGGACTTAACAGACAGTGACTATGATTACTATTTATACGGACGAAACTTAATAAAAAATAGTGTGGAATTTTGCAAAAAGCGGAATTGGATAATAAATTATTATGCAAATTTATTATTTGAAATATAGCTTCCAGCTATATTGATTTTCCATTTGATTTTAGTTTTTTGTTTAATTTTTCAATCAATGTGAGTTCAATTTATTTTTTTGATTGACTCTTTGAATATTTTATTGAAATAGAATTTGTTTAAGGAAAATTTATGACAAAATGGGACGTAATAGCATCATAATAAAAAAAAAGACAATTAAGTTTTTGAAATAACCTTTTACAAAAAACGTTTTAGAAAAGTTTTTGTAAAAAAATCATTTATTTTAACAACATTTATTTTAAATAAACTGTTCAACTAAGTTTCTTCGGGTTGTCCTGTCATTTCTTAAAAAAACTGACGAGTGCCTACTATGACAACCCTTGAAAAAAACCTTTTTCTTTAAAATCAATTCAAAAACCATCCCTAATTTTAAGGTGGCATCTTGAAAGTTATAAGTAATTCACTTGTATTTTGAGATCCATAAGCACATACAAAAAATACAAAAAAAAAATAAAACGGATTGAATTGTTTGATTAAGGCGAAATTAGTACCCAAATTTGCTATTGTATAAGGTGCCTTTGACACTCGAAAAACAAAATTATTTGTATTTCTAGCTGAAAAAGTTTTATTTCATTCCAGCTCAAGAAGTTGTAAGTACCATCTTCTTTGAAAACTTCAAGGAAATCATTGATGAATCTCAACAAGTTTTTTGTTTTCATTAATTTATTTTTAAAAATTCCAACACGACTAAGCAGCAAGACAGATTATCAGTGATTATTGCGTTTATATCCCTTGTCCACGACCAACAAATCAGAAATGATAAAAAAAAAAACACTTCAACTTGTAATCAAGAATTTCCTAATCTTTTTGTTTAAACTTTCTTGCCAACTCCAATCCACCCATTTACTTCAGCCCTCCTGATAATTTCCAAGGAAATTTTCACTTCAAAACCATGATCCTTTCCCATCCATCTGCTTGTAATTTTAAACCAGAATGAAAAATATGCAATTTCTATGCTGACTGCTGAAAGGCGATTTATTAATAGGATCCTTGTTGTTTTGGATAGTTGACGATATGGCTCTGGTAAAGATACCTATTCGGTGACAATGTCCTTAACGATAACAAACTTCCTCCTCAACTTTTTCCTACCTCACACCTTGATACAAAATAGCATCAAGGATCAACTTCACATCACGCACATCCAAAAAAAAACAAGTACACAGAACAGAGAGATGCACGAGTAAAATAGATTTATAAATTGAGTTGGAATAAATCTATTTGAATTGTTTTTTGTGTTGCAGGATGTTTTCTTGTAACTTTGTTTCGTCGGGATTTGAATTGTGTTTTTTTTTCTGTACATGGCGTGCGGAAATTCAATTATAAAATATTGTGCAGGTGTAAAGTATTTTGCAATTATAACATTTTCAGTTTGTAGCAAAAAGATGCTATATAACTATAGTAACCAGACAGAATTATTAATAAAGAGACAAACAGAAGAAGATGCTGAAGGATATCAAAGCAAGCAGGACCTTCTGCCTGTCTGTCTGTGTTTTTTTGTTTTTGTCTGTTTACTATGGATGCGCAGAAAAAAAACTTTCTTTTATCTTCTTATAAAAATTAAGATAAGTTGCACAACACAACAGGAATAATTTTTTTTTTTTTTCATTTATCTTTTGCAGACAAATTCCGAATGCTTATGGAAAAGGAAATGGAGGTACGGCCATTCCATTGCCTGCAACTGTTTTGGTTCAAAGACGATGTCCACCGGATAAAGTTAGACCATTACCACCGACACCAAATCATACACCAAGTAAGTATATGCAATAAAAAGTTATGTTTCTTTTTTTGCCATCACATTGTTTTTAGTTTAACTTAACTTTAAATGTAAAGAAGTAAGAATTTGTGGTAATTTTAGTTACTCGAGCTTCCTCATTCTGGATTTGTAACTATTTTTGAGGCTTCTCTATACCAATGACAGGATTTTGCGTTTAAAATTAACTCAAAGAAATTGATAAATTTTAGAAATATAGAAGTCCTTCTGAAAGCACTGTTCCCTATAAAAAGTACTAGAAATATTACCCACTGTACTAAACTTCTTGTTTAGTTCAGAAATGGCACTCGAACTCTTCTTGGTATCACCTAGTACCGGTTGGTTGTTCAAACTTTGTGTGTCCTCTATAGCCTCACGAATTTCATCTTTGAGGTCTTGAATCGACGCTGGGCTGTTGGCGTAGACCTTATCTTTCACGTGGCCCCAAAGGAAGAAGTCGCAAGGTGTTAAATCACAAGATCTCGGTGGCCAATTGTGATCACCTCTTCGAGAGATAACACGGTCCGGAAACTTTTCCCGTAAAAGATCGATGGTTTCATTGCTTGTGTGGCACGTAGCGCCGTCTTGTTGAAAGTAAACGTTGTCCAGATCAATACCATCCAATTCAGCCCATAAAAAATCATTAATCATCTCTCGATAGCGCAATCCATTGACCGTAACTGTTGCTCCAGCCTCATTTTCGAAAAAGTAAGGTCCAATGACCCCGCGGGACCATAAACCGCACCAAACAGTCACGCGTTGAGGATGGAGAGGCTTTTCAACAATAACTCTTGGGTTTTCCGAGCCCCAGATGCTACAGTTTTGCTTGTTGACGTAGCCTCCGAGGTGGAAATGGGCCTCATCAGTCAAGATGATTTTTCGATGAAATTCCGGTTCATTTTCATGCATTTCAAGGACCCAATCAGCAAAAACACGACGTTGTTGATGATCAGCCGGCTTGAGTTCTTGTGTTAACTGAACTTTATAAGCCTTAAGACCCAAGTCTTTATGCAAAATACGGTGTAATGACGTTTGTGGAATGCCTAATTCCAAAGAACGACGAGGAATGGACAAACCTGGGTTTTCTTCAACACTTTGGGCTACAACAGCAATATTCTCAGTTGTTCATGAGCGACGTGCACGGGTTTTATTCTTCACATCACTAACTTGTCCCAACAGCTCGAATTTGTCCACCAATTTCTGTATTGCGGTCCGACAAGGTGCTTCACGACGACCCAAAAATGTTTTAGTTTTACGAACTGCCAAATTTTCACCATTTTTATAGTGAATTTTAATAATTTCAATGCGTTGTTGAAGCGTGTATCGTTCCATTTTTATTAATAGCGTAGTTTCTACTTGTCAAATGTCAAGAAATGACAGCTTCAAAAGTGACAGCTACCGAAATAGCGGGCTATTCAAAATAACACCTCTTATTGGAAAACCCTTTATCAAGCTCAAAATATGACAAAACTATTTTGTGAACCATTCCAACTTCTTTTAATTTTTTTGACATAAGAACTGAGTAGGTAAGGCACCACTTTTTTTTAACTTTTTTAAATGTTAAATATTTCAAAATAAAAATTTGTAAGCTCTCATTTTCCCTTCGATCAATAAAAATTGATCAAAATTGAAAGATAAATGGTTACCAAATGGTCAGACATTCTATGCAACAATAGAATCTGAAAAACGATCTTGATTTGCAGCAAGTTTCTGGTTCCTAAAAAGTTAAAAACTTAAAAGTGTATTTAAATTGAATTTTCTAACTGAATTGTTACTCGTTATAATTGATTAATGCTATACTTTCCTTTGACTAAACATTTTAATTTAAATTTTCCTTACCAACAATTCTAGTTATAAAAATGAATCATAAACTATTAGCCATAAAATCGTATACAACCCTATTCTGATTGAAAACTCAAGGGGAAATGTTTTTGGGAGAAAGACTCGGAATCGAAAAGTTGCTAGCAATTTTGATCCGGCTTTTACGTTATTCTGAACACAAGAGGAACGAATTACAAGCGAAAACAGAATGAAATTCCGGAAATTCCTTTTACAACCTATACAATACTAGGCCTTCAGTAGCAACCCTGGATTGTGTTAGACATTCTCATGTTTATGCCTACATTTTCTTATCATTCTCCGAAATAAAGTTTTGAACAACTTTTATGTTAGAAATCTTTAATGAAACTCCTCAGAAACTTTTTCAGTTCCTCAATCGTTTCCACTAACACTGTTTGAGTTACTCAGGAGTTTCATATTTACAATAAATCTTTTCCTAAAATCCTTGTGATTAATAATTATTTCCTTTTTTATCTGATAAATGGTTAAAATTTTATCATTTCGTGTTCAAATGAATGACCTCGTTTTAAAAATAATTGTATCCTTATGGTTTTCCACCCACGGACCATATTATGCACACCGGTATCTTTGAATATAAATCGAGAACCGATGTTATCCATAAACAAAAAACGTAGGCATAAGAGTTTCAACTTTGATTTTTTTTTTTTTTTTATAATTTGGATAACACAAACGGTGATCAATGGATTTTTGCTTGAAAATTATACATCACACTATAAATTTCCTTTTCTTCAAAAAAAAAAACAAAAGAAATAAAACTCAAATTACAAGAGATAGGAGTTCTCCATAAAATGACTTTAACCTTCTTTTCGGTTAAAAGATAAGCAAAAAAAAAAGAAATAAGACAAAAAAAATGATTTTGTATGCAGATTTACCGCCAATGCAAAGCAGAAAAGAAAAAAAAACTTAAAACAAACACGAAATTCCAGTCTTTTTAGCCAGAAGTATAACAAGAGCAACGTGAGACATTCACCTAAATGACAAACGAGCCTTGTAGCATTATTTTTTTTTTCGTGTGTAAAATTAAATGCATGAGTGAGTTGCATGAACTTGCTCGAAAAGGATTCCAAAACATCGGCTGCAAGAACAGATTTCGCCTACATCCCTTTTTTTTCAACGCTTGACTTTTTCATTTTCAGCAGTTTTTTTACCTTTAAACCTTGTCTGCTGATTTCCTTAAAAAAGAACTCTCAGGAACTCTCATTCTTTCATGGCAATATCAGCTCTTTCCTTCTGAAACCTTCTTTCTGCAACAAAGTTCTGTTTGATTCTAATCTCAAAGTATTTTTTTCTGCTACAAAACCAATACATTGATTTAAAAATAAGAAATCTAAAAGAAGGACTAACTTATAAGAGGCCGAGAAACAACCAACGACGACGACGACGACTCACTTAGAGTTTCAGTTTCAGTTCCCGCTGCATCAGAGGCTCCAGCAGGATTGTTACAATTTATATATATAATTTTGTGTGAATAAATTAATACATTAAAAGCGCCATGATTCGAAAGACAACTGGAGGGACAAAAGAGGCGACTCTCAACTCTTCCTGGTTTGTCGAGATTTTTTTTTTGTTTTTTTTTTTGTTCATCATGCCTGTGAGTCAGAGCTGGTTTTTCTTGGAGCTACACACACTCAATGTGCATAACATGATATATTTCGCCTGAATGTGTCTGGGACATTTGTTTCGATTTTTTGTGTGTTGTTGTTGTAATTTTATTTAACTCAGAATCCTTTTGGTGTGCCAGTTTTAGATTTGGTACATGTCATTATGAATTGTCTGGGTTTTTCAGAAGCTTTACATTGCTAGAAGAGTTCTCTAACGAAATTCTGAAGATAAATTTAAACTATGTGTCTGCTGCCTACTCGTAAAATGTACCTTGAAAAAATTATTATAATGAAATAAAGCAGAAGCAAATTAAAATTTAAGGATGTGCTTCATTTCTGTACTTCTCATTCGGTCTTCAAAAAGTGTATATGCCTGTTAGACCTTAGGTTTTTTAAAAGCAACTTGCAAGTGATCCATGTTCAAGTCAATCAACTAGCAATTTGATTGACATCACATAAAAAGTAATCAATTTGTATACAACTCTGACAACTACAAAACTCTGCCATTTCCTAATTTATAAAAATTTTAAAACCGTTTTTCATCTGAATCATTAATCATATTCCCACAGAAAATGTCTTTATTTTCCTTATCAGCTTCATCCACTAACGACTTTATTTTGAAATTCCCTATCAATCCACCTGAGACTGCTAAAGATAATTTACATAACAAAACATTGCACTTAAAAATGTTTCCTGATCACACTTGTACAATATATATCCTGACACATCCGTAATAAGGTCACATTCATTTATGTCCTCCCCCCCCCCTCCTCCCAAATCTTTATTTCTCTCATCAAAACAAAAACAACAACAACCACAAAAAAAACCGCATATTTCATCAACTGTATAACTTTTAGACAAACCCTCCTATTAAATCTCAGCCCTTTAAGGACCTTCCCTTTATCCATAAAATTCTAAGCCACCTGGGAATATAAAACCCCGAACATCAGCTGAACAAGCAAACTAACTCAGCATCATCCAAAAAAAAAAAAAAACCTTCTCCAAACTCTCGCCTCGGTGTGTTTTAAAACTTCAAATTGAAATATTAATAATAGATGTGTTCTTGTTCTTTGGTTTGGTTGGTTGAAAGTTGATGAATATAATCATCATCATCAGGACCAACACGAGCGAGGGTTGAATTCGCACTCGGCACTTTTCTTCCCTACTTTCTAACTGTCACATATTTAGAACGAAAAATATGAATCCAAACAATACCCATATACCATTCCCCCCTCATAGAAAAAAAATGAAGATTAAAAAGAGATTTTTTTTTTCGATTCACAGCAATTCCGGGATTAGCAAAAACCGGAGTCGATATAAATGGTAGCAGCCGTCCAGGAAGTCCTCCAACATCAAATCATACAATCCAAACCATCAAGGGTGCCGGCAACAATAATGGGTAAGTGTGCGCGTCATATGAGTCCCTGTCACATGGAATTTATGTTTTGATATATTTTTGACAGCTTACGTCAGCCTCAATGTAAAATTCCCACCAGTCCGCATGGTCCTCCGCCGAATCTTCCCAACGGTTCGATACCACAACATATCACTGCCAATGGACCTGCGGCAACAACGGGAACGACTGGCACAGCCACCAAGCACTCAATGTTGGATAAGCTGAAGCTCTTCAACAAGGACAAAACCCCATCGAGCAATAGTTCTTCGAACAAGTCACAGGTTTCAAAAAGAACCAGTTCGAGCAGTGGTTTCTCGTCGGCTCGCAGTGAACGAAGTGACTCCAGTCTAAGTTTGAATGATGGACACTTGTCGCAGATTAAGCCTCCAGCTGTATCAGTGACGGCAAATCGCAACAAGGACAAGTCGAAACAATCGAAACTCCTGAGTGGTGGATCACAGAAATCCTCCATCACCTCATCGAGCAAACTGAAAATCGACAAGAAGGAAAAGAGTCCAGCACGAAGTAGCAATGATGCTGATTCGAAAGTAGGTCACTCGTCGATAGGTCGGGGACAGAAATCCCTGACTAGGGGAGATCAAAAGGTTTCATCCAAGTCGTCTTCCAAAACTTCACTGAATTCAAAGCTCAACGACTCTCGATCGGAATCGAAAACAAGCCTAATAATGCCCCCCAATAAGACACTTCTACCAGCTCCCGGAGTCAGTACTAGTATTCCGAAGCCTGTTGCAGCAATCAAGGGCACCAGCAAGACCATTCCACCGCCGCCGGTACAAGCAGACAATAAGAAACCAGCTGCTCTGCCCGCCACAAACGCAGGGGCGTCCCATGACAAGGGTATTAAACGCGAGAAAAGTGACATATCATCCAACCGCACATCAGCCATATCAGATAATTCCCCTCAAAAGACACATATCGTCAAGCCCATAGCGCTGCTGCCCGATCAGATGATGCCGGGAAGCCCCCTGGGCCGCAATCTTACCTATCACCAGCAGCAGCAAGTTCAGCAGCATCTGCAGCAGAACAACAACAACATATCAGTGAATGGCATCCAGCAGCTGTGTGGAGGATCACCACATCAGCTGCAAGATCCCCACAATATGACATATCGAACTGGTTCGGAGACTTATATGATGACGTCACCATCCGCACTAAACGGCAGGATCATGCCATCGTCGAAAACTAATTCTCTGGGCGTCAGTCGTAAGATGGACTTTCGCAGTCCCGAACACAGTCACTCGTCCAAATTCAATACGGTGCCATCGAAAATTGTCGGAACCATTTATGAGGAAGAGAAGCCGGTGAGTGTGATGCCGATGCGACCGTTGCTGCGCGGCTACAACACCCATCATGTGACATTGCCGACACGTGGTGCACGAGGCCATCACTTTGTCGCGGATTTCTGTGAATCGGACATCGGTCAGGGCTATTGCAGTGACGGAGATGCGCTGCGGACACGTGTTGGCGGTCCACCGTCCAGATTTGCTGATATCGACAATGGCTATCTGTCGGAGGGTGGCGGTGGCATCCATGGTGGCAAACATTTTCTCACCATGATGAGGGCGCGGACACAATTGCCAACAACAATTGAGGAACGGTGAGTCTTTTGTTGTGTTTTTCGTTTTTTTTTTTATTCGTATTTTATTTCCTTTGTTTATCCGTGTTCGTGAGGTGGTGTGGTGCGTCCATTCCAGACGCCGGAGTTTGAGAAGTGATTCATTTGTGTGTCGAGGAATTTCACAGATTAGTGATTCATTGTTTAGCACACGTTTTTGTTACATCGCATCGTCTCTGTGATGTGTGCCTATGGTGACCATCTAAAGAAGAAGGGAGGGATGGAATTTATGGTTGAATGGAATGTGGCGGCATCAGTACCTATTGTAATCCGATGAAATGGAGTCTACTGAAAAATATGGTTCTGAGGTTGTGGGGTTGTTTAAGTTCGTCTCAGTCTTTTTTATAGCTCCCCAAAAACGGTATTTAACAATATTTCTCTCAAACAGTTCATGAATTTTCACAGCTGTCAAGATGACATTGACACATACGGCGTGAGCTGTCAACTGTCATTTAGCTGAATTCTTCCATTATTTTATGAAATAAGAATCAATTGTAATCTTCATTTCGACCACTTTTTGGACCCACTGTCTATTAAAGATGCATTTGTACAAGCATATAACCCCAACAAAATATCTTATCTCAGACTTCATAACATCATCTTCATTCGCTTGCGGAATGTCAAAGGGTTGCGCCTCTTTTACTTATGCAACAACTCTGCTTCCATTACAATCTAATGGCATTTAAGAAATTTGTCATCCATCACCGCCTTCTTCCTTTATCTTGGCCCTCTCATAGAGGGCATCCATATATTGGGATGACATTTTATTTATGCCTCTCACATACACAGACGGAAGCACACACTATACTCAATGACATTCCTCGGGTCTTGACGATGGTGAAGAACTGTGAGCTGATGAGTGTCATCTTGGGGGCACTTTACCATAAATCGGTTCGTAAAATTTTATTGCAACTTCATGGTGGTGGTTCTCATGAGTTATTTTCTCGTTAAAGAAGGGGATAACATTTCAAATGAAGGGATATAATAATCATCATTCTGTCGGATTGAGAGGGGAGACCCTTAGAAGACTTTATGTGTAGGTACAAAGTACAACTATATGCCTTGAGGCATATTTTAGTTATTCACAATGAAAGTGTGCTGTTATGTGGTTTTGTTGAGGTGTTGTAGTTTTTAGACCAAGTTTTTTGCTCATGAATATTTTAGGTTTCCCCTTTTAAAAGAATTAAAACTCTGAATGTAAATGGAAAGACCCGTAACGAATTGATGTCGCCTTTAGTACAGAAGTTGAACTAACAAAATTAACATTTCATCACCTCAAGGAGAACTAGAAGAGAAATTTTGATTGATGTTAGGTTTATCTCATTTGTTTTTGTTGTTTTGTATGATTTATGGGGAGGATGAAGCAATAATTTAGAACCTGTAGGTGATTAGGACACACAATGTGCTCTAAATAATGAAATAAATTGAGGCTGAAGCTAGAAGGGCCTTAATTGTAGAGACGAAATGGTACTTTGTTGTTATGGTTAGTGCGATGGCCTATCACAGCGAAGGTCTTGGTTTAATTCCTAGCGTATTTCGCCTTGATTTTTCTTCAGGCGTACTGCCTCTTCCGAGGAATTGACAATTCCAAGAGTAATGCTTGTCGCAAAAAATGCATCTTAACACTAGCCGGTTGGAGTCGGCAGAAAATTTCTGCAAACTTCATGCACACAGGAAATGGTTGAGACAGTCAGTCAATAGGCCTTGGTTCTTCCTGAGCTAGTCATGCCACAATATTTACTAATATTTTTCTTCTGTAGAGGACCGTTGGTAAAAATAAATTTTGTTTTCATAACACAAGATCCAAAATAAGGTCTTAAGCAACTTTTTCGAAATTTGTCACGATTGGTATTTTTGAAAGAAGAATTTCTGTGAAGGATCTTAAATCTATTTGATAGCTTGGTATACCAAATTCGAGTAAAATAATAATCTTTAGAGTAATTCCATATGTGAGCTACACTACATTTGACATGACTGGCGTTCTATTTTTTCTTATGTTACGAATACTACCATGTTAACAGTTTCAACTTAAACATTATTTTATATAAGATTATTCAATTATCCACATCTTGTATACAAATGCGCTCTTGTAATGTTGTAAAATAAGATATATTTAATGAAAAGTAAATGTGACCTACACTACATGCCAAAGGAAGACAGTTGTAAAAGGTGTTTTTTTAACTTTTAACAAAGTACATGAAGATATTAATGCAAAATTTTTAGTAATATAGTTCCTGAGCTACATTACTAGTCGAAACGTGAGCTACACTACTGTCACTCCCTACACGATTTCTGTTCAGTCTTCATTAAGTTCCCTAATTAGTCACAGAAAATTGATTTTCTAACAGTTGCGCCTGAAAATGCATGAGTTTTGCCATAAGATAGACTTTCTCTTATCCTGGTTCATTCACCTTTCCTAGTAAAATAGTAAAATTTGTGACCCCTTGTGAATTTTTACAAAAATCAAAACATCGATATCCAATAAATTATAAGATATCAAAAGAAAATTAAATCTCTTTGCCTTTATCGAAAGCCAACACGTTTCCCAGACATCTTCCACACAATTTAACACACATCAACCTCCAAAAGTCAACTACCTACCCCCTTGTCTCATTCGTGTATTAAATAAAATATGAGTTGTTTCCGCTCTTTCTACCATACGAAATGTGTGAACGTATGCGTGAAGCATGAGTTTTGAAAATGTCCTTTGGATTATGTTTTATGGCTTAACTTGAAATTCTAAAGGATGTGCATTAGTCCTTTATCGGAATTGCAGTTTTGCCAGTCGCAAAATGTAATTTTTTTTTCCTTTATATTTTTACAACAAAGTGAAAAAGGACCTCCCACTATATACTTATTTTACAAGGATATATATTTATATTGAATAAATCATTTTTTATTTCTTAGCGATTAAAACGCCAATGTCATTGCGCGTCTAGTTTGCTTCTTTTCCAACCGTGTGCAAGCTTAAGTCTGAAAGAATTCTCGACAAGAAAAGGATATGAGGTCCTTTGATAAGAATGAAAAAAAAAAAATAGGAAAAAAAAACTTTATTAGATATGTGGGGGGGGGGGGGGGGGATACTGTGCAGTGCATTTCTGTTTGGTGTAAAAAAGAATTCTTGCAACATCTTGTCGTCTGGCAAAAAAATATATATTATGACTCTAACAGAAGGTAAATGACAGGTTGGGTGCGCTAGAGAGGGAAGATCTTATACTTTGAAAAGGACTAATGCACAAGTCCCGTCTTTCGTATATATAAAAGCGATGACGGAGCGAGGACAGACTTAGCATTTGAGTGGTGTTGGCATGTGACTGGAACGTGTCATGAAGCACTTTTACACTCTTATTAGATTTTAACATCGCGCACTGATCAGAATATAGTTAGTTATACTATTATCCTTGTTGGAGGGGACTTTTTCTAGCAGCTTTTGAAAAATGTATAATTTCATTACATTCTTCGTCATCGTTTTCATCGTCGTCGTCGTCGTTGCAGGAATGCATAATTGATTCATATGTCGCAAGCTCGCAAGTAAATGACACTCTTGACAATTTCTTTTATTATTTTTTCGTTCCATAATTGAAGTCCTTAATCTGATTTTTGCATAAAGGACATTGCCATAGGAATAATTATAATTATATAAATTCATTTTCCTCGATTATAATCCTCCAATTTGGTCATCGTTATATGTTATACTCGCGCGTCTACTATTCACTTTTTTTTTTCTCAAACATAATTGTGTTTTCGATTTTATCAAAAGGATTTCCTAATCCCAAGCTTCTAACAAGAGGGTCCTTAATCGTCACGTTGATCTGTGAAATTAATTCAATACAGCATCCTGTTTGAAGCTTCAACACAAAAAAGGCAGACGAAAAGAAGAAAACAAAACAAAAAAAACTACGTCAAACCATCAGGACAGTGCCCTTTTTGTGTGCTTGATGGAATAAGGATTTACTCCCCCACAATACACTTGCAGAGAATTGCAAGGACACGAACAAAACCAACAAAAAGAACGAAGAAGCATAACAAACAGACAAAAGCATAACTCCTCTAAATTAGATAGATACTTTCCCTCAGATTTCCTTTCAAGAAAGGTACAAAAATTCTTCCGGCATTGCAGAAGGATCTAACAAACTGATAACAAAATTACAAGGATTCCACTTTCAACGTCATCTCACATATTATTATAGACAAGACACAGAAGATTCGTTCGTATGGAACGAATTTCTAGAGAAATGAAAAATCAACAGCTGCCAGGCGTGTTCTGTCAGTCAATCTCGTCAGATTGACTTCAAATTTCTGACATTTTATATCCCTTTTTGGTGTGATGTCAATTTCAATTCGACATGAGTGTAAAAGATTTTGCCATCCTTTATTTTGTTGAAGTTGAAGAATTTAGCAAATTGCCTCAAGGGATAAAGGATAAGCAGTATTTTTGTATCTTTGGGTACTACAACTGCAGAACAGATTGAGAGAAACGAGATTTGGTAAATTCGATAAATAAGTTTGAACTTCTTCTTGTGTGATGTTGTGTGGATGTTGGAAAGGGATTGATTGGAGGACTTTGAAGGAGTTTTTGAAAATAGAGTTTAGTTTTTTTTTTTTTATTTATGTCAGCACTTCCTTAGTTGTGTTAAAAGAGTTTTAGGATATGAAAGTTGAAGGTTTGTAGGGTAAATATTTGGATAGATGATAAAAATCTTTTCGTGCTTACCCATGTAGATGACTTTGAGGTTGACTGTTTGTGAATTGAATTTGGTTAAAAGATTGCAAATCTACATACTTTGATTAGAAGCTAACAGAATATCAATGTATTTACATCAATTTGTAAATAATTAACTGATTTGAGTTGAGTGTTGAAAATTTATAGCATCCGGTTTTTGCACAAAATTCAAAAATGTTTTGATGTTCAGCCCATAAATCTACTTAAGGGGAACTTAAATAGAAAAATTGTACAAAAAACAAATTTTAGCTTGAAAAATTCCTTACACTAACACTAAAGAAAATCAAGCAGAGAACCACCACATTTTGTAAGGTGTCGCACTGATTATGAATTTCACTTCACTCTTAAAAACTGGATTAAGGTCGAAAAAACTGTTTCTTGGTCCTTTAGCTATTGCAAACATTCTAGCTTAGCAATTTTTTTAGCAATTTTAGTTTCGGATACATTGTTAACTATGCATACAACATTTTTTCCCTTATTTTACAAACTTGGGCATTGATTTAGAGTATACAGATGAATTAGCACATCTTGTTTTTAAATTGTATTACTTTTTAAAACTTTTTTTATGAATATCAGTTGGAAATTAGCTGCGAAAAAATGTTTAACCATTACAACCCAAATGCAGAAATGCGAACGTTTAGATTTTGAAGTTTCATTTTTCTCAATTTTGTTTATTGTATTGGAATTTTGAATAACCCTGCAACAATTGCATTCAAAAATTTTAACACGTCTGCACCACTTTTTAAGAAATTATCACTGTTTTGGTCAACTAAGTACCCAACATGTTTACATGGCTCTAATTCAATGGACTGTAGTGTACAAAAAAAATATACCACGAAGTTTTGGTAATTAACCTTAAAAGTTGTCTTGTTAAATTCTCATTTCAAAATGGTATAATATTGAATGCAATTGTTGCAGGGTTATTCAAAGCTCTAAAACCTTGGAAAAAAATTGAGAAAAATTGAGATTTGAAATAACGGCACTTGAAAACCTTTACAGGGTGACAATTTTAACTCAAAAAATACATGGCTACGATTTTTTCTATTATTTTTCTGATAACACTTAAATATACACAAAAATGACTTTTAATGTTTGTCGAATTAGTCTGATTGTCTTGGTTTTGATTTCATGAAATTCAGCATTGAAAATTACTCTTAAATCTTGTGCCATTGGCATTCATAATATCCAATGCATGAGAACTTCTGGCAACATCGAGTTTCCTTACATATTTCTAGCCAATTCTTTCCAGCTTAAATTACCTATGATAAAAATTACAAAAAAAAAAAATGTTCTAATTTGCCAATTGAACCTTCTTACAAGTAAGAGTTTTTTTTTTTTAATTTTACTATGCAGTATTATTACAGCTTTAGGAACGTTTTGTACAAAAATTTCGTCAAAATTCCTTACTAGAGTCAGAAAAAGCATTTAAATCAAAATTGTTAAAATTTTCAGTAAAAAAAAACCTTGTCTATAACGGTAAAATTCCCTCTAGGGAATCACGGTAGTTAAGGATGCAATTCGCGTTATATACAGACAGACTAACAGACAGATTGAACGACGGACAGACAGAATTGTCCGAATTTTCCATAATTTTTCTGTGAACCCTTTGGATTGGTATGATTTCCTTAAAACATGAAATTTTATTATTTTTCTTCCAAATCACTTCCTTTTATTGGAAATGATGCTCTGTACAATGTTATCACTATTTTTTTTTTACTTCACGTCTACCAACAATAATGCCTTTAAGAACTTCAAATTGAGGGTCAAGCAAGCTTACAAAAATTGCAGGAGATATTATCGCATTTCTCCTTTTCTCAATTTTGTACTCATGGTTCGTTTTCAACTTAACTGTGTATAACTCAGAAAACTTACGTTTAGGATTTATTTTACCACCACTGTTTCAACCAAAAGCTTCCCCGCCATCTGTAGCATTTGTCTTTATCTACAGTTTAGCAAATATCAAAACCATTTGTGGAACATAACACACATTCGACCCAACTCACCACATTAGCTACTTTTCACCATAACTTTCATTAATTCATTTTTGTCAATTCTTTTCTCAGCTATTCATTTAGACAAACTTTTAAGAGCGAGTCTTCAAAATCCACCCCAAGTTTTTGTGTTTGCTTATGCCTATATGCAGATGCAAAATAAGTCATTGTAGAATTTTGTGGGCGAATTATGTGAGACAGGTTTTTGTAATTTCGTTATTGTTGTTGCAAAAGTGCAAGTTGTTTTTCCATGTCCAACGTGCCCACAATACTAATTCATTTTTACAAATTTGGGCGGTAGTGGCAGCCAGCAGTAAGTTGGCTTCATTGTAGGCCGGTAGTAGAGCCGGTTGTTGTGCTAAGCTCTAGGTGCTCCCCAACAGTGCACCACAGAAATTTTCATTCAATAAAACTTCACTCACAAAATATTCCTGAATCACAATTATTCACAAGTGTTTCAACAACAACTTGTTCACAGAGTTTGCCTAGCCTGTGTGCACCACCCAGGTGGGCGAACTTGATGTTGTTGCAATCTACATAGCCTAGCTAGAGGTAGAGGTACTAACATACATATATTTTGATTAAACAAAAAATAAAAAAAAATTAATTTATTGTTCAAATAAAAGGCGTTTGTATAGTATAATTTGCCACACGCTTGGCTTATATGGTGCAGAAGCCGCAGCAGCAACAAATTTATATTACCTACCCGCATTTTGAGGCTTAAATTTATTGCCACAATTAAAATTCGTATACCTCTACTTACTTTGGGTCTCGTTTTGTGGAAGTTTTATTTGGCAAATATAAAGTTTAACGAGATACTAGGGCCAGGGGTCATATTATCAACAATCATCCAGACCTTTCTCTTGAGTCCTGATGGTGTGTGCCCTCTGGGCGATATGGAACAGTCTGGATTCTGGTAGTGGTGGTGCACCAATCCCATCATATGGTTGAGTGAAAATGAGTAAAATTAATTTTCCATTTCTTTGTTTTTTTATTTTTTTTTTTTTTTTTTTGTATTCAACACTTCGTTTGGCTGGATAATTATATTTGTTCAAAGGGAATTGAGGACGTGTTGACTTTTCGCATGCAACCCCCATCCATAAAAATATCCATCTGCTAAGTTGTCTGCCTCACTCATAATAATACCCTTTTTTGACTTCTTGATGGTGGAAAGGCAATAAACCCAAAGGGAACTGTCACTCGCTCTTCATGTTCATTTTCCTAAGTGGCTGATGGAAAAGCAGAGAGTAATTGTAGACGACATGAGTATTAAATGAAATTGTGACAGGTCCTTGTAAAAATGTATTGTGGCAATGAAAACATAAAATTTTGATAAACGATTTAGATTGTAGAACTCACAAAGTTAGAAGGCATAACCTTAAATGGATTTATAATGATTGTAAAGTTAATTAGAGAGGAGGAATTTCCGTGTTTTTTTTTTTTTTTTTTGATTTGTTTAATCCTCTATGGGTTTTGCTTGTCAGGAAAATTGTGTTATGGAATGAAACAGCAATGTGACTTTTGATATAGTGGTTGAAGTTTTTTTTTTTTTTTAATGAATAATATATTTGGAAGAAACACCAACACTAGGGATACATATTTGAAGTTTTTGGGTTTGGAGAATTTAGAAAGTTTATTTAAGAAAAACAACTTCCAGTTATTGACAGATAAGTCGAAAATGCGATAAAAAAAAAAAAAACAATTCTGCTTAAGAAAGTCTAAACGTTATCTTCCTTTTTGAGTCTTGGATTAAAATCTGTAAGAAACTAACACAAATCTAAAATTGAAGTCCTGAGGAACCACAAAGCACGACCACAGTACTGTTCCTTAAAAAAACTGATGTTTTTTTGTTCTACTTTCTCATGATTTTGTATGACATTTATTAAATATACCTACTTATTATCAATAACAACATTTTCAAACCAAATAATTTAAAATATGTAGCTTAATTTTGATATTTGAGCATTTCATAAGACTATGTAGAACAATTTCTAATTTATTTCTAATTGAACGACGAATTCTTGGCATTGTTATTTACTCGCTTATTTTGGTAACATTTAATAACAAATTAAGCTCGTATTTTGTTGTTTTTATTGGCAATATTTTGAGACTACAAACTTGAAAATCGGTTGTTTAGTTTTTCAGTGGCAAGCATTTCAATGTAACAATGTTGAAAAAAAAAATCGAAAAAATAAAAAAACCTTATGAAATGAATTAAAATGTGTCTAAATAGAACTTAAATTTGCCGTAGCCACCTCTTCCGGTGATATCCATAAATAAAAATTATTGAGCAATTATTACAGGGAAGTTTTATCATTCAAAATGAGAACCAATGCATTGCTCCCAAAAATAGTAGGATTTTTGTGAGAAACTTGTTTCGGGCAAATTTATTCTGGAAAAAGATTTACACGAATATTTTTTTTAAGAAAAACTGGATTTAAGCAAATGTTTTTTAGGATACACGCTAAAATCTATTGATGATAAATACTAGAAACGCATTCATAATTTATCAATATTAGTTGAAACAAAAAAATGTTACTCATACGCCACAGTGACCAGCTTCGATAATAGGCTATATTATTGACAATTCTCTATCTATATTTAAGGTTAAGATAGCAACTGAAAGCAGCAGAAAAGATCCTTGAATTAGCTGCAAAAAATTTAGAAAAGAAAGCAACACTTTGGCATTATTCGCTTACTGGTACTTCGGTTCTGCTAACACAATCAAACTTTAGGTTTGGTAATTTAACGAAACTGAAATTATTTTTGTACTGCATGAATAATTTTGTGTACTTTTTTCGATTACTTCAAAAAACCCTAACTTAGCACACATATTGTTTTCTATTTACTAATTGTTAGTCATCAGAAAAAGGTTGTTTGTTTTATTCCTAGAAGTAAGTTGTTGGTTTCTTGCCTTATATTTGCTAAGTGAATTTATTTTTCTTATAAATTTCCAACCAAACACTTAAGTCTATTTAGAATCATTTAAAACTATTACCTTGTACCAACCTTTTCCTCTATTAAAAATTCATAAAAAAAAATCATCCTAATATGACCAAAACGAGATTCAACTCCCAATATCATTTTTTTTTAATTTATTTTTGTTTTATTGGTAAATAATAATTTTTCTGACATTTTTCTGCCTCCATTCATGGATATTACCAAATCGTTTATCTTTATGTAGAATACCTCAACTCTCAAATACACAACCCAACATCCAGTGACAGAGAGTGCCTATAGAAGAAGTCTTACCGCATTTTATACGCCAAAACGATACACTGCGACTTGTTGCAGAAAATTTTTTATCAAAAAATCGTATGTCATGTTGCTGTCACTTCCTACGTGCGGTAGAGCTTCTAGCTAGTTGTCTGGTTTTTGTTTTATTTTTATATGTCGTCAAAGTGAATGTGTTGTATAGGCGCTTGGGGCAACCACGATTCTAGTCTCACAACCTCCTCCACCTACTTCTTATTATCGTATGGTGGTGATGGGGCTATTTAATGCTATGGTGCTAAGTTGCCTTCAAGGCAACTCTTATACTCTTGTTGGCTGACTTGCGGTGAAGCTTGAACTGGAACCTAACATTAACCATTAGTAAGTTTAATGTTTTCATATAGATATCTTCGCCTTTTCAGAAAGAGAGACAGGCAGAGAGAGAGAGAGAGAGAGAGAGTGAATGAGGAGGTAATGTGAAAATGATTTGCTATGTGGCGCTCTTAAATGTCCTCACCATCATCATAAAGTATCTGTTAGATATTTTATTAGTTAAAGCTTCCCAAGAGGAGATGCTTTGTTGTTTTTGTTTTTTTTTCCTTTTTTCTTTCGGTTTTTATTGCCTGCCGGGAAAATCATTTGTTGCATCGCTATGGGTAAACGAATTTGGTAAAGTCGGCTATGGACATGGACATGGACATGGTCATAAAAAAAAGGACATTTCAATAGGATAATTATGCGCATGTCCTTTGAAAAAAAAGTAAAACAAAAAACAAACATGTGGTGAGTTTTAATGTTGGAAATGAATTTTAGTGATTTAAAGTCATAAAGTTTCACTGGCTTTAAAGATAAAGTAGCGTCCGTATAGGGTAGGAAGGTATATTTTCATTGTTGTTGTTGAAGAAAGGATAATATTTTGAACTACTTATCACGGTCATACATTATTCCATATGATTATTCACGTAGTAGGTATTGCTTATAAATGTAGTAAAAGGTCAGGGAAATGTGAGGCATTATTCTTTCCCTGAATTATGCCTTGCGATAAAATAAAGAGGATTAAAGCAATCAAAATAATTTTTCATATGAATAAAATAAAAAAGGATTTTTCGCATTTCTATGAAAGCACCATCTTTTAAGATGAATAAATTAGTAACATATTAATATAAATGTATTATGAAGTAAGATACAAAACTTGACAAATAAATCGTTTTATTGCCGAATTTTTAGAAAATGGAATCCAAACTCTGTGGATTATGTCAGTACAAAAACCAATTCACATTATATATCTTTTTATAAGTCCATTTTCACTGTGAATGAACTTAGCTGTGAAAAAAAAATTAATCTTTTCCAATTTTTCAATGACAACGCGACAATATAGAAAAATAAATTACACTGATTAGTGTCCTTCAGATATATTTACGCTTTTTAATAACTCGGCGATCTCAGCACCTCATATTGAGCAACTTAAACCTCTATTAAAAGCTCCAAAAATTTAAATAAGAGACCAATTGGTCTGAATTTATTTATTGGGTATTTTAATTTTTTTAATAAAAAAAGGTTGCACATACGCCGTAGTGACCCATTCAAAGTAAGTTATGAAAATAGGCTGTATATTTGGTAATGTTCTTTCGATTTTTAAGATTGAGATGTCAGATGAAAGCAGATGAATAAAATTGGTATTTAAACACAATATTTTTTTTCAATGTGAACAAAAGTAATATTTTAATGTTTGTGAATAATTCATTTTTTTTTTTTTTTGTTGATGTGGATTTTTATTTGATGCTTTTTAGTGGGAAACACTAAAAACGATTTATTTTTACCCTTTCAAAGATAAAGAGCGAAAGAATCTAGTCTTAACTTATATAAAAACAATTTCGCATACACTTTAGGCAATTGTTCACGTTTTCCCACAAAACATTTTAAGTTTTATGAAAATTTGGTCCTTTAAACCAGAATCAATTTACTGAATTTTGACATTATCAAAAGAAAACTGATTCAATTTAAAAAAATTGACAAAAATTTGAGTTGTGAGTCTAAGAAAATTTATGTACTTATTTTCTGATAATTCATACACACAAAAACTTTTTCCACGCCCACTTTTCTGATGAGGTTTTGATAAAAAAAAAATTAAATTTCGACTAGAACATGTTTTTTTTTTTTTTTAACTAATATTTTCAAATATCAGTTCCAAATATCGGTTGAAAATTGGCTGAGATGGTAACCCAAATACATAAATTCGAACGTTTAGGTGGCAAACAAAACTTCTATAAATAAATTGCTGACAACCCTTCTGTTTCGGCTTAGTTCACACAAAAAAATGAACAAGTATGTATTATAATTTTGTTATTTTTTGCTTGATTTTTAATTTTTAAAACTCGTTGAACGTAGCAATAAATAAACTTTAAAATTTTGTATTGAATTATTGTATTGTTCAACAAGTTGTGGTAGAAATTCTCTATTAAGTTTAGAAAAATTGTGAAAAATGTAAAAATTGAGAATACTTTTCCATAACGAATAAACGGCATTTCAATCAAACCGTTAGCAAGGCCTGTTTTGCCTGCGAATCCAGATTTTGGGGGCATATTGAAAACAAAAATAAAACTGTGCAGTTTAATTATGTTTAGCGACTTTTACAAAATCTTCTAGGTCTCTAGAAAATTGTATTTAAACTTGCTAAGCGTTGTAAAATCTGGAAAATAGCTTTGATTTATTTTACTACCAGAGGTTTCCCAATAAATAACAACAAAAATTTTTAGCTAAAAATCAATCAAGGAATTGTAATAAATTGTTTTTTATTTCTAAAATAATCTTTCACAAGAAACCCATAAATTTAAATTTTTATTCAACATTAACTTAAAAAATAAAAAATTAAATAAACTTAAAATATTTCTCAAAAAAAGCTTTAATTTTTCTTGTTCCAAATGTTGCTTCAAGATGTCTCTGCAATACAAATTCACCAAATAGCTTTTCATCCACAGTTCATTGAGTTTTCTCTTAAACAAAAATTCTTCTCTCTCTCTCTCGCTCAATTCATTTCATATCAACGAGAAGATGAAAAACAAAAAAAAAACAAAAAACTCACAACAAAACTTTTCATATATAAATAAAAACTCGTCGCGTATTGAATTCCCCACAGTCTACCATGGATATACAAACGAAAACTTTTTCTCATTAGACTGAGTAGATAGTAAACTGAGGGAATATATTTTTTCCAGAAAGGAAACCACCCCAAAATGTAGTCTGTCGATCGGGCGGTACGGTCGCAAAAATAATATTATTCTACTAGCAAAGTTTCAAAATTACATTATTCTCTCTTTGAAATAAAAATAAAAATAAGTAAAAATAAATTAAAATTCTGGTGGTTAAATTTAATTAAAAATAATAAAAAAAAAAAACAAGTAAAAAATGTAAATTTAAATAAAAAAGGTCAACAGCCCTTAAAGCTGATGTCGAGAGAGAACAAGTCTAAAATCCGATAGAAAACACACACTAAATTCTATATTAAAAAAAAAAAAATTAATAGTAATAATATTCATCCTTAAAGGACCAAACTTAAAGTGCCCCATAATAATTATTATAATATTGTTATTTAATTTTTTTTTGTTCTACGTGCTATTAAATTTTAATTGCGCTTCTTGCTGCTTTCCTACTAAATTCCTTATCTACATAAAAAATATCTGCAAATAAATGTTGTACTAGTGCTTAAGATATACTTGAAATAGCTCATTATCCTTGTCCTTATACCTTACCTAATAGAAGAGGCATAGAAAAGATAAGATAGAAAATTCCATCTTAAGGATAAAGTGCAATTTTTGTATGAAGAAAAAGTGTATGTACTTTTATGTCCTTAAGTGTTGCAAACTTAAATACAAAAAAAAATAATAATACTAAAACGTCGTTGTGTGCTTATGTGTCCAAGTGCTTTAATATCCTTAAATTTAATTCTTTTTGCCTAAATCTTCCTCAAAAAATAAATAAATATAACTGTGATACGTATATAAAACAAACAAAAGCAAACAAAAAATATGTATAAAATATAAAACTATCCTTTTTGGAATTTTAATAATTACAAAAAAAAAAAAAAAATATAATTATCCTTTTTGTACTCCTTCATGTAAAGTGCATTCACTTAAAAAAATATAAAACTTTATCATTCAATCTCTATTCCTATATCGTTGTCGTCGTTGTTGTCTAATTTTTAATCGAATAATACTCAAACAGCGAGGGAGAGATATTTGGAGTCTCACACACATGTACACTATTCACATCTATAGTGAACAGGATGCGAATATATAAAGATGCATCTGTTTGCGGAGGACTTTAAAGTTTAACATCCTTTTTGGAAAAAAAACGGAAGGAAACCCGGAACGAACGTATGCAATCCCGAAGGAGGTGAACGGATTATAATTGAATGGTAAAAATAGGAGTACAAAAAAGGACTTTTATCCTTCCTTCCTCTTGGTTGTTTTTGGTATTTCCCTTGGGATGGGTACCTATACATAGGGATAGGGATGTTGAATTTAACACAAATTTCACATAAGGATGCTTATTCAAGAGAAAGAGGATTCAGGTATTTACCTATATTCGCTGCAATATTGTCCTGAATGCATTAAAATTGGATTCTATTTGTAAAACGTATTTAACCTTTTTTGTGTCCTTTTTGTAGGGGCATCACATGCACACACACACACACATGTTACATAAAAAAAAGAAGGACATGGGGAGAAAATGAATTCTGATTTGGATCAAATCATGCGGAACATTGGTTATGCAGGGGTTTAAATTGTGTGGCATTTGTGTATAAGAGAAAGGATCAAAAATGTGGCGGGGTTAAAACCAATTGTTACTTGTTATCACGTTTTGCACAGATTTTGCAAATATAACCACTCAAAGTAGATATATTAATCGATATGGTTTAAAAGCAATATGTTATGGGAGTAGAGTTTCAAATTGAATATGGACAGGTGTTATTTACTCCCCTCTTGTACAAAATTGTAGTTAAATTCAATGTTAAAGTTCAAATACAAGTAAAATTAAGTTCAAACCCTCATATAAGTTGAAAACAGATATGAAATAAACTGTGAAGTGTATTGGTTTGGGCAAAAATGTTCCATTGAATGATTTGAATTTAAAAAAAAAAAAGTTCAACGTCTTTGGAAATGAAAAGAAATCCAAATTATACTTGGATGCCAAATCGAAAAATTCATTTTTATTAAATAAAATTCACAATGTTCATTCAATCGTGCAGACACAAAATGGAAATAATGTTTTTAAATGTTAATCTGAAGGCAAGGAACCTATGACCTTTAATTCTTTTAACAATTTATAAATATGATGTTATTTAATCGATGATGGGTTTTGTTGAGCTTTTATTCTGTGTAGGTATAAAATGTCAGTATATACGTCATATGCGATGACGCATTATACGTTCAAATGACTTCAAGTAGTTGTTCTTGCCTTGTTTGTCTGCAGTCTTCTTATACGATGAAAATGAGGGATTATGTCCTTTTGAAAAGAATTTGTGATGCTACAAACTTTAAAATGCCAAAATCCAGAAATTGATTGACAATTTAATTTTGTAAGTATTTATTAGTGAGTCACTTAGTTTTTTTTTGCAACACGTTTTTTAGTCCTTTCATACAATTATTTTTTTTAAGTTTTCAAAGTCGAAATGATTTCTTGTATAAGAAAACAAAATTTCTTAAAAAAAAAAAAACTCATTGAAATCAGTTAAGTTATACGTGAGAAAGTCAAAAGAGCTTTAAACTTAATGCTCAGAGTGGAGATAGACAGACTTAGGAATAGTGGCGTTATGAGTTCTGTATTACCAGGCTCAAAGCATCACAAAGTCGAAATGAAAAGTATACCGATGCCGGAGACCTATCTCGTTTTGTAGAGCTTGTTTCACTGACTTCAAAACAGTATTTTTAAATTCCGTAACACTCTGAAATCTAGACTTATGGTTAAAAAAAAAGGTTTTGGAACTTCATCCATTGCAAAAAAAAAATAGCCTCTTCAATTTTTTTCCAATTTTGAACCGATTTTCTTAAAAAAAAATACCTCGTTTAGTTTGCAAATAAACATTATTTGAAAATATATTTTTAAAATAAAATGTTGTTTCAAAAACTTTTGCTTTGCACATGTTCAGCTTATACACGGTCTAATGTACATGCTAACTGTGAAAATGGCCCATCCAAATATATCCACCTGGAAAACAAAATGGAAAAAAACGATTTTTAGAGATTTTTCGCAGAATTGATCATTTTAAGAAATTGCAATGGCTTAAGCTTGTGTGAATTATGACCTTTTTTCTGCAAGATGCACATTTTTCTTATATGCATGAAACTGAAAAAAGTTTTACACTAATATACTAAAGCCGTTCAAACGTACATTTTCAAAGTATTCGTTGTTAGAGTAAAGCCTTAAAGTTAACAAAAAAATTATCAATTTTCCTTCATATATTGGACCGTTCCGCTTTGGTGAACAGTTCGGAATAATATCGTGTGTACTCCGACTCTGGTGTTCTGTGAAATCCAAGGCATTGTCTAAGACACTGCCTTTCAAACACCCGAATCTTTTCTATTTGAGATGGGCGAACGTTTAGTATTTGTCGACAATCTTACCCGTTGTGCTATGCTCTATGTTAGAAATAATTTGTATTTGCACCAAGTTATACTTCAACGTGAAAATAAAAAAAAAGAATCATGTTTGAATTTAGTATGAGCAATCTAACTATCTAATTCAAAAATTCAGTATAGTGTATAGTTTTTTTCAGAAATAACGCGATTTGTCTTAAGTAGCTGAGCTAAAAAAATCTATCAGCGAAAATGTGATTACGGTTTAATTTAACACTTGAATCTATTTTAAGTGTTCGCTTTAAGTTTTCACTTTTAACCTGAAATGCCTAAGGTGATCATCAAAAAGGTGAAAACAAATTTCCGACAAAAATTAAAAAAATACGTAGAAAACTTTAAACTACAAGAACAAACATTTTCGACACTGTCTTATTTATACATTACAAAATTATTTTATAACAATAATTTCTTAAAGTTTTCAAAAAGAATCACTACCCAAGTGACTTTGAAAATCTAAAAAAAAAATATAAAACAACCATCAGCCAATGAAATCTTTTCAAAAATAAAAACAAAAAGTCATCAAAAGTCTATTGTGACTGTGATTGAATTATATTCTAATTTGAAACACTCATTGTTCTGCTGCATCTTCTTCTCAAAATAAATCTTCCTGATGCCAATGCACATTGCACAAAAGCCAAAATTTATAAAAGGCGTCAAGTCTCAAGGAAATTCCATAAAAAAAAAAAAATGAATAACGAATTTCACGCTCTTATTACGTTTCTAAATAATCCTTGTTGTGAGCGATGCCACAACATTCATTGTTATTGAAAAAAAAAACAATAATACCCTACCTTCAGTGGTAGTGGTATACTACAAAAAAAATAAAACCACAAGAGACACAAAAAAAAAGTCTTAATCATAACAGAGAGTTGGAAAAAAAGTGACGGCACAACAGGATACCACAAAAGGCTAAAAAAAAAAAGAAATACAATTATTTTTTTTTCTTGTCTTTTTCTTGTTAAAAAATAAAAACAAAAAAAAATGTTATGTTAGTTTGTTGGTATATATCCTTGCAAGAAACCTAATGCCCTCAATATCCTATGCCAATCTTTTTGTTCCGTTTTTCTAAAATTGGGTTGACTTGACATCTCTCTTGCCGCGCGACACAATGTCTGCTGCTCTAAAGGGAAAAAGGGGGACAGGATAGAGGTCTCTGGGCCGGGGAATAAATAATTGAAATCTACAAACAACAACAACGGTAATAACAACAAAAAGTCCCAAGGATACTGTATATACACTGAGTTTGTTATATATATGTACAATTATGTCACTCTGGAAATAGCTCTATATTGCAATCCCAATGATGGGGGGGGGAGGGTATAATTGGGTGAAGGGGGTGATATATAATCATTTGATTGTATATGAGGTTTTTTTTTTTTTTTTTGTTCCATAAGAGTCTTATAGTAGGCCATCAAGAGGACATAGAATGGCTTTTAGAAAATAAATTCAATTTATCGGTAATGACGCCTGTCTGTCATGAATATTCAAAGGATGTCTATTATCCTTAATATTTCTTTCTCCTTTCTTCTATAAGATTGTTCCTTTTTTTTGCTTTTCTTTTGATATTTATGTGGTGGTTTTTGTTTGGTGTAATTGGCATTTAAATGTAAATCAATATTCCAATTCGACATGATCCTTGACGAGGACATTTTTCTTGATAATGCGTTTCAAATACCTTTTTTTGAAATTTTATGAAACAAAAATTCCATCTTAACTTTTTCTACACAGTCAATTCTTCAATTTCAAGGACTTTATCTTCAAGTTTTTTTTTGTTGATTTTTTTGGAAAGTTGAAAAAGTTCTTCCTTTGTTCCTTAATTGAGGATAATTTAGAAAAATTCACAAGAATTTTATACAATTAAACTTCAACATCAATTCAGGAATAAGGAACCGACAAAAATGATTAATGAACTATGCGACAGTTATATTACTCACTGAGAAGGAATTTCCGCATCCAAACCAAAAAGTCCTTTTTATTTGTTTTCTTTGTTTGAAAAAAAAAAAAATAACTTCCATTGAAAGAAGTTAAAAAGTTATTTATTGTTTGAAACATTTTTTAAGTTCCTCCTACAAGTTCCCCCTGCATTTTTATTTGATTTAAAAATATAACAAACAAAAAAAAAGTCCTTAAAGACAAAATTGACTTATCGTGCATGACTGTCGGACAAAAAAGTAGGTCCTTTCGAACTCGTTCATTGTGTGGATTATTATTATTGATATTTGTTTTCTCTTCTCCTGTTTTTTTTTTTTTTATTTGAATAAAATACATTCTTGTTGAAAAAAAAGCAAACAAATATTTTTTTAATAAAAATACCGCGCCGCCACTCAGCGAAAAATTTATATATTAAAAAAAAAGAAGTTTTTAAAACCATAAAAAAAAAAAAACAACCAACAAGGATAACACACGTGTAGCACGAGAGCATTCAGAACTTCAGGAGCCGGATGGAGTTGGAAGTTATTTCCTTTTTACAATCGTCTGACATTGTTCCACCTCTTTGAAATGTTAACAATGTACAAGTGAGTTGAGAATGTGTGGTGTGGTATGAGCATGAGTGTGTGGGTTAAAATGTAATTTCACATTGAAATTTAAGTCATGTAGGGAATTTATGAAGGTAGGTAGATTGGGAGAGGTGGAAGTCCTGGATATGAGTTGGAGGAAGCATCAGGATGTGTGTGGTACATTGTAGGTTTTTTTTTTTTTTTATTTTATTTTGTTTTATTTTTAAACCGATTTAATGAATGGCATAGCATAAATGGTTAACAAGAATGTGTGTGTTTGCTCATACACATGAGATACAAGGAAGGATATACATTCATTGGTTTATTAAAGTTACAATGTTCATGTGCGGATAGTTTTATTATTAGAAACATAATATTTTTTTTTATATTTTGTATCGAAGTTGTTCAATTTGTAAATGTGGGATAGTATTTTTTTTTTCTTAATAAAAAAAAAAAAGAACAAAAACTACATTTTCATACAAAAGTTTATAAACTAGGTCGTAGGCGGTGGAGATAGTGAGATTTTATTGAGGAAAAAAAATTTAAACTGTGAGAACTTGTACAAATCGAGTGTTACACCATCAAATACATTTTTAATATTTTTCTTTTTGCTGACACAATTCGAATTATAGGGTGATGGCTGGGTTAATAAGTAACATGTGGTACATATTTGGAAATATTTAGTGGTTGAGTGAGTTAAAAAGACTGAATTTCGACGTTAACATTAAAAAAAAAACAGAAATTATTCTTTTTTCTTATGTTTGCATGCGTTTTACATACATTTTAAACATATATTAGACTGCTTTTTTTGAAAACGAATTTTTTGGATTCTGATGCAATAGACGGAATATTGTTCTAGGCATAAAATAAATTATTTCTCACCAAATTTCAGCCCTTTATTTCAATATTTAGAACTCGTTAAATGATTTTCAAATTGTTTCAAACATTTGTTGAAATAACTAAAAATGAATTGTTAAAATGCATTGAAAATTGAATTATTTTTTTAATTAGGTTAGGTTAGGTTCATCGAAACGAATAAAAGTTTGCTGCAAACGAAGTTGAAGTCGAATAATTACTCCAACAAACGATAAGTTGTTTGATGCAAACGATTTGTTATCTCATTTTGAGAAAACGAATGGCATTCCACGCGAATCATTAAATTAACAGTCCGTACCGTAGTGGAATGACAAGATGCTCGCTTCGTAAAAGAGAGGTCAAACGTTGAACGTTTTTGTATCGTTCGTATAGAAACTGTTTATCCCAAACAAATTTATCAATTTGTCGTTTGATCGATCGATTTGTTCACTCAGTGAAGCTCCGAATAATGGTGACCCGATGACGTACTCTAGTTTTAAACATTATCTTGAGGCTTCCACAATCTGTGGCGCTATGGATATCCATATCAGAGATGATCTGCGCCACGTTGGTCCCGCGGATTGATATGTTTGTCATCTTCCGTAATTTTGTTGACAGTAGTTCGGTAACCTGCTAAGGTCTTCTTGTGAATATTGTGCTTGCTAAGATGGAATCACTTTTTTTTCAATATGCGGTAACTTATAATTATGGATACGAAAACTGGTTTCTTTTGAAACCAAATAAGTAAAACTTTTTTAAAAAGAACCGAATACTACTAAATAGTTTTGGGTTTTACAAAAAAAAATGTGAAAAAATGGTTCTCACGATATATTCTGACCCGCTTCAAAGTCGATCGGCCTGATTCCGTTTTGGGATGTGTTATCATGTCTTTCTGTCTTACTACGCAATCAAAAAAAAAAAAAGATGAAATTCTTTCCTATTATGGTTTTAAAGTCTCCAAAAACAATAAATCATATTGACTTGCTGATCATGAGACCTCCAGTCTTCGTAATGAACTTAAACTGCAATTACAACAGAATTATTTCTGGTCATCTCTGCATTTTTCAGATATTAATTTGTACAACGTCCTCATCATGGCGAAGAGATTTGAAATTTGTCCAAGGTGCTTGACTATTCATTCAGGGATTTTATGAAATTGATAGAAAAAATTGTACCGTAATTTTAGCAAATTACTGACTAATCGGTCAGTCTTGGTTACTAACTAGGTTAAGGTGCCCCTCAGCTTAGAGTTAGTAGTTTAGAGTTGGTAGTTTTTGTTTCATTTGCTTATTCATTGATGAGCCATTTAATTCGCAAACTTCATCAAACTATCCTTTTACAAGAGTGAAGTCAAAATGTTACCAAGCTAATTTAGAATAATTCTTATTAAAAGAATAAAAAAAAAAAAAAACATTAGCCCAAAGTACCTACACTTTGGTGGTTTCATGTTGACTAAGGTTCTCAAAATCTTCTATCCCCATCCATTTTCCACTTACAAACATTAACTCAAGAGTGGTTTAAAGTACACAACAGCAAATAAAAAGAAGACAACAAAAAAAAAACCGAAAAAATAAACAAAACCTTAATTTAAAAGTTGGCTTCTAAATTAAATCTCTTCCCACAAACATTAATTTTCATTCACCTTTCCACTGAATCTTTCCACCTACAAATGGAGGAAAATACCAAAAAAAAAACACAACAAAAACATACCCGGAAAATAAATATCAAGTTCCTGGGTCTACCCATACACGAAAACAGACTCGAAAGCTAACAAACAAAAAAAAAAAACAATAGAGGATAGGAATATAACAAATTTGGCAATTTATTAAGGAAGGCATTTTCTTTTCTCTGTTTTTTTCTGGCCTTATTCCTGCCACTGCCCCTGCCCACCAGCTGATGTGAATGTGATCGGATGGTGCGGGTGGAAAAGTACGCCTGTTGCGCCGCTCGCTGTCACAATTCTTTTCTTTTTGGGCTTTTATGAGGATTAGGATTTATTTCGATTACGAAAACATAAGGTCCTTCGTTTTAGCTTCATTTTAGCACTCACCTCACACTTTACCTGTGTGGACATAAAATATATAGGGCTTTTGTTTGTTGTTGTTGTTATTTTTTTTCTATTTGTTAAAAGACTCGCTATTTTGTGAGACTAAAGCTTAGTCTCTTTTTTTTTTTTATTATCCTCCTTTTGTGTTGGAGACTGAGGGGAGGGCTTATAACAAAACACACCAACAACAAGGTAGACATAAAAATACAAAAGGGTTCGTTGGTCTAAATTTAACTGTCGTCTCTGAATGAAAAAAAAAAGAAATACAAAAAAAAACATTCAAATGTTACTATAATGATAGCGTCCTGTGCAAAAAGGAAAAGGACTACAGGTAGACAAACGAACCACAGAGATACAGAGAGCACAGAGATACACCTGTTCACTCAGCCGGAGGGCAGAAATACTTTGCATGACTTTGCCAAATAAATTGTTTGCCATTGAGAATATACACAGCTACACCAACATAAACAACAAAAACAACAACAAAAAAAAACAAAGGACACACGAAAAATATTCGCAAACTTTTCATATAAACAAACACACCCATACATATAACATACAAGTCCAAATAGAAGAATGCAAAAAGGCTTTATAGTTTTTCTTTTTTTTTTTATATATGAAAATTTCTCACCCTTCCACGCGCCCTCTGTGATATAAGTAGAATTGCACGAAATAGTCCGGAAATGAAAAATGCAATTTTCAGACCTTTTTTGCTTTTGTGTCTGCAATTTTTCTTCTTTTTTTTTAAATGTATTTCTCTTGCATTTCATGCATTCAAACAATTTACGAAAAAACTCTTTATGCAACGAGCTGAAATTTTCCAAAAAAAAAACAGGAAAAAAAAATAAATGCATGCAAATAAAATAGAATATTCGGTTATGCAAGGATGCGTTATCAATTTTTCATGGAAGGAGAGATATAGTTTTTGGGACACTAAAGGATTTACGAAACTTCATGTTATATAAAGTATATTTTTCTCGGCGATCTTTACATTTATCTGGTTGATAGAAATTTAAATCCTTAAAGACTTTTTTTTAATATTGAAATCCAAATAAAATGAAGGACAAATTATGGTTTTGTAAAAAATATTTTATGTGTTACCGAATCGGTTTAGTTGGAAAAGATAGATGTGGTTAGACCAGTCATTATACCAATAATAAAAAAAATTATTGAAAAAGGTGTCATTTGTGATATTTGATGCAAATTCTTCAAAAATAGTATGACACACTTTAGCTTCGTATAGTTTATCAAGTGATTGGTATAAATAATTGTCAAATTTTCTGTTGGAAACGGATGATTTCGCAACTTTTTGTAGTTATTAGCAACTTTTTAATGTATACCATTCTGGTAAACCGGTCGCATAGTTAAATTATCAGTTTAAAACAGATTTTCGAGTTCGATGTTCTGCTTACGAGGTGGCTGAGTAAAAACTCAAAAAGGTTCTCAAAAACTATAAGATCGACCAATAAAACAAACTCCGCCAAAACATTCCACGTAAAACTAACAAATCACTGGACTATAATTCTAGTGAAGACAACAAATGAATTTCTTTTTTTAAATCAAGCTTTTGAATTTAATACCAAGAAATTATTGTTTATAGAATTTTAATGCATTGCTTGTGACAAATGTTGTTTTGTATTTATTTCAATAGCCATGCAAATTTGTTTTAAAAATAATACTGGTGGGTAAAATTTTGTTCTTTTCTTGGAACTACAGTAATTTCTGAAAACCATTTACCTTAAAAAATTTTCCAAACTTTGCCAATCCACGTTAGTCTTTTGATTTATAATTTCTTTTGGAAATAATAAATTTCGTTTGAAAAGTTGAGTGGATGTCATTTGGTGGCAATACAATTTAAACATCCAAAATTTTGACATATGAGTATTTTTTTTTACCTTCCCGATTTTGAGTTTTAAGAGTGTAAAATTTGTTTAGTTTTAGTTTTAGTTTTGTAATTTTTGCACATTTTGCTTTAAAGTTAGACTAAAAATCTTCCAAATCCCAAATATTCTTGTGTGTGTTTTTGGCCTAAAATTTCATTGGTATCTGATATATTTACCTATTATTGAGTAACACTTTGAAGGAATAAAGCCAAGTATAAAGCCTAGAAAATAAATGCTGTTTTTATCAAAAAATCAAAGCAGATTGAAGAGAATTTTCTGGTCAAATAAAATGGTTTGTCGAAGAGGCAAGAGGTATGAAAAGTTATCAGTTACGGACCAATTTACCCGCATAAAGCTTGCGAAGAGATTATAAAGGTTCCTGAAGCTCAAAGATTTTTGTTTTATAGAAATTTGAGTTACAGTGCGGCGCGCACTGCCTTTTTGCAAATATGCCCTAGTTTCTCCCTTGCGTAGTATACTAATGGTATTTTATCTTATTTTTTTTTTGAAGATAATAAATTAAAATAAATTTCTGACTATCCCAAAAAAAAAAAACAGCTTTAGTTTTAAGAAAATTCCTGAAACATTCATCTTTAACCAAGCTGATACTCACAGTTGTTCAAAATTTCACTAAAGTACATGATCATGTGATGGAGTCTACGTAAATACGATTTCAAAAACAAAAACTGCCCGTCAAAAATGTCTGAAATTTTGTTCAATGCTCTTGTCGAAAAATGTACAACTACATTTTCTACCCTAGTGTTCTTTTTTTTTGAACACTGTTGCCATCTTCAATTATTTTAGTTCGAAAACTTTTCAGAAATCCTTTGTTTGTTCTTCAAGATAATTAAAAATACATGATAATTGCTTAAATTTTATTATTTCAGTCAATTTTCATTACAAAAATAGTTACTTCCAGCCACCGTCGCTACGGTTAAAAAGTCTACCTGCTTTTCTTTAAGGATATGTTCAGTATCTCTCTCGAGGAATACAAAAAAAATGTTCTTATGCTTAAATAACATTTTCAAATTCGTTTAAGTTTAAAGTCTTAAAGTTGATACATGAAATAGAATTTTATATTATTATATTTTGCGTTCAATAATCCCAAGGGTAATTTTAGTACACCATTTTGTTGCATAAAAATGCTCAGCAAACATATTTAATAAAATAAAATCTCGCTTGTACCTTTCTTCCCCTTATTTTACAGTATTTTCCATGGGTACATAATCTATCAAGGTTTATGTGACAGGTGATTGAATTTTTCGAGCTTATACAATTTTCAATTTACCTCAAGGGAAATCAACTACCAATTTCAAAGAAAAATACCTCCAAAAAAATATAACAAACCAGACAGGCACTATTTTGGCATCATATTTTTCTCATTTTCTCATTCGCGTAGAATGTACTGTGGAATGTTTTTTATTATTTTTGAGTTCTAACTCACGACAAACAATTTAAATCAATTTCTTTAAATATTCAGTATATCTTCAAATACAAAACCCCTTTAATCCCTTTAACCTAAAAAAAAAATAAAACAAACATAAGCCTATAAGGCGTTTGTTTTTAGAACAAAAGATTAATTCAATATCCCCCATCAATTTTCATTCAAAGTCGCTGAAAATCCGATTAGTGTGAAATTATATTTCTGATATTTTGTGTTCTCGCTTCTTCGCTAAAATACTGCTGCTGCTGCTATTTGCCTCAAGTAATTAAAATGTTCGCCTTTTATAGTGTTAAAATATTCAATTCACATCCGAAAACCGCCCCATTTGACTTTCCCAAAATTTTGTTAGAGCACAAAATATTGGGAAAAAGGTATGTTATGCTGGTTCGGCATACCTACAACTCCACACCCAGTAATATTACCTTCTTCGAAATATATAGTACGTAAATTCCCCGGATAATTAAGAAATTAGTCACGTAATTTATTTCGACACCAAAATATAGCAACAGCAGCACCAGTGTAGAACTAGTATAGCAGCAAAACCTTAATGAACTCTCTCTCTCCAAACCTTAAAAACCAAAGCCAACACAACAACTTAAACAACCAAAGAAGGAGAATAGAAAAAAACAAAAAAAAAAAACAAATAGCTCTTTTGCTCCTGTTCTTCGTTTTATTTTATTAAGTCCTTTTGCGTGTAATCCTTTATTCGCTTAATTTCCCTAATCGATTTTCTTTCGTGGGAAATTTACCGGTCGTTGTGTTTTTTTTTTGTTTCTTTGTGTTTTGGGTAAAGGGCGGAAAATGGGGTGGAATATATCATCACCGTTAACCGATGTTCTGTTAGCGTTTATAATTTTATACCCACAATGATATCCTTTTTCAATGGAGGGTGCAATATCCTCTCATAACTTTCTCTTTTTTTTTTTCATTTTATTTTCTTAAAATATAGTACACAGCTGTTTTGAGGGTGTCTTTTAAATTTTATACAAAAATATACAACCTCGCTCGATGGTAAGGTTTGGAAACTCTTGTTTAGTTCATTGCTCCTTTGTGTGGATAAACAGAAAATACAGAACCCAATCAATTTAGCTATTTTTTGCACTCTCCCCATCTCTTTATGTATGTGTGTGTGTGTGTGTGTTAGAAAACGAATGTCCTGAATGTTGTGTTTCTTTTTTTTTCTAATCACAAAATAAACAAACGGTAATACACTAGAGAGAGCCAAGGCACTGTCTGTCTGTAAGGACACATAAACTACCAACATATAAGACACTGAAAAAGGACATGAAGGATGATTCTTAAATAGAATTCAGTAGATTCAGGATTGTACATATACTCGCAGTGTTTTGAAGAAATCAATACACAAACATATAAATCGGATGTATATGTGATGGGGAGTCCTGGCTTCCTTCAAGGAATCCACTAAGCAGCTAAGGAATATATAAGTCACAGGATATTATCTAAATTATTTACGAAAAAGAAAGTGAAGGCAATTTTTCTTCTTTTTTTTTTTCCAGCCAAGCTTCGTATAGACATTAGATATAGAATATCCTGATGGGGAGTCTTGATGGTGAAAATTGTATTTGCAACAGCAACGACTGAAATATACGTTTAAGAGTTTGCACGAGTTGATATAAGGGGTTCTTGTAAAAGAAGGATATGAAGTATATTTCTGGCTGTAAATGTATTTTGCAAACGTGAGTATATTTTATTGCTTCCTGTGGGTCTCTAAGATACTGCAGTGAAGTGAAAAATATTCTTCTTGTGGTGGCATCGACCATGGTTCATTTTCCTTTCTTTTTCTATATTTGTTCTGTGTAATATGATAAAACATGTCCTTTTTTACTCGAGTCTCAGTGAAAGGATGCTTTATTTTTGTAGAAATTGAAATTCAGGCTAATGGATGTAAAGAGAAAAATATTTGCAGAAATATATATTTTTTCTACAAGTTTTTTTTTTTTTTTTTTATTCGTGTTGCTTGGTTGGTGGGGACAGAATGATTCATCGAACTTTTATTTATTTTATTTTTTATTTTTTTTCGTTAAGAGGATTTTTTGTTTATTGAACGAGTAAGTGGAGAGCATTTTTGTAAAGTCGATTTAATGGCAAGTATTGAAAAGGTATAAAGGTATCTTGTTGAAAGGATGAATGTCAATAATTGGAGGAATCGAATTAAAAATCAGACATTATTTTTCAGTTCATGAGGTATTTCATTCGTTAAAAAAGTTTATAAATGTAAAAAAAAAACTGTTTTTTTTTAATAATTTATTTTCAAAAGTAATCCAGATTCACTCAAAAACACGCAAAAAATACAATTTTGACCTAAGAAATTAAATGTTTTCGAAGCAAAATGTTCAAGAATGCCAAATGATTGCAAGAATGTGTCAGATTATAATTTTAATATTTTTTTAAACTAAGCTTTTGACGATAAAAAACGAAACGAAAAATTGCCCAAACGACATTTTCGTTTGCTGTACAACTTTTCGGCTTCGTTTGCAGCAAATTGGTAGATTCGTTTGGGTTAAACACTTTCTACAAACGTTTATAAAAACAAGTTTAGCGTATTAACTGTGATTTGAACTGGGGACCTGTCGCTTACGAAGCAAGTACCTTGTCATTCAGCTACGGACTGCATAAACTACGATTGGCTTAGAATGCATATAAACAAAATGAGAGAACAAATCGTTTGCGTCAAACGACTTTTCGTTTGTTGAATAGAAATTTTTAGACTTCTACTTCGTTTGCAGCAAACTCTTCGTTTTTTGTGACACAATTTATGCGAACGAATAAATAACAAAAAAATTTCAGCGTAACACCGGTAATTGAATCTGTGACCTCTCGATTTCGAACAAAGGCTGTTGCCATTACTCCACCAACTAAATAAATTTTGTGTATCATAGAATGCATATGAGCACCCCAAACATAAGGTCAATTATTAAGAAAATTTGAGAGTCGTACAAAAAATTGATCAAGAAATGAATTTGTTAATTTTGCCTACATTTGTTCTTCAAAAACGGTTTTATATGTTTTTCAATGATTTCTAATGTTTACCGAAATACATTTTATTGAATAACTTCAGATTCGTGCTTAGCATCCCAAAAAAAACATAAAGTTAGCCATTGAATATTAATATTTCGGAACTTTTCAGCTCTAAAAACGCTTTATTTAACTAAAGAGGGACTAAAATGATGAAATTCAAGTCCCATTAATAGTTATGTAATATAGTATTTACCAGTAAAGATATTCGACGTTAAATGTACCAAAAAAAATTGTTTTTGACATGTTTATACTTATTAGCATATCTCGAAAACGTGACGTGCTAGGGTTGTTTTAACTTCAGATTCGGGTTTAGCTTGCCAATATCCTTAGGAAAAAAATAGTATAGTTTGAAGGTGATTTTCTTTGCAGACCAGTGTTATTAGTAGGATATTTTAACTTCTAGATTACGAAATATTGATTTTATTTACATAACAAGTTGGCAGATGCCAGATGTTTTTAAAAAAATCAAAGAATTAAAAAACAATAGTGCTTTCTAATGTTCAATTTGAGGTTGTCATGTTTATGCCAGATCGGGTTTTTAGCATAATATTTGCTTAATCTATGATTTAAGGCCCTCCTAAAAAAAAATATAAATTTGGCAAATCCGTTACAAAATAGTGCCAGATTGTCATTTTGAATAAAACATAAGATTTTTAGAAAAGCCTTATAAAAACGGTTTTTTCCTTCCAGCAACTAGAATACTGATTATTATTTTTTTTTTGTTTTGAAAGTTGCCAGATGTCTGCTAGTCGTGCAGAAAACATGCATATTCTTCCTTATCATAAAAATTCCAGGCGACACAAAAAAAAAAAAACTAAAATATTTCATCATTACACATAATAACCAAACTTTCGACTTTAACATCAAAAATAAAACCTTATATTGGGGACAACGACAGTTGGTTAGGTCTTCAAAGCTATTAAGTAGTGCTCCCCAGTCAACCATATCACATCAACCACACCATCTCCAGAACTTGGCACTTAAAAGGTATTATAATTCTAAAGTGCTTTTTTTTCTTATTGCATCTGCCCCACGATCTCTTATCTGTCTTGAAGTCCTCTTTTATGTATATGTATGGCCCATCAACCCTTTACCCTTATTTTCTGCTTTTCTTTTCTGTTTCTTTTTTTTTTTTTTTAATATCCTGAATTATAATATTCCAACTTCGTTAGCATTCAGCATTTTGCTTGCTCAATTTATTCACAAAGTTCGTGTCGCCTTTCAATATCCTCGCTCTCTTCCTTGCAAACAACACCAGAAGCACTGGCACCACACTCAGAATTATATTGGGCGGAAGGAAAAAAAATGAAATAAACGGGTGTACTGTATACAGTGTTCTATAGAGAGGAGAGGGTGTTTCACTCAATTGAACTCATCCACAAACGAAGTATGGTAAGCACAGCATATTGGTATGTGCTACTGCTGATGCAATATTATGGCTTGCACATCAGGGGGTGGGGTTTGACACATTAAAACTGTCTGGCTCTGACTTACATATTCATATTCACACATTCGAGAGTGACTCATTTCTGTTTTTTTTTTTTTTTTTTTATTTATTCATTTCCATTTTTCAACTTTGTATAAATCCAATTTAATAATTTTTCAAAGGCTTCCACAGACACAACTAAAATTAATCGAAAATAGAATAAAAATGTGGATATAGACTATTTTTTTGTATTTCAAAAAGAATAACAAGCTCGTTTTATGCTATATCATCACCTTTGGGCTTAGGGCATAGAACGAGGTTACACAAAAAAAAACGCACGTGTTATATCGAGAGCTACAAATAGTTTACCTCTTGAGGGCTTATATGAGTCTTCCTCGTCGTCGTCAGTTCAGTTATAGGTTTTTCAAAAGCCCACCTCTAAACCACCCTTTTTTTTCTTTAGAAAGTTCAACAAACGATGATTGTGCACTGCCATAAATGGATATTCATAACTACTAATAGGCATATCGATTGGGTTTATTGAAGTGAAATGTGTAACGTTGAGGTTTATTATATTTTTTTTTGTTGTTGCTTTGGCTGAAGGCACGTCTTTTATGTTGTTAACAGAAAGCACAAGAAATCAATAAAAGAAGTAGGCCCTTGTGAGCTATTTATGGTTAAAAGAAACAAAAAAAAACAGATAGAGAGCATATTTAACACAAGCATCGAGTATGGGTACTTGGAAAGAGCTGATATCGTTGTATAAAAAGGACGAACAAGCTTTACATAGTTAAAAAAACATCCCAAAGTGGTACTTCTTGGAAACATTAATTTTTGAATTGTACAAAATTGGAATGAAATGGAATATTGGATCCTTTTCATGGAAGATTTAAAATTTTATGATTAAAGATTTGCGTAAAGAGATAGCAGATAATTGCTTGCAATATTCATGAAGTACTTGAATATGATGATATGCGTATGCCAAATGCGTGCCAGACGTAATCAAAATACGTTTTAAAATTTATTTATTAATATTTTTACTAATTTTAAGAGGTTTAAAATGTCTTTTGGAGATCCAAATTGCTGCCAGACCATTTCATGATTCAAAAATTTGACTGATAATTAATTTAATTGCTTAGGTTTTCTCATGCAATGAAATTTAGGCAATTTGATACCAAATAGGCCCACGAATTTCGCCTAAAGCCACTATGCAAAAAGCCAAACAGCTTCTCGATTTATTGATTTACAGTTTCTTTAATTGTAAAAGGCCAAATGTGTGTCAAACGATTCCAAAATGTGTTATTTTTCTACTAAAAATTCTTTAATTCTTAAGTTTTAACCATTGAATTCGGATGTGGTTAGTACAAAATCATTAATGAACTTTTTTTTTGATGGTGCCAAATGACTGTCAGACGAAATCAAAACTCATAAAAAGTTTTCTTTGGCTATTCAATCTCGTTACTTGAAACTAAAAATAATTCTTAAACTGCGAAACTTGAAGATAATTTAAATAGCATGCCAGAAAACGCATTAGAAAACGTTCCTTAAGTTTGAAAGGGCCAACCGATAGAAGCCGTCTCGTCCGTTCCGTCAACAAATTCGCTGTCGATGAAGATGACATTTCGGCTACTTTTTCCGTCGCGTCCTTCCTTATGGGTTCTTTCTCTTAAGAACGTTTGTATTTTATCGAGCTGTCAGTTCAAAACGGCGACGTTACGTATGCGACGGATTCTTTGGTGTGCCAGTTCGATAAAAAAAATCACAAAATTAACTTTTTGGATATTAAATGTTCAGTTTGTAAGCTGGGTAGTACAAGACAATCCTTAGAAGTAGACATTATTCAAACTAGCAAATACTGACAGATGCAATCATTTTCCGAGGACTAACCAACTAAAGCATTAGAAACAAGTTCTTAGCTTAATAAGGACCTGGGATCTTTACCAAAAAACAAAGAGACTAGCAAAACTGATTTTTGTGTAATTTCTTTATTTACTTGTTAAAAATGTTGGGTTAACAAGTCGTGTTGTTTGTGGTGTGATATAGAGCCCTAAAAGTAGCTTAAATGACTTAAGATACAAAAATTACAGACATTTTTTTTGAAGAAATAAACAAAATTGCAGAAATCGCTCTTAATTCTTCTAAATTTAAGCTCAAAAGCCATAAATCTCAAAAAGTTTTCAACTTGTATCTACTGATCTCTGGTCTTCTTATTTTTGTTTCTATCTAATCAACTACCAACTTTGAGTGTTTCGTGGTTCGAATCTGTTATTAAAGGACCGAAGATTAAAACAACATTTCGTTTTCTATATCGACTACTTGACAAAGTATCAACCTTATTGAATATCACGGAGAAAAACTTTGATATTTCTTTTTTGTCAACAAAAAAAAAAACAAACCTTTTCCATTCCCTGCAAATAAAACTGTCCACTTATTGATCCTTTACATCCTTACAAAACTTCAAACAATAAAAAAACAAAACAGAAAGTCCAAACTGCACAAAAGTTCTTTGGTATGGTGCGTGACAAAAATGCACCCAACACAAACCCTACAAACAATACTATGCTCATATACCAATTTGTACTCATTTCATTCTTCTACTACTTTCTGCACTAAAGACTCGTTCCGAAATTTTTACCATCATCGTTGTCGTCTGCTTGTCTTTCACTTAAGAACTTTAACCAAAGTCACGTTCACCATAAAAATATACGTGCAACTGGCAAACAACAAAAAAAAATAAAAATTTCAACAAAATTAAAGGAAAAGAATAGCATAGCACATGGATGTGTGGTGCAACTGAACAGAGATGTATATACTTATTATCTCTGAGAGACACACAAAAAAAATATATACAACAAACAAGGACCTCGTCAACTATTTAAGTTGAAGTAGAAGCACAACACACACATGGATAAAAGTTGTTCTTAAGAAGTCGTCATGTCCTTAAGGCAGTGAAGTCTTCTTTTTTTTTATTTTAATTTTTCTTTTTGTAAAAGAAAGGTTGGTACTTAACCTTATGCTTGTCCTTTCTTCAGGAGAAACAACAAAATTAGGATTCAAAAAGGAACAAAAACAAAAGTTCAGATTTATTTATGTTAACAAGGACATTTTTAATAATTGTTTATCCTGTGACCTTTGCTTTTTCATCCTTTAATGACACTTTTTCGGTTTCATTAAAAAATATTCATTTTTTTTTTGTCATTTTAGAATCCGAAATAGTCGTGGCAGTCTTGATAGCATCGGCACAACAGCTCCTTCTTCAAATAGTTCCAACGGTTCCAAAATGGATTCAAATGGCAGCCCTAATCGCTCGTCATCCCGCAATGGTCGTGATAATTGGTCAAAAATGCCGGATCCACCAGTTAATGGTCACAATAATGTCGGTATTCCGCAACAGCATCATCATCATCAACAACATCAACAACAACAATTATCACAACCACCAAGTCCGACTTCCGGCAGGAAGGATAAATCATCACCTAGACGAAGCACCTCGGCTTCTAAGCAACAGCAACATCAACATCAACAGCAGCAGCAGCAGCAGCAACAACATCATGGCCAGTCATCGTCATCATCATCGTCTGGCAGTAGTAGAACGAAAGGTGTGCCTCCGAGCTTTGGCTATGTGAAAAGGTCAAACGGTTCGGCCACATCAACTGCGGAACAGCAAAATATCATGATGATGGGTGGTGGCGGTAGTAGTGGTCAAAATTCTTGCGGTCAACAGCAACAACAACAGCAGCAAGCTGGAAGAACTGCCCATGTCTCGGCAGTTCCCAGGTCTGGAAAAATTAAAGTTTCCGGCGGAACCCAGACGTGCAACAACGATATGCAGACAAGTGAGTGCTGTGTGATGTGTCATTCCATGAGAATCATGGTTTTCTAATGTTTTTCTCCATTAATTTGCAGAGATTTCACCAAATGCCCAGCACCGAAGTTTCTCATTAACAGGACCTGGTGCCACACAGCTTAGCCAGTCAATTAGGGAACGACTGGCTACTGGATCACATAGTCTACCGAAACCAGGCACCGATATGCATGTCTTCCAACACCGGTAAGTGACATTCAGTATTTTTTTTTTTTTTGTTTGAATATGCTGCACGAGTAAGGAAAAATAATTTGTTGTTGTGTGTTTAGGGTTTTATCGGTGGTGTCAGTCAATATACTCGACAATAACACTTTTGGGTAGTTGAACTGAACGAAAAAGTAATTAAAAGTTGTGGACTCACCGGACTGGGGACTGGACTGGACAGACAGAACCGACATTTTGATCCCAATGCCCGATGAGTTCATTATGTTTCGGGAAATTGCATGTGCATTCATCCATAAATTAAAAGGGGAACTTAATTAGCACAATTTGATGATATTTCGGAACTTATATGTAGATAGACGAGATAGGGCATTGTACTTTGCCTAAGGTGATTTATTCTTTGATGTAGTGGATAGAGAGACACCTTGGGGTGTTAAAACACAAAGTATAGGTATACATTTGCTACGGCTCATATAGTGGTGCCTTATGGCTCTTTAATTTTATGTACCTTAATTTGCCCATAAATGCAATCAGGGATGAAAACTTAATTGTTTGTTCCCGACATAGTTTACCAAATTATGTCGGTTTATAAGTTCAAACCAAAGAAAAAAGAAGGAAATTAGAAAAAATTGAAGTTTATGACCGGTATCGGTATTTAAGACATAAAATCTTTTGAGGTTTTTTCTTCGTGTCGACTTAAATTGGATCGGTTAGTCGGTTGCAGACTTCGCCCGTTGCAGTTTTCGGTTGGCGAACCATAAAAAAACTACGTTTGTGTATAAAAGGCAGAATATTTCGGTTATTGATCGAACTCAACAAATTTCTGAGCGAGTATTTAGTTTTTGAGCAATGATTAGTCGGTAAAAGGACTGAATTTAACAACTCCGACACATTGCCGTTTTTTAAGGTTTCTTTTTCTTGCGAGGAGTTAAAATGTTCCAAAAGTACCCTTTGTCATGTGCATACTCTTGGTCATTAATCGGCAGAAAATTTAGGACTGTTTGGAAGGAAACAGTTGAAAACGTTAGTCACCAGGCCTTTTATTTATTAAATACCCGTAGAATTCTAAGGGAGAACGTGGTAAATCGCAGAAAAAACTGATAAATCGCGGAGTAATATCTTACAATATTGAGAAATCTTAGCTGAAACTGGTAAATTAGCAGCGAATCATAGTTAAAACTATTGAATCACCATTAAATTTCATTCAAAAACACAAATCATTGATGAGCTTTGTAAGACTTTGCAGATCTTTGCCAAAGCTGGTAGTACGCATGTAAATCTGGCTATGGTCTATCTCAGCTAAAACTAGTTAATCAAATGCCAACCTGATTTAGGCCATAGCTGATGCTGGAAAATCTCTGCTGAAATTTCAAGCCAATGTTTGGTAAATTTTAACTGGCACAGCCAAAATTCATTAATAAAATTGAAAAATTATGCTAATTTCTAGCAGAAAAAGCTTCATTGCAGACGAAATTGCTAAATTTTAGCAGCACAGGTAGTTCACTTCTGTCAAATAAGACTCAAAGGTCATAGTAAGATTGGTTTTATAAGTAATGAGAACAGATTGCTGTCAGTTGCTTATAGTCTCAAACCCGATAAAGATTTTAAGCAGACTCTCGCTGTCGATCTTTTAAAACCTAAAAGACGATTGATAAATTATTTCATTTCATTCTTTCTTCTTCCGCAGTATTTCCAATCGAACATCTGGCAAAATGATCGATGGCAGTTTATCCGATACACAAACCTATGCTGAAGTCAAACCCGAATACAGTACATATGCGATGTGGTTGAAACACAGCAACACAGCTGGTAGTCGTTTATCTGAAGGCGATTCATTAGAAAGCCTTCAAATTGGATCGCCCAACATGAATCGTCATAATCATAAAATTATTCATCGTGGTGGTGGCGAATCACCATATATTCAGAGTCCAAGGTTAAACCGAAGCAACAGTATCAGGTGAGTTCTCGAAAAAAAAAATTTTAAACCAACAAAAAATGAAAAATTTCAGTAGAAAATTGTTTAAGAAATGTACAGACATTCCTAACAAAATTCTTCTAACAAAAAAAAAAAAAATCCATTAACAACCACAAACAAACCACTATCCACTTTCTCTCTATGCATAGCTATCTTAAAGAAAGGACATACCCAAGGTACAGTGTGTGTTGGATTGTGTTTTCTGTAGACAGTCAGACAGTGAAGAAAACTAATGTCCTTTTTTTTTTTGTTTTTGTTGAGAAATTACACATTAGTACAAGATTTCGTTCTTTTTCTCGCTCTTTCTGCTTTCATATTTGGTATTTCGTTTTGTTTTTTTTGGTTCAAATTATTACTTTTGCTATTTTCTTGTTCTTCTTTTGCAATTTCTTTGCTTTTAATGAGCTTTTCGTGCGCTTTTCATTCCATTAGACGGTATATTCCGTTGCCTTTAGTTTTCTACCAGACACACACTCCATAAACTTACACGTACTTTTTTCTCAAGAACACAAGAACATCAATATTAAACCTTTTTTTTTTTTAATGTTGGATCCTTTTGAAGGACATTTGAAGCATCACTATCAATGCTCCTATATCTGCTGCAGAGGAAATCTTTTTTATGTTTCTTTCTCTGCTTTTTTTTTTTTTGTTTTGTGAGATTGAGAGTCGACAAAAATGTTTTCCACGTACATGGTTACTTTTATTGTGTAGAAAAAAGCTTCAAGGATATTTTCCAACTGATGCTTGTTTGTGTATAATAGGCATAAAGAAAAGGACACGAGGACGAAAGAATTCTTTATTCATTCAAAAACTGAAAAAAAAAAAATATAAAAATAAAAGAAAATCCTTTAAAAAAAAAGTGTCTGTTGGAGCATACAGCGCATATATACAACGTCATGATCATCGTTCCAGTTTATATTATAGAAGTGCTCCCCAGGACATAATAAACAACAACACACGTGTGCACTTTACACTTTTCTCTCGCTCTCATACAGAGATGGTTATGCTTTTATAATAGTGAGTGTTTGTATTACTGCAGTTGTTGCAGCTTTTCTAGGTAGGCTCAGTGTATACAAATAGTTTTGCACCACAAACAAAACAGGACTATTTTTATAAACAAAAAGGATGTTAAAATAGAAACAAAACAAGAAAAAAAAACTGCACTTGTTCACATTTTATGCAGGATACACAAGTTAGATTTAAGAGGCTTGGAATAGGTATACCTATCTGCTATACAACACGGGATGTTAGGTAAGGATAATTACTGCTAGTTTCTGTCAGACATTTTGGTTGATTTTTTTTTTTTTGTTTTTTTTGTGTTCAAATTTACGTTCTCTTTGTACAACATAACATTATGTTGTCCTTTATGGGGGATAAAATAAAAATAATTGCAGGAACAGGATTGTATATATCATATAGGTACGTTTTTACTATCATATCCATGCATGCATGGAGATGGATGGAAATTCATGTTTTTTTTACTTAAATTATAACGATCCATGCAGAAATGTTATATTGGGGTAAGCCATCATTGTGGTGCAGTATGGTAGAGACACAAGCATGTCCTAATTAATCCAGGTGTCTGGACACGTTACACATCGTTTTTTTCATGTTGTAAATTTCATAAAGAACAAAAAAGAAACACATTCTCGCCTTTTACTAACTGATAAAAGTGCAGCAGACCGTTCATTTGGATGGCAAGTTCTTTCGTTAGTTTGCTTTGTACATTTGTTCCGATGGGCGATTATTTATCCATTTTAAAGTTGAATTTTTAATTGAAAACAGCACTCCCATTAAAACTATAATGAAAACAAAAATTGGTTTAAAATTTTGTAACAAAAATAACAACTTTTGACAGAAATATATCATAAACACAGACTAGTAGAAGTTTTTAGAATAGATAATGAAAAATCCTTACATTTGATGTACAATTTTGATGATGTAGTAGGCCCATCTTGCACACACCTAGCAAACCGTTTTTTAAAAAGCTTGTTAAACATGTACATCATAAATAAAATCAACATTCGATTTCATTCTATGGTTTCATATTTTCATACTTAAATGGACTTACCAGCTGCAGCGGCGAAAGACTATTAATTCGAAATATTGGTGAAAATTTCGCAATTTTTGAAGAGCTATATTTCTGCGGTTATACTTTAATTGCAACGAATTTTGTCTTCTTTACCTTGTAGATTTTTCTAGAAAATGCACATGAACAGTCTAGAAGTTAAAAGATAAAAACTGAAAAAAAGCTAAAATTTCTACGTTTTCGGTGCACTATGCAGTTATCACAGAGTTTTCGAAACTGCAAACTTGGTCGTTAACTTGTGGCATATTTTCTAACAACATTCCAAAAAATCAGCGATCTTCAATTTTTGTTCGACCTTAAACTCTTTATTTGTTTTCTACTACTGGTCTAGAACACAAACGGACTTTTTATAATTTAGACAGAATATCGCGTCTAGAATCTTGCTTTCTATTAATTGCTCTTGAATTTCCTCGAAAATCCATTTCTACACTGACGATTTGAGTCATAAAAGTTTACAATAAAAGTTTAGAAGACTGCATCTGTATAGCAGAGTGCTGTGAAGCGGAGTGCTGTAAGCGGAGTCGACTGTTTATTACTTTATTTTACAAATATGACTTCATTACAGTTTTTTTTTATGGATATATTGCTGAAAAAAATCCGTTTTTCTACTATGAATGTCTACGAAATAAGTAACTTTTTCAATTTATTTACAAAAATTATGATACAGCTCCATTTTCAAGCCATATTTGCATTAGATCCTAACTTAAAACATCAAAAAATTGCAAATTTGTTTCGATAGTACCGTATAACTCATTGATAGCTCAAAAGCGTTCCCGAAAATGACATTTTGATCATTATTATCGTTAATTTATTTTTTCTAACAAAATCACACTAAATATTTTTGAGGTTTTATTGTAGCAGTACAATTGCATCATAACATCGGTAAAAATTTATAACTTTTATTTTTATTCATTCATACCAAAACGAGCGTTCCCGAAATGACAATAATTAATGTACGCTCCTTAAAATATCAAATTTAATTTTAATTTCCACCTAAAATATAATTTATTCATGCAGAAAACTATTAAGGAATTCCATGACATACCAGAAAGACCATTTGTAGCGCCATCTGCACGTTAGATAAAAAAAATCGATATTTTGTCACTTTAACTACAGTCAGACATATTCCTTTGGACAAATTTTATTTTAATAGAAATAATAAATCTTCTCATTTTTTTGCGATGAACGTGAGAATTCTTAAAGAAAATGTTGCCATAGTAATGTTAGGACTACAAGTAGCTGAATTTAATTGATTTTAGTGTATTTATTCTGACTTGCATTTCAATTGAATTATGAAAGCGTTCCCGGAATGATATTTCGGCTGTATTAATAAAATACATTAAGAGATTAATACATTTGAAGATTCATTTCAATTATTTTAACCCGTTTATCAGAAGTAAATTTTAATTTACTGTAATTTTGATTTAAAAAATCAAATTTTCCACCTTCATGATTTTGGCCCTTATAAATTGGTGTAAATTGTATAATAATTAATAATAATAATTAATTCTTGATTTTTTATATAACTTTTTATAAATACATCTCGACAACCATAGCTCGTAAATATTTTTGTTTTCCATAATTAAATAGTCACTGTCAGTCATGTGTTCCTATATTTTGACATCCAACACTATAGATTTGTAGAAAACGCTTAAATTTTATAGAAACACCTACAAAATGATATTCAATAAACATTTTTAAATGCCATTCAATCTGAAACACCTTTGAATCCTTATCAATCTACTTTCTACTGGCAACATTAAAATAAATTCCTACAATCTAACAGTAATAATGGCATTACATTAGCTTATTGAACATTCCTCCTTAATCACCACAATTACCATTCAAATATCCTTACATGATATCTATGTATTACAAATCAAATTCAAAATCAAAACCGAAACTACATGTCCATTAGAATACAACCGCAAGCAACAAAATAACATAATAATATACAAAAGTCAAGAAGGTTACACCATTTGAAGATATAGATATCCACAAAATACTCATAACATTCCTTAACTTGAAGTGTGTGGGTTGGGCACTCATATACATATTCAAATACTTTTCTATACCATAGAACACACTCGTCGTCGTCGTCGGCATGCTAATCAGGGCACGTTTCAAATAACAATAAAACGCTAATTGCATTTCGTCCTTGTAAGATTCCTTCAATCGTAATATTAATATGAAAGAATATAAGTTGATAACCCATACTCAGCACAGTCATATACAATTTATGAATATTCATACAAGTAGAGATATTTGTGAGTGAGTGTGTGTGTGGATCCTTTCAAATCTAATTGTCTGGCAAAATGACAGCCACAATCCATATGTCCCCACTTAATATTAATCGATTTTTTTTTTGGAATTGGAATGTTTTGTTTGAGTTTGAGGATGGTCGATAGAGGATAGTCGATACCAATGCAAATATGCCATAAGCAATTTCCGGTTGCTCGTTCACGTGTCCTCTTTTAATATAGACGACAACCAAATCATAAAGGACAAACAGTTTATATGGAAAAAGAAAAAAAAACTCACAGCCATCAGCGGTCTGATGGTTTTGGGATGGTAAAAACCGGAAAAATCCAATATTTTCTTTAAATTTCAAATTAATGTATATTTTGTGGGAGTTTGTTGGTGTTTTTTTTTTGTCAAGGACTTTATAGAGTTTGAATATATATAAAAAAGCACAAAATCCATTCCTTCAAAATTCTTCCCGTTGTCGACGGCCTTTTCTGTCAAAATGTTAGACCCATTAATCATTCGGTATTGTTTGAAAACTCAGGAATGGGGCATGTATAGGGGCTTTTCTATGCTCTAAGGCTCTCTGGCTGCCAGTGTGAATGTGCGTGAATGTTGACGTTTTAAGGACGAAGGACAGAATGACTTTTTATCTACAACATACCTATACAGTATAATATAGAGGTATTGGTGGAATTTGTTGGCACATTACTGAAGGGAATTCCATTAATTCCTATACAAAATGGAAATTGGAAGTCTGCTGCTGCTGCTGCTATATGGTGGTGTCCTGATGATAATATTTACTACTCTATTTCGTCCTTCGTCCTTTTTTATGCCAGAGAAATGGGAATAACGGCATCCTATTTTCTAGCTAAATGAGGTTCTTCTCTCTATTTGTAGAGGAGGGATGTGCACAATAAATCGATTGATATAACGTGAGAGTTTGGAGAGTAACGGGGGGGGGGGGGGGGTACAGGATGTTCAAAAAGGATGATGTTGTTGTTTTTTTTTTTTTTTTTTTTTTGTACTGTACCATGTACCTACATGGTCGTTTTGGTTTTGTCACTTTGTCACAGAAGACCCCTGAGAAGGAAAAGCATGATTTACACTATCAGAAGAGGCGTAAACTATGCAAATGTGACAGAGGGAAGCATTTTGTGTTATACATTATATCCTTTGGAGGTGACAACAAACTATGTCCATGATCATGTCCATAGAAAATAAGTATATAAACTCTGAAAATGAAAGACGACAACGACAACGACATCATTTAGTGTTGTGTGGTGGGATTTACAATCTTTTGTATAAACATGTGATGTACATTTTGACAGGATTTACTGTGAAATTGCAGGATTTTCGAATTTTGTCATTGATGACAAAGTAGAAAAGTGATGGCTTCAAGGATGATGAATGCAGACAAAGACGTTCTGGAATCGTATGCAGATAATATCTGTACAATTTCTTTATATTCAGAAAAGGAGACTACATAAATTTCGTATCCTTCTGCATGAATAGGCCAACATAAATTCGAAAATTGGATTTTTAGAAATATTACAGGCCAACATTGAAAATTGAAACAATAGAAGCGAGAGTAAGAATTGCTTCCAATCTTAACAAAGCAACTAAGTTTATGAAAATACTGACTCCAATGTACATACTACAGAGAAAAAGTTGTCAAATGATTAATTTTAGGAAAATCTTTTAAAATATTAAAATATTTTTCAAAACAAAAAATTAATTAAATTAATTTTTTCGATCAATAAAACCGAATCCTGGGGAATCCAGTAGCCATTCTGCGAACTAAATGAAGTATGAAAATAGTTTTTTTAATCATAATAGTCTTCTACGTGCTCTATGAGACGCTACCAAATCTTATTAAAATGTCCATCGCCTGCATCTGAAGCTTTGGCATGTTCACAACACGTTAAAGAAGTTTACAGGTTGCCCCTAATATGTTGCATTGATTTTGACACCTATCCTCGCAACTACCCTTGCCGTTTTATGAAATTCGTATCACTTGGAGCAATTTCTGGTTTATTTCTAATTGAACGACGAATTCTTGTCGACGTTCTTACTCGCTTATTTTTTTAGCTATGTTAACAAGAATAATATCAAGTCTTTTGTTGTTATTATGGCAACATTTTAAAATAATGAACTTGAAATTCCGTTTGGTCGTTCTTAAGATAACAAGCGTTTAAATGCAATCGTGTTCGATTGAACAAGAAGTTATTTTTTGTACCTAAACAAGCCAATGTTTAAGCTAGGTATATTTAAAAACTATTAACACAAAAATTGAATCGTTCAATTTTAAGCTATAAGCTTTCGAATTCAACCATATTTCATTTTTTTTGTTTTTTTTTTACTATAAAATATAAACGATTTTTGAATGTTTTGAAAAAATCATATTTAAAATAGTTTAATATTCTTATTAGAATTCTTTTCAGACCTCAATTTAAGAAATCTTTAGGGTGGATTTTGAAAAATAAACATTTCAATCGCACCATGCCAAATATTTTTTTATTGTTTCTTGTTTTATTTTCTAAGCTCCATTTTTTTCCAATTAACAACTATTAACTCCAAGCAATTTCCTTTCTTTTTATCAAACAATTATGTACTTTGCACAAAGGTTTTAAAACCAACTCATTTTAAGTACTTTGAGAAATTAATACCAATAAAAAAAAAATATAATGGCGCGACTAGCTCACGAAGAACCAAGGCCTAGTGCTGACTTCTCTACCATTTCCTGGTGTGCGCGTGTAGATTGTGTTACAGGAATGGAGGGGACCTACAATTTTCTGCCGATTCCGAACGGCTTATTTGAGCACTTTTCATGACAAAGTTACTAATGGAGGTTTTGTCAATTCCTCGCAAGAGGCAGTACCCTTAAAAGTGGCATAATCTGAGAATCGATCCCAAACCTCCAGCGTAATAGTCCATCGCACTAACCATTACGCCAAGGGGTGCTGCATTTTTATACAATAAAAACGTATTTATTCAACACTAATTTAATTGCATCAACACATCATTATTATATTTTAGCTTTGCGTATGAGTAATGAGTATAACTCACACAGCAAAAAAAAAGTAAACAAAAAAAAAAAAAAATATCGTTTGATAAAACGAAACACATTACAGTGCTTTTATATTATTTTTTGCTCTTTGACTTTTGAAATGCTTTTATATCCACGTTTTTTCTATTTTATTCTTTGTCTTTGATTAAAAACAAACACATATTATGTTTCACTTACGATTTTCAATATGAAAAATTGAATTAAAAAAAAGAAAAACAAAATTTATATAATTTTCGCCAGCAGATCAACAAAATCAGAAAAAATGTACCCCTCGATGTTGAGCCGTGGACCGGATGTTGAAATCGAACCATATTACTGCCTTCCGGTTGGGACAGTTCCCCCTGGTGCAAATAATGGCCATGTCACTGGAGTGGTTGGTGCTGGTGGTGTTGGGGTACCCGGAGTTGGGGGGAATGTTAATCAAGTTGTTGGAGTTGGACCAGCCGCATGGAGTCAACCAACTTCACCAACACCAATTAATCGTGGATTTGGTGGACCTTTGTCGCCAACACATGGTGGTCCAACAACTCTGCCTGGTTGTCATAGACTCACTTATCCTAAGAAGAATGATGATGGTAATTACATATTTGCTTAAATTGCAAAATTGATTTCTTATTAAACTTTGATTATTTTTTTTTTTTTTTTTTTTTCTTCTATTAGTTCATGGTAGTGCAGCATCTTTATTATCCGGTGGCAGTTCCTTATATGGTTCAGCTGAAGAACGTCAAGCCAACGAAATACGCCGTCTGAAACGTGAATTAACTGATGCACGAGATCAAGTTATGAGTTTATCCAGTCAGCTGTCAACCAATGTAAGTTAAAAAATAATTTTTATCGATTATAAAATGTATTTAAAAAAAAAAAAAAATATTTTCTCTTGGGCTCGTCCGGGATTTGAACCCGGGACCTCCCGCACCCTAAGCGGAAATCATACCCCTAGACCAACGAGCCAGTTAAGATTCGATTGACTAAAGTCTTTCAATTTCTTTGTGGCAGTAAAATAGTTTTAGAGTTTTATGTATTGTATCGAATTTTAGTGATTAGATAAGTTTTTGTGAAAGTACACTGTGGCGTATGAGCAACATTTTTTTTTTTTTAGTTCTGTGTATTATGACGTATTATACTAACAATGGGAAAAGTAGGTATTGCCATGTAAGTTTATGTCAAAATATGTTTTGCGTATCTCATGAAAAATAAAAAAACACACATTGTGACGTCACTCCATATAAAGTTAAGATAAAATTTTTAAAATGCTGATTTTGCAGCTTCAATTTTTTTTTTTTGAAAAATAGGCTGTGGGTACTAAATTTTATTGGGTTCGAGTATCTTACAGAGAAAATTAACTGTCATTTGTTGTTGGGAAAGTGGATTTTCAAAGTGAAAATAATAGACCGGAGCCCGCAACAGATTTTGGGTGTGGAATTTTAAATGCTAATAACTTCTTTGTTTTATTTTTTAACGGAATCTCAGTTGGACTCAGCTTGCTTCAGTACCTTCCTACGCCATAAACTATAAATAAGTTTCAGATGCTCATAAAATAGATTTAAAAAAAAACGAATTAACCACTTTAAAAGAAAAAAAGTCATCCAACTATAAAATATAACAAGAATTGGGTTTTTTTCTAATCCAAATTGAAATGTTGTTTTTGTGATAATTTTTAAATCACGTAGGTACTTGCTTTAAGTGGGCTTACTATTTGGTAACGTAAGTTACTGAAAATGGAATATTGATAGAAAATCACTACCGAGAAATTTTTACTAAATTTTTGATGTTGTGTGTTGGGCGTTGGTATCTAATAAGATAAGCCAAGTACTGATGGGCTTTCACAAGACTTGTCGAATTGTTTTATTAGTGGTCACTTAAAAATATGTAATGTGATTGATTATTATTATTAATTTGTATTATTTTCATGTTATTGTCAACAGTAGAATTATAACCCAGTATATTAAAACATAACCCATAGCAGACAAAATACGTAGAAAGTGTTTCCTTAGTGATTTTCCACAAATTTGATTTGCATACAGAACAACAAAAAGTGAGGGGGTCTAGCTGTTACCCTGTATAACAAAGCCATTCAACAACCACCTATTAGATTTATTTCAGGATTACTTAAAAAAAAAAAAAAAAAAACATTTTAAATTCCTTTTATTTAATAAGTTGCAATTTTATTTCATTCAAATGACTTGAAGTAGTTGTCAGCAGCTTCTTCAACCCTTCTTTGTTCTTTATGATACACATTATACTTTTAAAAAGTTCCAATTGATGTAATGAATCATCGCTTAAATGTAATTTTTCTTATTAGATTGTACCTAGTCATCATGGTTGTAATGTACTCAGCACGTGAATGACATAAAAAAAAAGATTATAAACAAAAAGAAATCTCCCTTAATGATTACAAAGCTCTATCTATTGTGACTTGCTTTTGATATTTCCATTCATAATTTCTTATCAAAATATTTCCTTACATTGTTTTTTTTTTTTTGTTTCTAAAACAAAACAAATCCAGAAATATCTGAACTTTTACCTTGAAATTCAATCAAAAACTATACACAATACTACATAGGACGTCGACATCGCAATCGACAAACGACGTATGCATGTACATAAACAAGTCAAGTACTAGTACACCAATAACAAGCTTTAAAAAAAAAAAAACTACAACTGATGATATAGCGCGTTGATTTCCGGCAGGCCAGTCTTTAAATAACAAAACAATAAAAATTCATCCCAAACATAATTAAAAGAAACAATAATAAGCAAACAAAAAATGACTTACCCCCCATAAACGTATCAAATTCTACAAGTGGGTACATCTCTTTAAAAATAATTTTAAACTAAGACATGACATGGGGGTGGGGACGTCTTGCAAAAAAAAAAAAAAAACAAACGAAAACATTCCCGACCCAATCCCATTATTGTCGTTTAGATCTTCAAGTCTTCATCTTCAATCAAAAAAAAAAAAAATCAAAAAAAAATTAAGCTTAAAGATAACGAAAAACAAAAACTAAAATAGCCCCACAAAGTAGAATGTGACATTAGTCGAAAGTCGCTGGCAAAAGCGAGAGCACGCATCGGAATAAATAGGTCAAGCTCTAGTTTTCCATTTCAAACGAATACAAAAAAAGAAACACACACCCACATTTAAATTTAATACAACAACAACAAAAAATACAATGAAAAAACATTTCGAATTAAGAGGAATTTTGTTTGTTACTGTATTTGGTCTGGCAATGCTGCAATTGTCATTTGCAGCTCCATCAGCGTTTAGATCTGAAATAACTTGTCACAACTACATAAGCTATCATATTGAAGCGATTTGTACTCACGGTGTTAATTCCTTAGCTGAAGGTGATGAAATTTTTATTCAATATTAAGGATTTTTACTTTAAAATTATGTTTTTTTTTTTAATATAATTAGGAGGAAACTATCAAGGACCTGCAAGATATTTTAACTCTGATCCTTTTAATGAAAACTATATAACAAGTTGCTGTTACAAAAAGTGCACAATTCCACAATTTAAACAATATTGTAAGCCAGATCCAGCGGAATCAGTTAATTAATATTTTTTTTTATAGTTTTAATTAATAAAAACAACAAGTAAAAGTGAAAAAAACTTCCATTATCGTAACTTAAATAAAGGAAAATATGGAAAGTTTCAATGTAGCGAATAAATAATAACATTTTTCACTCATTTCGATCCAATTGGAAATTATTTTTTGTGTTTAATTTTTGTTCGTGAGTTAAAACTTTAAATTCGATGGATCTAAGTCAAAACAGTTGCAGTTTTTTCTACAAGCTTGTACCTTCTACTTGACGAAGTAGAAAATAAAACGAATTTTTAATGTTTAATGTTCTTAACCGAAAGAATATAGTAAAATGAAGGAAATAAGTAAAAAGGAACTGTTACCGTATGGAGCCATGGCTGTCCTTTATCAGTGCGTTGTTTAGTGATGTAGCATTCGGCTACATTCTTGGTATAGTTCCAAATTTTGTTTTCTGGAGTCTAGAGCCCAGTTTTGAAATTATTTCCACCAGGATTATATAACCCCGAAAGTAACTCACACTTAGATTTTTTTTAATTTTCTTGAATCTAAATCTTCAACTTATTTACAAAAATAGTAACTATTGAAGATGAGTTAAGTATAGTTTTTAGTGTGAACAGCTGAAAGTTTAACTAAACCTTAAGTTTGACTTTAAAAAAAAGTTAAAGTGTTTTTAAACTACGAAAAAACCATCAACATGAATGAATGAAAAATAATAAGATTTCTTTCTTATACAGGATTGACAACGTGAAATATGTTGCTTTACATTCCACAACTTCTATTTCCAGCGATAATCGTTTGATTCGTAAGCATGAACAGGTCACCTTAGGATTTTTCTCTGCGGTCACATTCTCAAAAATTTATAAAATGACACAAAATATGATGCTTAACTGAAAAGAAAAGCTAAACTGGTACTTTACATTCTCGAGTTTTCTATGAATACATTGTTTTTTTTTTCAATTCAATTATGAACTTGACTTACAGTGAAAAAATACATAATTCCAAAGATGGCAAAAGATATTCCATAGTTTCCTCATAAATTCTCCGATCCTAGTTCATGAATAGTAGTTCATGAGTAAATAAAGTTTTGGTTGCCGTAAGATTTTTAGCTTCATCATCCACATACTCTATTTCTAATAAAAAATATTTTATCAACAAAGACAAATACTTCCGTTATAACTTTATTGATCTTACACTAGTTCCGTATGGTTCAATCGTGAGAAATAGTTGTTTTTATTGAATTAACTTCCTTGTGGAACTCATTAATTTTTCATTTTACGAGAGGGTAATACTAGTCTTTACATTCCTCAACATTCTGTTTTTTTTTAATAAAATTTTTTAAGTATTAAATGTAAATTTTTAGCGTAAAATACTGTGGAATGAATTTTGACTTTTATTTCACGTGATTAAAAAATGAAATACGTTCTACAAAATATAAAAATGAACTGTGGAAAGCATTGAAATCTATTCATTAATTGATCTTGTTTTAAAATTCAAGATTAAGTCAGAAATTCTACACCAAAAAAAAAATGGAATATCATCCCTTCCTCGTGGAAGGGAAAGTGTGTTGTGAAATTTCTCCGCAATATTTCCCACAAGACTATTAATCAAATCAAACTTTTTTTTTATTCAAAATGTTTGCTTGTAAATTTTTTGCAATAAAGTAGTTAACTTTTAAGTGACTACCAGCTACTCCAAAAGAATCCCCATAAACTTGTGTTAAAAATAATTTACTCATATCACCATCAATAACTAAACCTCTACTCATGTTTTATAAAAAATAGTATCAATTATCTGGCTCAAAGCCAAAATTCCCTGAGGTTCACCTTCATTCGAGAGAAACTACAATAATTTTTGTGTGTGGGTTGGCCGCATTTTATATTTTGGTCCATAATCCTTTTTTTTTTATTTGATGGCTAGTTGCAGATGTAATTTTGTGTTTTTCCTTTTTATTTTTAACCCTGCTCAATGATATCATTGCCAAACACTAACACAAACATAAAGAACAGGGAAAATATGTCTAAAATTCATGGTCAATGCGAAAAAATGAAACCAATGACTGTTTTTTTTTTTTTGTTTTGGTTAACAAAAGAAAGAATCTGCAATCATTTTTTTTAGCCAAATTAGTCAACTAAGACCGTATAGCCGACAGGGAGTAGTACCACCTACATTTTTGGCAATGAAAAGTAATTTTAATTTTTTTCTACCATCTTATTTAGTTGAGCTTAAAGAAAAAAAAAATATTTCTGGTAAAAAATAGAAAAGGAAAAAAAATATGAGAACAAAGGTTATCAATGAACAATACCTAAGTCCTGATCGAAGGATATTCTTTACCATATCGAGAACAACAAAAGAAAAAGTTATATATATATTTTTTTTAAAGCAACAACATTTATATCAAAAAGCAAAAAATCAGCGATTTTATAACAAAAGTTTTGTGGATATAAATACAATGGGCGATAAAGAGGGCAATGAAGAACGTCTGAGTGCGAGTAAAGCATTTTGTTTTTGTTTTCTTCATCAGATTGCTTTTCAAAGGACTCGCTATTTTGAAGGATAACTAAAAGTTGATGGTCTTTTAAAGAAAAAAAAAAAAGAGTGATATTTTTCTTTTGCACAACTCCGTTAGCAAAGGAGGTTCGAATGGCAAAGCAAAAAGCACACAAAATAAAGAGCAACATTACGATAAGCGTTAGGAAATGCAGTTTGGAACTATTCAAGAATAAAATGTGATAAATGTTCAAACAGAAACAGAAGTTTAAATTTTACTTAAGTCTTAAATGATTGCGTAGAAACTTGAAATAAATTCCTTTACCGAAAGACCACATCCAATTGATGAAACGATTCTTCTTATTTAAAAAGTTCTGACAGAAAAAGGGTAATTTTTCTGCAAATTCTTCATTTTTCATTCATTTTTTAGAGTATTATCAAGATGGTCTAAGAAAAAATGGATTAAGACAGGTTTCTGGCAAATTTTAGCGCATCTAGCAGGCATTTTATTGCTTTACAAAATCATGGTATTCAAAAATTATAACATTTTATAAAATACCATAAAGGAAAGTTAAAAACAATGTTCTGGTAGTTTTTTTTTCTGTTTAACATCTTGCCAGATGAATGGCATATGAGGAAAATTCAAGAAATTACAATTACAAAAACATTCGAAAGCCTTCTGACTGTAAGTTCAAAATTGTACCAAATTCTACTAATTTTTCATAAACAAAAAAAAACATTATTTGATCCCTGACCTTTGTTCGTTACTTCTTACAAAACTTCTTTGTACTCTCATCTACATAAACAAGCATAATTTCAAAACTTTCAAGACACATTTTATTAAATAACTTTTACGCAGCAAAAAAAAGTCAAAAGACACATCATGGATGCTAATCATAAAACAACAAAAACAAATTAAATAAAATTACGAACCATCTCATCTCTCATTGCACACAAACATAAAATCAACTTTCAGACTTTTTGGCAACTAGCTAGCTACTAACAAATAAAGTTATGTACCTAACCTCCTTTATACTTTATGTATATTATATTTGTCCTGACGACTTTTTCAGGCTTGGTTGAACATTAATTTAATGTTTTACTTTGTCTTTTGAAGAGCTATTTTGTGTGTCCTTGGAAGTTTCATACAAATTGGTAAACATTTTTTGAGTTTTTTTGTTTGTTTTTGTTCGTCTAATAGAGAATGTAATTTGTTGAAGTAGAAGTTGGACTGATTTTAATGAAATTTAGATGAGAAAGTATCTTTGACGTTTAGGTTGAATATCAAAGTTTACATGGCCTTTTTGGTAAGATGTATTATTTTGATATTGAAAGGCTTCTAATTAGATGGTTTTGATGTTTTGATTTGTCTACGTTAAATGGAAGTATTTGGTTTGAAATAACTTTGCTCGGTTTCCGACCAAAATTGAGTTACAAATTTCATTGTTTGAAAGCTCTTAAAAGTGTATTTAGTTGTTAAATAAAAAAAAACTTCTAGAACAGAATTTTGAGTTCATAGTTTAATATTTGAAGAAGATAAATTGGGAAAAAGTTTTCATTCATTTGCTTTTGTTTCTTAAATAAATTTTAAGATGACAAATTTTGAACCAACCATATTTTGGAACCGCTCCATTATTTACTACACTAATTTGGGCACAGTTTGGGATTCTGATGTTCTTGATTCTGGAGTCGGGTATTCTGGCTACTCGTTGCAACCATAGTTGCCAGATGCAAAAAAAAAAAACATCGGGCTAAGGTTTTAAATAAGTTCGATTTTAATGAAAAACTTTGTGTAGTAGAGCATTTGGCAGATGAGTTATTAGTTTCAAAATATGACTGGCACCCAGAAACTGTCACTTGTAACTTTTGACACATGGAAATATGTTTGTAGCCAGTTTTTTTTTTTTATTTTTTTGTTTTTCAAAACATCTGGCAGCGATTTTATCTTTAACTGGCAAATACACTTTTTTCAAGAATTATATTGTTCTTCTTGTTCTTGTTCTTCTTTTTAATTGCTATTTTTATGAATTTCTGCTACTTTTTAATCAAAATTTATCAAATTTATGGGCATATTTTAAAATATCTGGCACACATTTAACACCTTTCAAGTTCAAAATAGTACAAAATCAGGGTTTCAGAAAATTAAACTTAAAAAAAAAATAATATCTACAATTTTGGGGATTTTAAACTCTACATCATAGATTTTTTGCCATACGAATGACACCTTCCTTAAATTTCTTCTTGAAATTTCTAATTTTTTTTTTATAATTTTGTGAAAGAAAAAATGAAAATATCAGCCATATCATAACCCACTGCATTCCCCTTAACGCACTACCCTTAACGGGCTGAAGAATTTTAATGAAAATAATTGAAGGCATTCAAGTCCACAAAAAAGGAGAAAAAAAATTTCCGTAGTCGCTTGCTTGTCTCTATCTTCTTCCCATCTGCCACATCAAGCAACCCAACTATCGGCATCATCAACAACGTGTTTGGTGTTCGCGGTTAATCTCTATCCTGTTTGTCGGTGTGAACTTCACCCACCAATCAGGCTTATTTAGCCACAAACATATCCACGGCTGGCGGTGCGACCAATCGACTGACCAACCAACACGATATATTTGTAGTTAGAGAATTTGTGGCATTGCACCGCATCATAACATGAGATTCTGTCAACAACAGCGCGTTTCACAAATTGTCACCAATCTGATGACGATGATGGTGATGATAGTTGATGATGGTGCTGATGCACCCGTCATGTCCTAAAGTACATAATGATGTGTCATAATTATATAGACCGCATCATCTTGGTTGTGTCCGTTCGGTGTGTGATCATGGGAGAAAGGTGGTATGTCATCCTGATGATGACATCAAGTTTGATGCTTTCCCAAGAAGGATGCGACAATGATAATAATAATTGAACCTGGTCTGGTGGATTCTGAATACATTCAAGGTACCGCGCCAACAACAAATTTGCAAAAGGCTGACCGAAGCTTCTCTCCATCAAACAAGTTTCACAATTCTGTCATAATAACAGATGGGTGTGCCAATTTGGAGCATTTCTTCATATCTCTTCCCTAAATACCTCAATCATATTCCGTTTCGAGTGGAAATAATTGTAATTATTATTATTATGAGCTGGGAGCTGCTCTGTGATAACCATATCTTTTGAGAGAACGAAAACGACACAACGACAAGACCGTCTTGCCATTCCAATTTCAATTCAATTTAATTGAATGGATTGCGAGATATACACTCGCAGTTGTCCCGTCTGTCGTGTTGAGTTGAGTCGTTCTGGACAAAACCATCAACCATCAGAAGTAGCAGCAGCAACAGCGGCGGTATCAAGCCCGCCAGCATCTTGTGTGTCGCTAATTTTATTTTATTGGGGAAGTCTAACCACTCACAATTTACTTGACCTCAATTGAAAGTTCTCTGTGATGTCGGGTCGGGGAGTTTTTGTTGTCATTTGTTTCAGTTGCCCCATAATACAATGTTTTTAAAAATATATTTTTTGCTTCCTTGATTTTGGTGGGGGTTGTGTAGAGTTTTTGGATTAGAAATAAGATGGGACATGGGAGATTATGTACTTTAGAGAGAGATCATATTTTTTTTCGTCTTGTTATTTATGCTCAACATGATGTCATTTTTTTGTTGTTGTTGTTCCTAAAGAAGCAACAAATTTTTATTAGAATTTTATTTTTATAACCTACTTCAATGTGAAAACGGTTGGGGGCTTATCTTCCGCCTTGAAGAGTCAGTCCGCAAGCTCACTCAACCACATCAATAAAATAACAAAAATTGACCCTTGAGTGCGAGAGATAAGACAATGTAAAGTGCGTGAGGTTTATTTATTTTATTTTGAATTTGATAATTTGAGACTTTTTTTTTTTTTTTATTCAAAAGGGTAGCCTTACTGTTGGTCTTGTCAATTTGGTTTGCTCTATGGAGGTCTTATCTTGAATTGACATAAATCTAATTACATTATATTTTGTTGTCTTCAAGTGGCAATCAAGCAAGGCAATTTGTTTGTTTTTTGTTTTGCTACGGGTGAATTGAAATTATAGTAGCGATGTAGTTAAAATCTCGCATTTCTTCCTGGAATCTTCAGAAAATTGTTGAAATATTTAAAATGTGAAGAGACCCTGGGGCAAACGTTTTCTGAAACCTTTTGTGGGTATTTATAATTATTTAGTTATCAAATTATCATATCGAATGAAGTAAGGAAATGTAACTGTTTATATAACCGCACTGCACGAATGTAGAATTTTCCAATTTGAGTCTTAAAACAAAATTCTTCTGAAACTAAGCTGTCATATAACACTAATAGTTCTAGAAACCATAACTAACGTGTCAGAAATTCTTTCTATAACCGCACTACACGAATGTGAAATTTTCTCATGTGAACAACGCACATAATTGTTCAAAATATCAGGCAGATGTATAACACTCACGTTCCTTAAAAATCATTTAAAGACGTACAGAGATTCCTGCCTTAACCGCACAGTGCGTATGTAAAATTCGAGCTTTATTTTCTTGTGAGTTTAATTTCGGACGCATAGAGATTTACAAAAAATCTGCACTACACGTATGTGAAAATCTTTAATAATTGATTCTTTTTCTCATTACAATTTGTATTACCATGATGTTTTTTTCTTTATAAAATAAATTAGAAATATGGTTTCAATTGGCGTTGTGATTAAGGAAATGTACGACATTTTCACAGATTTCTTTCACAAATAAAAAAAAAAAAATAACAGAATAGTGAAATTTACTGTAAAAAAAAAAAAAACAAAAACTCCCAAGTGATGACAAAAAATCATCCATCTATCATCGAGTGAAAAATGTATGTCGACAAATCTTTAACTGTAACTGTACACATGCTTCCATATAAGATAAGGTAGTGGATATGTACCTCGCTAAAGCTAACCAACTCCCCAGGTGTTTGAGTTCTTTTTTTTTTTTTTCTTTTTTATGAAAAATTGCATCTGAGGTACAAATAAAGCAAAAATTCTTCGTCTTCCAAGGCCACATAAATGTGTGTAAAGGGATCCCTTGCTGTGACAGAGTGTGGTTATAGGTACACTGCATCTATCTAACGTGAACCGCAAAGTATCTTTCGATAATCGTCACTTCTATTTTGTTCCTTTTTTTAGTAGTTTGAGTTCAGTTGAGCTGCAATGCAAGTGGAAAATAAAATTAAAAAAAAAAAGGAAAAGAAAAATTCCATTTGAACCCATATCTGCTGCCATTGCCGCCCCCTTTAACTTGTCTCTTATGGTGGTGACTCTAAAAAAAAAAAAAAACAAGAATTCATCACCACCAACCAACGCCAATAGAGGAAATACAGTGAAGACTCTTCACAGCTTCTTCAAGAAGAAGAGATAACCCATCAGGTTTGGGGAAGGGGCTTAAGTGATTGATATCTACTACAGCGCATCTGTTGTACCGTAAATAGTGCGTTTGCCAGAACATCAACAATGTTCAATTGGAATTGCATTTCTTAGCTATTTGCAATGTTGTCGAAGATGTTAGGATCAAGTTTTGCTGTCCAACAATGGAATCAAGTGTTGCCAGAAGTGATGAAATGCACTCGACAAAGAAAAAGTATAATTCTACAATTCTTTTCATGACATTTGACTAAAAAAATATAAAATTGTATTTCAGAAATTAGTACCCATTTTTTTGTGAAATAGAATTTCTTTTTTCATTTTAGGTGAAAAAAGAAAACATGAAAATTAAAAGCATTATTTCAAATTAAAATTATTTCAATCAATACAGTTTATCGAAACTTAATGCTCTTGGCAATGGAATAATGAAAAATTAAAGTTAGGTTCCACAATCATTTTAGGTTTAGGTTTTAGTTTATTAAAAATAATAACCTTCTTTTAAGGTAAAAAATATGGTTCAACAATTTTTTCACGGCCGATATTTTTATTTTTGTCAAATTTAAATTATTTACCAGCAATAGGAAATATAAATTTTTGGAAAACTTTAACATTGGTTTGCTAATCAGAATGCGTTCCACAACATTTTGTGGACCATTTTACCTCTATTCGAGGGTAACATATCCAAACTTGAGATATGCCAAACAATCAATTTTTATTCGAAATAGAAGCTGTGGAATGTAAAGCAAAAAATTCACACAAAAAATTTCTTTAAAATTTTCATTTCCGTGCTAATTTAATACTAAACAGTTATATTTCTGGAAGCCTAGTAAATAAGCCTATTACTTACGCCTCGTGAAATGAATTTCAAATCGTTTTAAGCATTTTTTGAGGATATGCCTGCAAGGGAAAAATTATTTCAAACAATTTTAGTTCTAATTAGAAGATGTGGAATGTAAAAATAAAAAATTACGATTTTCTATGAACCTTTCATTTGCTTTATACCTGAGCAGGTATAAAAGGTATCTTACCTGAAATGAACAAACGAATGCGTTCCACAACGAATTATGACTCATAAAGCTTCACTTTTTCAGTGGATATAAAAAATATGGAATGTTTAGTAGTTAATTTGGTATGAATATTTCATTTCCTTTTCAACTGAGACTAGGGGCTTTCATTAAAAAGTAACATAATATTTTACCTTCTTTTTGTGAAATGGGTTCTACAATTTTTCACTAGTGAAATTTGTATATATTTTCATATTTGAATTTAACAGGTCCATGAAATCTTCATTTTTTTGACAAAAAATTTTGTGGAATGTAGAATTTTCCCACCTGGCAACGCCTTCACCCAACTACTTCAACCTTATGATTCCTTGGTTTCTTTTTCTTTAAAAAAAAAAAGTTAAAAACATTGGCGACACAGGCCAATAGATCGTAACACGCATATAGAAACCAATAGATGGATATAGAAATGATAATGAAGATGATGTTGCTGAATGCGCCTGGATGGTGGTCGGATTGAATCTCTTCTTTGCCGGCGATGATGGCTACTTTTTTCTTGCAAAATGTCATTATTGATTCCGATAGATTGATGGCGGCGTGATGATGAACGAAAAAAAAACAACAGAAATGAAATGAAAAAAAAAAAATGCAAGAATAAAACTGCAATGAACCGTTAGTTTTATTCCAACATATTTCTAACCCTCGAAGGTATTATAAAACCAACAACACACTCCCGTTTATAGAAAAGGTTTTCCAACTCTTTCTCTCTCATATACCGACCGACTAGTAAAGAGATAGTTACACAGAAAGAAGACACTGATGCGGCAATTGTTGCAATCTTTGCAATGCATGAATGCATGCATGATGCAGATGCATTGCATATATTGAATACTTTTGATGTTTTTCTTTGTTTTTGTTTGTTGATGTTGATTGGAATGTTTTTTTTTTTTTTTTTTAATTATTTGTTGTTTGATTATTAATTAAAAACAAGGAGGGATAACTGATATTGAGACCTGTAGGATTTATGCAGAGATTGGAAAAATGTAAAGCATGGCGCCATCGATCAATTATTAGCTATGCAGAACAAAATAAAAGCAACAAACCACAGGACTTAGAACTTGACAAGAGTTAGTTAATGGTGATCAAGTGCTTTTTAAATAAACTTTACTCTCATGTTAATGATTATAATAATTTTTTTTAGACTGGGAAAGGCCTCTATGGAATGTTAGAAAAGATTTTAATCTTCTTCATGGTTAGACTTCTGGTATTTTGTAATTTTATTATTTCTATTTTAGAAGCAAGCCTGGTAAATAAGATTACAAATTGACTAGCCTCTTGTTCAATCTTTAATAGTTCTCTTTACCTAAAAATACAAAATAAGCTGTTAGTGGTATTAAAAGAAAAGAAACCTTATTTTTACGCCTCTTGAAACAATTTCAGAGGCGAAAAGTTTCTTATACTGTAATATGTATCAAATTCTTTTCTTTTTGTATGTTTAACTAGCAGATCCGTGTTCGAATGGCTTCACATCTTTTGTAAGCTTCTTTCGGTTGGTCAAGTTCTTGTCCCCTTATGTATACCTGCACAAATTTTTGTTAAAATCGGATCAGTAGGTATTGTGGGCTACATGTTTTCACAAACAGACAAAAATTCAAAATCTAAAATGTAGTAATTTTCGAGAAATTTGCAAGAAATCAAATATAATTTGATTAAGATTCCTTTCCTCCCCCTGAAGACAAAAATTGTATCCAAATTTCTGTCTGACTATTACTGAACAATAAACTATCAACAATAAACCATCAATGCTTACCCCTAAATACACAGACAACTAAATCGTAAACAAAAGGTTCGATGAAATCTAAAAGAAACAAAAAAAATCATTCAATTAACTCTTAATAAAAAACAATAAAATTCGATTTTATTGCAAAAACGTGACAACAATAAATTTACTTTCAATAAAATGCACGCAAAAGTCTATAAGATAAAAGCAGCCATTTCAACTAGATACTTATTCATTTATATGGGTCTGTATTCCTCATCATTACAATTTTTATCACCACCAATCCAATACTTATATAGCTACAACACTGCCCTAATAGATTTACACTGTCTCCACATTGTCTAACAATAAGAAAAATAAATAAAAGAAAAAAACATTTCAAAGTTTTTTAACCCTTTTGTCTTTTTGGGATGAAAAAAAAATCGATAAAAAATCAAATTTGAGCTGTTTTTTTCTTGTTGAAAAAACACAATAATTTCGATTTGTATTCAAATGGGTGAAGATTTGAATTTTGACTGAACAAAAGTTAGCGGAAGTCAAAGAAAGTAGAAACAGAGGGGGTTGGGGGGGAGGGGGAGGAGGAAGAAAGCAAGACAAAGAAAACACACTTTAAACCGCTAAAAGTAAATATTTTTTTTTTCTATTTTCTGTGGCACACTCTCTGGTGTAGATTGGAAATTTATCAGATTTTCAAGAAAAATAAAATAATAAAACAAATAATAATAATGAAAGAAACACACCACACCAGTTAATGAGGCACATTAATAATTGACAAAGTTGTTGATATACAGATACCAGGGTTGCCATGTTTCTTTTTTAATACTCGTACAAATAAGTTAGACATAGAAAAAAAACATTGATTTTAACGAATCCGAAATTACTTGACGAAATTTTGTATGTATATTTTAGTCCTTAGCTGCTTAGATATACCTACATTCTACTTGAAAAACGAGCGTTTTTAGTACTATTTTTCATTAAAACTTGTTTTTATTTTAAAAATGACACCCTTTTTTGTTTTTGGATAGAATAGGGTCAACTTTTGCTCTTAGCTCTTTCAAATATAAGACATTTTGGCCAAGGAACCCGTGTTTTTAGTAATTTCTTTGCACTTAACCAGGGTTGTCGCTGTCACGTTGTTGCTCCTTTTTTATAAGAAGGTACGGGAATTCAATTTTATTAAAAAAGAGTTTGAACTCAAATTGTAGGTATGCATGTTTTAGCGTTTAACTTTATAAATGTGAACCTTTTTTGTTTAAAAATTAGTTTTGTAGTATAATTTTGTTTATTTTTTTTTTCCTTAGAGCCACATTGTTGCCGTAAAATTGTCCAAAATATTATAAATTTGTACATTTAAAGTTTTTGTTTGGTATAATAAATATTTTCTAGTTTGATCAGTAACTAAAAACTAAATTGAAGCGATTGTTACAATAAAATAGGGTTGCCAACCATTTAAAACGTCAGTTTTTGCAAAGTATGCCTCAGTTTATTCAGAAACTTGTCTGCTTGGCATTTTAAAGACTTTGGCAACCCTGTTGTAACAAAGTTTGCATTTATTTGAATTACACAATCATATATGACTTGTAATTTGCTTATTACTCAATATTTCTTCCTGGGTGGTGGGTTTTTCTGAATAAATAAGAATATTATAGACACAAAGCTAAAAGTAACCCAAGACCTAAATACGAGTGTGTTTGGGTTTAAAAATGTAAACAAAAACCTATTCATTATACAGATACAAGTGTTTAATTTTTAAGATAAACAACAAAAAGATAATGTAATCGTTGTATACGAGATTGTAAAACAAGTTTAACTACAAGAAAACGACAATATGAATAAAGTTACACAAACAAACACAACATGTTGCAATTGACTTTGGTTTTTTTTATTTGGAAAAAAAAATAATAGTTTTTAAAATTCAACTTTACTTTTAGGTTAAAAGAGTGATTTTCTACCTTTTTATTTAAGCAAGATATATTTTGTTAGCAATATTTGACAGAAACAATGTCGAAAACCTTACAAAGTCTTCATACCCAAACAATAAATAGAATAAAAGTCGTAAGTATACCTTCCCCCATGAGAAAAGAATTATAAGTAGACGCCACACAGACGATGGAAAGTGATTCCATTGCTAATATTGACACCCCCTTAACACTATAATACTGTATACCCAACCCCTTTTGGAATATTGTTGAAGAAAAGTGTCCTTTTATACGGAATTCCGGCACCAGGGTGTGGACTCTAGTTATGCATGTACACATCCGATTCAATAAAACTTGACCATAGAAAGGAAACTGCCATCCCAAACCCCATGCATACTTGTGTCCAGGGACGGAGTAAGGGTTCTGAAATTTACATTTTATGAGCTACTTGGTTGTCACCACAATATAAGTGGAAAATGAGGGAATAAAGCTAAGTTCTTCTATTTATCCTTTAATTAGTCAATTCGCATCTTTAAATTTAGGGAAGGGGCCCTTCCGAAGAAAAAAAAAAAATCATTTAAGCTACTTTTTTTGAACTTAAATAGAATTCTTAGCTCTACACCGAAACTATATGAACTGAAAAATTATTTCGTCTTCAATTTGTCAATTGTTAAGTTTTTTTTTTGAAAATACCAAATCCGCCCCTGCTCTTACATCAAACAAACAATATGCAGAGTTAAAAAAGGGCAATCAGCCAACATGAAAAGCTTTATAGATCGCGGCATACCCATCAGTTATTCTTTCTTTCAATGGCAACCCTGGGAGTGGTCTTTGTAAAGTTGAGATTTCCCTATGCAAAAAAAAAAAAACATGGTAATGAGTCGGATAGAGGGGGGGGGGGGGGAAAGAGGGAGTGGATTCAAGAGGGACTCTGGGACAGACAAATATTATACAAATTGTTATCTTCATGGGTCGGTCGGGACTTATGGGGTAAAGAGAAAATAGTGTGTGTGTATCAACTTAGTGCGACATTTTTGTGTGACACAAACAAACCCGTGTGTCGACTGTCCTCACACACACACACCCTCCTCTCTGTAGTGTGTAATAAGGGTGTACGGTTTACACTCGCGACATTGCTTTTGCACATTGTGAAATGTGAAATTCTAGGATGAGCTGATGGCGAGTTAACGAGTATATTTTCCATACTTAAATAAAAATACCCTCTTATATGCTCCGCACCCAGATCATATTTTATTTCGAAGCAGAAAAAAAAACAAAATAACCCCCTCAGAGTGTCGGCGGCGTGTCGCCCTTCGTCCTAGACCGATAGACGATAGGTTAGTATCCTTGTGGAGCCACAAAATTCACTCTATCTCTCTCTCTCTCTGTATTCGTGTCTCTCTTTGTATTTGTATCTCGATGGATATATACTTTCTGGCTGAACTTACAGGAATGATGGCGCGTTTGGTTTTGAATTGCTCTTATTCTTGTTGTTGTCATTTTATTTGTTATTTGTTTTTTTTTGTTCGTTATAGTTTTTTTTTTAACAATTTTATATCCTGTGTGGATGTGGCGTACATATTTCTGGAAATTCCAAATGGGTAGTTAGACAGTGAACTTTTAGTCAGTAAAATTGATTTTATGAAACGGAATAGAAATCAGTTGGTCGCATACCTCTCGCCGGTGTGTTTAAATAATTCCTTTATAATTCTTACTAATGGAAGGATTACTTTTGTTATGATATTTTCAGTGTGTTATTTTCAAAGTGTACTGGTGATTTAGTTTAAAATGTGCCTTTGAAAAATGTCGGTTAAAAAGACGTGCGGTTAATGAGGAATTCATCAATTTGAAATGACATTTAAATTTATTGTTCGTTAAGTTGTTTCTCTTTGTGATTCAACAGAAAATGCCTTGGTTTCGTTAAGTGTATCCAAGAAGGTTAATATTGAATAATTATATGTTAAAAAAAATCAATACAAATTGACTAATAAATTTCATGATGATTACGAATGTTTCGATAAAATGTGTCTGACGCATCGCTATTAGTCTTCGTGTAAACATGTTTTTGTGTTTGTTGAACTTCAGCAACATTTTTTTGATTTCTCTTTATAATTTGAGATACCTACATGTAATATTTCGTTAAGGAAATTCATGTAAGGTGGTTTTTAGAATTGAATAGTTGTGCAATTGTCATCAGTAAGGCAATTCTATTGAAATGTTTGAATTAGAATTAATTATGCTTTGATATTAAGAACAGAAAATGGAGAAATTAAAATGAGATTATTATGAATAGTGGAATTGCAGAAGTAGGTACTGATCTCAGAAAGCTTTCGATTGAAATTTTCTTTGGAAAATAAAAATACATAAACCTAGATTCGGAAAAAAAAATATTGAGTGGTATTGTTAAGCAGAGTTTCAAGGTAAACAAAAATAAAATATTTTCAATTTGTTTATTTGTTGCGTCTTTAAAATTTTTATTGTCTTCGAAGCTACATAAACCAAATAGCAAAGTATTGAAATCGAAGTGCTTTTCTAAGGTTTTACGTTGTTTTATTAAACCACCGTTTAAGAATGTTACTGCAAGGGAAAAATCCTCTATTCGGATACTGGCGAAAACAACAAATTTTGAGTCCAAGGAAAAGGTCCATTTAATTGACAGGACTTGGACTCTTAATTCGTTGAAATTTGTTGTTTTGGGAGACCCAAACAGACCTTTTAATGAAAAAATTATCAATTGTCAATAATGTAGAGTAAAAACAAAAACAATGACTTCACTCGTATCTTTGTTTGGCAAGAAATCAGCAAGACAGTTCAAGAAAATTTCATCAATCACCAGGCGAGCATGCGAATACAGCAGGGATAGCCTTTGTGTCTGAAATTTGCAAAATAAATCACTCACACATTCAAATTAAAAATTCCGCTCATAGCGAAGTTAGGCTCCGCCTTCAAACAGCGGTAAAATTGGTGTATTTTGTTTTCTATTTCTCCTAGAAAAATTATAAGACGAAGAAGGAATTGAAAAAGAAGAGGAGAACGATCTGTTTTCTCTCTGTAGATCTAAGGCTGAGTCCACATTATGGCGACCAACAACATTGAAATGAGGTTTGTTTTGGGAACTGGCGAAAACAACAAATTTTGAGTCCAAGAAAAAGTCCTTTGAATTGACAGGATTTGGACACTTAATTCGTTGAAATTTGTTGTTTTCGGCAGACCCAAACAAACCTGATAATGAAAAAAATTGTCATTAATGTAGAGTAGAGACAAAAATAATGACTTTCACTCGTATAAAGGCTTGTCCAAACCAAAGTGCGACAGTGCGACACGACAACACCAAAATTTATATACACAGCGTCATATGAGAGTACCCACACCAAATGCGATAAGCGCAAAACGTTTTTCATATAAAAATTGTGTCGCACATGTCGTGGCGCACTATCGCACTTTGGTTTGGGCACCCGACTACTTACATCTTTGTTTGGAAGAATCAGCAGGAATCAGTTCAAGAAAATTTCATCAATCACCAGGCGAGCATGCGAATGCAGAAGGGATAGCCTTTCTGTTAAGAAAAATAAATCTACTCACACACTCAAAATCAATCTCTCGCACTCAGCGAAGTTAGGCTCCGCCTTCAAACAGCGGTAAAATTGGTGTATTTTGTTTTCTATTTCTCCTAGAAAAATTATAAGACGAAGAAGGAATTGAAAAAGAAGGGAAGAACGATCTGTTTTGTTTCTCTCTGTAGATCTAAGGCTGAGTCCACATTGTGGCGATCAACAACATTGAAATAAAGTTTGTTTTGGGAACTGGCGAAAACAATAAATTTTGAGTCCAAACAAACCTAATAATAAAAAAATTGTCAATTGTCATTAATGTAGAGTAAAGACAAAAATAATGACGACTTTCACTCGTATAAACCCGACTTTGCATCTTTGTTTAGCAAGAATCAGCAAGAGTCAGTTTAAGAAAATTTCTTGAATCACCAGGCGAGCATGCGAATGCAGAAGGCATAGCCTTTCTGTCAAGAAAAACAAATCTACTCACACAGTCAAAATCAATGTCTCGCACTGAGAGAAGTTAGGCTCCGCCTTCAAACAGCGGTAAAATTGGTGTATTTTGTTTTCTATTTCTCCTAGACCAATCAGAAGACGAAGAAAAAATTGAAAAAGAAGAGAAGAACGATCTGTTTCGTTTCTCTCTGTAGATCTAAGGCTCAGTTCACATTGTGGCGATCAACAACGTTGAAATTAAATTTGTTTTGGGAACTGGCGAAAACAACAAATTTTGAGTCCAAGCAAACCTAATAATACAAAAATTGTCAATTGTCATTAATGTAGAGTAAAGAGAAAAATAATGACGACTTTCACTCGTATAAACCCGACTTTACATCTTTGTTTAGCAAGAATTAGCAAGAATCAGTTTAAGAAAATTTCTTGAATCACCAGGCGAGCATGCGACTGCAGAAGGGATAGCCTTTCTGTTAAGAAAAATAAATCTACTCACACAGTCAAAATCAATGTCTCGCACTGAGCGAAGTTAGGCTCCGCCTTCAAACAGCGGTAAAATTGGTGTATTTTGTTTTCTATTTCTCCTAGAAAAATTATAAGACGAAGAAGGAATTGAAAAAGAAGAGAAGAACGATCTGTTTTGTTTCTCTCCGTAGATCTAAGGCTGAGTCCACATTATGGCGACCAACAACATTGAAATGAGGTTTGTTTTGGGAACTGGCGAATACAGCAAATTTTGAGTCCAAACAAACCTAATAATAAAAAAATTGACAATTGTCATTAATGTAGAGTAAAGACAAAAATAATGACGACTTTCACTCGTATAAACCCGACTTTATATCTTTGTTTAGCAAGAATCAGCAAAATCAGTTTAAGAAAATTTCATCAATCACCAGGCGAGCATGCGAATGCAGAAGGGATAGCCTTTCTGTTAAGAAAAATAAATCTACTCACACAGTCAAAAACAATCTCTCGCACTCAGCAAAATTAGGCTCCGCCTTCAAACAGCGGTAAAATTGGTGTATTTTGTTTTCTATTTCTCCTAGACCAATCAGAAGACGAAGAAAAAATTGAAAAAGAAGAGAAGAACGATCTGTTTTGTTTCTCTCTGTAGATCTAAGGCTGAGTCCACATTGTGGCGATCAACAACGTTGAAATTTGGTTTGCTTTAGGAACTGGCGAAAAGAACAAATTTTGAGTCCAAACAAACCTAATAATACAAAAATTGTCAATTGTCATTAATGTAGAGTAAAGAGAAAAATAATGACGACTTTCACTCGTGTAAACCCGACTACTTACTTGTTTAGCAAGAATCAGCAAGAATCAGTTTAAGAAAATTCCATCAATCACCAGGCGAGCATGCGAATGCAGAAGGGATAGCCTTTCTGTTAAGAAAAATAAATCTACTCACACAGTCAAAAACAATCTCTCGCACTCAGCGAAATTAGGCTCCGCCTTCAAACAGCGGTAAAATTTTTGTATTTTGTTTTCTATTTCTCCTAGAAAAATTATAAGACGAAGAAGGAATTGAAAAAGAAGAGAAGAACGATCTGTGTTGTTTCTCTCTGTAGATCTAAGGCTGAGTCCACATTGTGGCGACCAACAACATTGAAATGAGGTTTGTTTTGGGAACTGGCGAAAACAGCAAATTTTGAGTCCAAACAAACCTAATAATAAAAAAATTGACAATTGTCATTAATGTAGAGTAAAGACAAAAATAATGACGACTTTCACTCGTATAAACCCGACTTTGCATCTTTGTTTAGCAAGAATCAGCAAGAGTCAGTTTAAGAAAATTTCTTGAATCACCAGGCGAGCATGCGAATGCAGAAGGGATAACCTTTCTATCAAGAAAAACAAATCTACTCACACAGTCAAAAACAATCTCTCGCACTGAGCGAAGTTAGGCTCCGCCTTCAAACAGCGCTAAATTTTTTTTATTTTGTTTTCTATTTCTCCTAGAAAAATTATAAGACGAAGAAGGAATTGAAAAAGAAGAGAAGAACTATCTGTTTTGTTTCTCTCTGTAGATCTAAGGCTCAGTCCACATTATGGCGGAAACAACAAAATTTGAGTCCAAGGCCAAGTTCATTGAATTAACAGGACTTGGACTAAAAATTCTTTGAAATTTGTTGTTTTTGGCTGTAGTCAAACAGACATATTAATGAAAAAATTGTCAATTGTCATTAATGTAGAGTAATGACAGTAGTAATGTCATTACTCTACATACATCTTTTTTTTCGCAAGAATCAGCAAAAATCAGTTCAGAAAATGTCATCCATCACCAGGTGATGAAATTTGCACCATTCGCATGCAGCAGGGATAGCCTTTTTGTCTGAAATTTGTTTTTTAATGTGAAACATTTGCCAACCAAACAACTTTTATTCGAAAATAAATCTGTATAATTTTCATAAAGCTGAAAAATGATTTTCTATTACTACCTACCTACTTCAGTACTCATCTCTCGTGAAATGAAAATTGGATGCGTTCTACTACATATTACAAGCCAGTTTAGAATTCCTTGGCGACCGAAAAATGGTGTGGAAAGCGTTTAATTTTCAATTCACGTTAGGTGAGTACTAGGCCTTAACTCGAAATAGAGAGTGTGGAATTTTTTAAACAGCAAATTTCAACCACACGATTTTCTATGAACATTTCTTTTTCACTTGTTCGTTTGTTCCTACTAGACTTTAGCAGTAAAAATATAAAACCTTTCAAAGCTACTCGAAATTGGAAAAAAAGGCAAAAGTTTGTTTCACTAAACTTATTTCTGTATCACTAAATTTAAGATTTATTTCTCATTTATGTTTTGTTGTCCTATAAAAAGGTTGAATTTGATAACGGTCTCATTTCATTTTAAATTCACATACAAAAAAACCGACCTGGGTCAATTTTTAATACATTCGTTCAGTGCATCTTTTGATTTTCATGTCCAAAAAAGATATTTGAATAGATTATATTTCCTCGCAGTAGTTGCTCTAAATCTTGGACCCTTAACTAAAAGAGTCTTATCTTACTTTATCTTGAATATTGTTGAAAATTGTATTCTTAAACTTTTCTTTAAATATTTATTTTATAAAGTGAACGAAAGCAAATTGTATTTTACTTGCAACAAAAGTAGATTGTGTGACTCTCTTACATTAATTTTTTATGTTGAACAGAGAACCTCGTTAAGTTAATCTCACTCAAAGAGAAACAACCAAAAACGAAACGATAAAAAAAACTTTCGTTAAGTGCATCTTTTTGCTTTCAAATTGTATAAACAAACGATCAGTGTTAGAAAAGATCTCGTCGACTGTGGTAATTGACTCTCCGTTCGTTCGTTCGTTTGTCTACCACAGAATTCGGGTCGATACGAAAAATAAGAAAACAAAAATAACAATCGGTATAATTTTATAAAAAGTTTTGTTTACATTTTCAATAAGCGTACTACTCAACGAGTTTTGAGGATTAAATTTACGATTGATCGGTTGGTTATACATAAAATGAATTTTAATTTCAGTTAAAATAGAAATTTTATATACAATTTCCTTGTATATTCTTTTTCTTTTCTTTTGGTTATTGGCTTCAATTCGATGATGCGAATTGATTTGCGGTTGAATTAGCAATTCAATGGGATTAAATAAAATGTAATTTATTTTGAACACGATTGAATTTTAAATTACCATCAACCTAAAACAACAACAAGAGAAGAGAAACGAACAAAAATAAATAACATAACCGCCTACAATCGAGAACAAATTGGATACAATTATTGTCTTCTGTTGAAATCCCGGATAAATTTATTTATTTCAATTCAAAGACAAGTGCATTTAAAGAAGTAGAAGAAAAAAAAAAAAAAAAAAACTGAAATTATTACTTAAACGCGTGGTACCTACTGGACAAACAGACAGACGGACATAATTACTGTCTCTTCGCGAATCCATTGTTGTGTCTAGATACGCGATTTAACTTATGTCGTTATTGTTCAACGAAATTTAAAAAAAAAAATATGTCTCCCATTGTTGTAGTTAATTTGTTGCCAGGAATACAAATTTGTATCTAATGGATAGACGACGACGTACGGCAAACGTCGGTAGTTGATGTGCCTCCGTTTTTGTTTGTTGAATTGATAATAATTTAAAGTTGATGATTTTACAAAAAAAAAGAAAAAAAAAAACAATCCAACAATTATGGTCTTTATCTAAAGTCGCTCGCTTTGAATCTACCGGATTGTATCTTTTGATTGTGCGCGCTTTAGCTAACCAATTAATATCTGTTTGTTTGTGCAATTTTATATAAATCAACTTCAACTTCATAAAACTACTCTTCATCTACCGATCATCAGTGAATTTGCAAACGAAAATTTTATTGGATACGGGTGGTGGTATGTGGTGCGGCTTGCTTCATACAAATCAACAAGAAAAAATGTATCTGAAAGATTCATTGTGTATCTACGAGTGTTGCAATGGTAAATGGTGCGTTGAAATAGAAGTGGTTGGCGGCCAACAACCCTTTGGATTGTGATTTTCAACTGAAGATTCGTTTTTTCTTTTTCTCATTAATCAGATATTGTTTTGTTTTACTTGTTTTATGTGATGGCTTGTGGGTTAATTGCACAATTTTGTAGATATCAGGAATGTAATTGCAAGCCATATTATTTGTTTTATGGCTATGGTGGTATAACAATTTTAATTGGAATTTAAACCCTTTAGGCTGATGCACGATATCTTTTTTCTTATTTTTTTTCTTCATTTTTTACAAAATTATTAACGACTCATTACAAAAGCACCTGTTTGCCTGAACGAGACAATTTAATCTTACTGCCCAATTGTGGTTAAAAATATTTTTTCTTAATGACTTGAAATATTTTTATTAGTCAATTAAGAAAAAATCATATAAGGTCGTAAAATATCGAATATATCTATAAAAAAAAAAAAAAACTTATAAGGGGAATTTTAAATATTTCTTTGATGTGGTGTTTAAAGTTCAATCAAAAAAATTTAATGATTAATGAAAATTTGTCTTGAATATTTGTATGAATCTTTATTTAATGTAAATTAGTTATATTTCCAAAAAAACATCGCAAATCAATATTGTTCCCATCCTATACAAAAATCAAAAAAATTACTTATGCAAAACCTACATAAATTTTTGATTTTGCATAAAAAAAACTTTTGATTAAATATTTATTTATGTGTTTTTTTTTCTGTCATTTACATTTTTTTTTCTTTCTGATTTAACTTGTTTCGACAATTGATGATGATGACCTTGTTCACGTATCATTCATAAATGTCAGCTAGGCTTAATGTTGTCTTTGAGATATTGTTTTATTTTTAGGTTTATTATTGTTATTGATGTTGATTTAAATAGAAATATCAAGTTAAAGAGAAAGACTTGTTATTTATGTGATTTGCATTTAGAAATGCATTCAGTTATCTTGTCGATAAATTGTTGTTTTGTAAACAAATCAATTGATAGAACAAATCATTTAGTTATAACGTGATTGAATTTATAATGCAGTTTTGTAATGTGAAATCGAATCAACAGGTTGTCTAGGATTATTATTAGGAAATGAATAAGACATTAGACTAGGAGAGGGAGCAGACTGCGTCATTTTTTGGGTGCAGTGTTGTTAGTATCATTATTAAGTGATTATATTCTCAATTCGATTAAATAACACGTAGCGTTTAAGCAGCTTGAACATGATGTTTTTTTTCATTCTATGTTTTTCTATGTTTTATGAAATTTGAGCTAATGTAGTATTTTCGCTTTCTTGCTGATACTCGGCTTATAACGAATATTTTGAACTGTATTTTGAATGTTTGTGTATCTGAATCTTTAAGTTTTTTTAATTGTGTAACAATTTCATTGAATCTATATTTTACCAAACTGTACTTTTTATGTTGTTTTTTTTCGAAAAATTTACTAGATATTTGTGGTTCCACTGATGTCGTTAAGAATTCGAGTCTGAAATTAAAATGAGAAGCAATGTTGATTTTCTTTTTACTGCTATATACCTAATATCTTACTCCCCATTTTCACTTTTTTGATTCTATGTTTTTGTTCTGCTTTTTGAGTTATGTAAATCTTATGTACCTACAAATTTTTAGCCATTTTCGACATACAAAGTTGAAAATAATGTATTTCTGTCTACCTTAAAAGTTAATTTTGAATTGTCATGGTTCAATTGGTACTTCTAAGAAAAGAAAAGCGAATATAATTAAAATTCGCACTTCAAGATTTCAAATTCTTCAACTTTAGTTCCAAATTAACTATAAAATTGATTTATAAGCTTAGTATTTTATCAAAGAATATTTTTCTTTAGTAAAGAATGATTTTTTTTTTATATTTCGAGCACTTTTGTGATTCTATGTTTTTTCTATGTTTCACTTACTTTTGCTTTTCATGGTCTTTTTTAGTTGAAATGCTAAAAAATTAAACCTTTTTATGATATTTTAAAGAATTTATCTTCAGAACTTAGTTAAAGTTAGGTTTCTTAAAGCCAAATGCGTGTCAGTTTTAAAGGAAACTAATATTATTTTTGTTTGTAAAATTTATTAAAGAAAAACTTGTTGAGGTTCAATTGACATACCTTTAATAATGTTTTTTCTCCTATTTGAATTCCTTTTTTTTATTTTCTATGTTTTTTTAAAAAAAATTTTTCTACGACAAATAGTGTTAGAAATTAAATAAATTGCAAGCCTTTTTTCTTCATTCGAAAGTGCGAAATTTTCTTAAACTAATCTACCCTCCTTCACCTTAATACGAGCAAAAATATTTACTGCCTTCCCCCCTCCCCCTTAAAAAGACGTTTTACTCCAGAAAACATGAAATCGATTATTTTGTTTTTTTTTGTTTTGTTTAGGTACAAATGTCTTTCCATTAATTTTCTTGGACTGCGCTTGAGGCTCTTTCACATTAGAGTCACAAAGTTACATCCCCGCATCATCCTGCTAACGCTAAAGCATTATAGTTAGACATACGAGTGTCGTTAATTGGAGTCTTTCTATATCCGATAAATATAATTTACAGAATTAATGTACACGCACGTAATTTATCAACGTAAACCGACATGAGCACTTAACCAGGCGATAATTATACCTTACCCAGGAACAAGTCGAAGTCGTCAGTCTTCCAACACGACTTATAGAAGTAAAGATATATGTATGTTGTATGGCATAATAACTACAGCTGTTTTGCACCTGCATTGCATCAGAAAGCCGCATTGATATCTCTTAAGTAATTACAGATACCATACATATGTACGTATATAATGTATGCGGCCCACTTTCTTCAGTCTTCTTACCATACTTTTGGATAGTGTATTCAATTTTACTTCAATTAAATATAATTAAGCTGTAAGGACACTTTTTGTGCATCATTGAAAGGCTTTAATTTCAAGTAAGGAAATATACACTTCCTCTTACAACAAACTTGAGAGAGTGTTTCTTAAAACGTGTGTAGGTATATAAAAGCCCACGTGGCATGAAAGACAGATGGAAGGAGACTCTGTCTATAGCAATTCAGGAACTTTTTTTTTGTTCTGTTTTGAAAGGAATGCCTCGAACCGAATATAACTTGAAAGAAAGAAAGAATTTATTATTTATTTTTATTTTTTTTTTTTTGATTCGAAATGCGGTCACATGCAGGACATGTGTGTCGGCTTCGACACACATAAAAATATACAACATACCTATCCTACCGTCTGTTCAGAAGCAGCTGTACAGAATGGTTAACAATTTTCAACGCAGAGATAACATCTTTACCATCATTTATGAACTTCATAGATACACTGATTGTATCTTTGGATACGCATAGAATAGATACACCCTCTTTTCTTGCTCTATGTGCGGGAATGAATGTGTAATGCGGTTATCTAAGCCTCAGTATCTCTTTGTTAAAGTTAGAATTCCTTGAGTTTGAGTAGCTGTATAAGTCAGTAATTTCTATTATTTCAATTAAAATGCCAATTGTTTTTTCTCTCGCTTTCTCTATTATTGCAATTATCTACAATTGTTGAAGGTTCTTTAAGCAGGAAGGCATTTTTTTAAGATAAATTTTGTATTCATTAGAAAATCTTTTACAAGCTTAAGTAGAGAAAAATGACTTCGTCACGCTCGCCATCTAAGTATAATTCATGAATATTAATTGTTTTGAGGTGCTAATGTGACATCAGAGTTTGTTTATTTTTCCTTTTTTGATTGGAAAACAAATTTTATTTAAACGCAAATGACTTTTTGATTTTGTTGATATCGGGAAATCGATTTTATTGGTAAACAAACTTAAAAAAAAAATATATAGACAATCTGCATCTGAAATGCAACAAGTAGGTAGTTTTATAAATTTATATTTCAATATTTATTATAATCGAGTAAATATGGTAATTGACTCGAAACAAAAAACCCATTAGTCTGGTGCGGCTTTTAATTAACAAAAAAAAAACAACATTTAATTTCATACATGGATTTACCACTGGCGTATAGGTTTATCGACTAGCATATCGATATTATTTTTGATCATAAAAAAATAATAAACGAGTGAGTTTTTTAATGAAAATAAAATAATATGGGCACACGCTCATTAAGATACACTCGAATTGCATATTCAAATCATAGTGTGTGACTTTTTCAAAAGCAAAAATAATAATAATAAACTAATAGTAGGCGGGTGAAGGTGGCACTGGTTTTCTATTTGTTTATTTATTGCTCAGCTGCAAGCTATCAGAAATTTTATTTAACATTTGACAGCCGTCAATAATTTGGGATATTTTGATTTAAACACGTTCCCGCGTAAAACTTTAATCATTTCTAAGAATTTTCATTTTTGTGTTTTTTTTTTTGAAAGAAAAATATCATTTTTTTTTAGAAAATTTATCGATAAATCGTGTATTGAAAATTGAAAAAAAATAAATTGTTGTTTTTAGGTGTGCAGGTACTTAAGTATGATAGCAATACTATTGTATCTTAAGGATTAACAATAGATATCTTAATTAATAATTCTAAAATTGCCTTAAACATTGTTGTAGTGTAACTCACGATGAACTAAAATGACTAAAAACATATGCAGTCAAACCCTGTGATTGTTCTTTTGTGCTTTTTTTTTGGAAATGGGTAAAACATTAGCAAAACGAAAGCAATTCCAGATAGAGAAACTAAAATTGAATAAATAATTTTGCTTTTTTGTATAAAAACTTTACCGCTGTTGCTGTTTCATCCATTTTCTCCTATTCCCAGTTTGATGAAGTGTTAAAGAAACTATATTTTAAATTTTCTAAAAGACTCGTTGCAATTGAAAAATGTTAAGAATTATTATTCAGTTCCTACTTGAAGAACATTTCAAGTAATTTTTCATAATAATAGTAGTTTTGAAGTTCCTAGTTTATGTATGTCCTGTAGTTTTAGTTTTAAGGTTTTTCTTTGAAATAATAGAATGATTCTACAATCGAAAGTGACGGTAGTGTAGCTCATGTTTGGGCCTGTAGTGTAACTCACGAAACTATATTATAAATATGACAAAACTCTGAAAACAAAAGTGTTTTGTTCGAATTATAAAGCCTGTAAAGAGGAAGATTTTTGGAGAACAACTTCGCAACTGACTTTCCCTGGCATGTAGTGTAGCTCACATTAAACTTTCATTAAATATATTATAATTTATTTAGAGCGCATCTTAACAACATTTAGATAATTGAAAAATCTTATATACAATACTACTTAAGATGCAACTGAAAACATTGTAGTATTCCTAACATAAGAAAAAAATAGAGCGCTGGTCATGTCAAATGTAGTGTAGCTCACATGAAAATTCATTTGATAGACATGTATATTTTTCTAGTCTTATGCTTACTGCTTTTTATACAAATAGGTACATGGATACTGGATAGGGATACCTTAAAGTCATCTTTTTCATCAATATCTATCTTTTCTATTAAAAATGAATCCTAACATTTAATCATAATAATCTCCTTACCAGATGTTCCCAAATTGAATATTGCACTCCACCCGTCCAATTTGATTATTTTTGGTAAAGCATTCCTCTACATGTCCATAGTTTAGATAAAAATATAAAATGCATTCCATACGCCCTTTTAAAATTTCATAGAAACGAAAAATTCCTAAAATTCTTTTTCATACACCCGCCGCGCCACCATCAACGACACGGGCCGCCAGCACCATTAGCTACCATACCGCACTTATAGTTTTGTATAGTTGTTTGTATTAATTTCCAACTCGGGAGAGAGGGTAACATTATGGTGTTGTTGGCAACTTTTATTTTATTGCATTCAGCAAAGTACCGACCACCAAAGATAGAAAATATACTGCTGCAACATTCAAATCTATAACAGACTTTATGTGTGTCCTCTGTTGTTCGATGTACATGTCATTAAGAGGGTCTAACTATAAAGGCTGTTGCACCATATTTTTATGAGTTTTTTTTTTTTTTTTTTGCCTGTGTAACATTGCTAGATGTTTATATAGAAACACACTCTGAACTCCTTTGTTGGAGAATCAAATGTCATTACGAAAAAGTATATAAATGCATTGTTTGCATAAATTTAAAATCAGAATTTACAATTCTGGACATCTATGAAAACAGAAGAAGTAAACTATTTGGATAGTCTGTAAGGGTTGCCATATTGGTAATAATGAACGTTAAGGGCTGATACTAAAAAGGACTTGAAATTTTGCTCAAAGACGTATCTTTATAGAAGAGGAAATTAGGACGAAGGACATAGTTTTTAACCTAGGAATAGGTAACCCTATAATCCTACCTACTTCCTACTTCTTTATTCTAAAGGTTAAAATGTAGTCAAAAACAAAAATCTTTTAGAAACTTGCATGAAGAATTAAGAATTCTGTAAACTTTGTTTAAAGCCATCTCAGGAACTACTAAACTTTTCAACCCAAAGTAATCTTCATTTTATCATGTGTTTCAATGGGAGTGTTATAGGATATTGTTTATTGAACACATGGCAACCCTATGACCATTCATTTGCTCGTTGGTCTTCTTCATTAAGGCAGACAACATGGCATAGCATAAGCAAATGGGCAATGGGCTTAATTAACAATGTGTACAAACGAAACGAACTAAACAAATAAATGCGCGCGACTGTTGTTCATTTGGCGAAAATGGTCTTCTGATGTAAATTTTATTTCCTGAATTAAATGACACTTACTGTTTCGCACACAAAACAGCTGTTTGGCAGTGGAATTCTTAAAATATAATTATTGTTTGGCATGTTTTACAGTTTTTATCTGTCCCATAATAAAAAAAAAAATGAAAAAAAAAGGAAATCAATTTTTTTTTCTTCACCTGGTCATTGGCACCAGATGTTTATTATATAGGAACTATCAACTCCTAGGTCCTTTTTTGCACCTTTTTGATATAGAAAACCTAAATATAGGTATATTGAATTCAATCAAGCGATTTTCTGTAATCCCTACTTTGACATCTATTACACTATTAAGGGAGGCATTCTTTTTGTTACATTTTCTCTTCATATAGGGATACCGGAAGGATAAAAATAGAATAGTGGAACAGATGATGATGATGATGATGATGATGTAAGGAAGAAAAATCCTTCGGAACTAATAGAAAAAGAAAATAGAGAAAGATTCAATTAAATTATGATCCATAGCACTAATTTTCCATCGACATTGACAAGGATATAGTTTTTTTTTTTTTCCTTTTAAAAAAGTAGTTGTATCGTTCGTTGTATGAAGCAGGATGTTGTATAACATGCCGGCTGATTGTGAATAACAAGATTTCAAAATTATTATCGAAGTTATATATGCTGGCCTAGAGAGAATGGCTGTTTTAATTTTATCGGAAGATAATGATGTCAGATGCAAAACTTAATTAATGTTCCAGAATGGTGTAAGGGATGTTTTACCAAAAGATCGATTTATTGTTACACTACAGTATTGTAGAAGTTGTATCAGTGGGATATAGATAGATGGTGGAACATTGAATAATGTTTTAAAAACGTGTATGTGTGATGGTATTAAATATAGGGGCGCCTGGCAAGGGCATGGTTATCATTAATTAAGTGCGTGTGTCAGGATAATGTGTTTGAACAACAATAACGTAACTTCCAATGATGGGTTTGACATGAGCAGACAAATCGAAATTGGAAGGGAAGATTTAGAGAGCGAACAAAAAATTGACCCTGAATTTTTTTTTTGAAACGCAGTTGTTGTAAATTAATTAAAATAAATACTTTGATTGTTGATATTGGTAAACCCAGATATGTAAATTTCTGTTAGCAAAGATGTTTGTACTGATTAATTGTGAACAATTGTAATGGCTGCAAAAATCCCCAGATTCTTATGTATGATACAAAAAATTCCTGCAAATTTTAAAAATATTTTTTTTTGATTTGAATTTTTGTAGCTTTTTTGATGAGAATATGTATTTTTTGTAGTGTGTACCTACAGTTTCTATGCACTCTTCTTATCATTCTAAAAACCACTATCACAACACTTATATGGAGAGAGATTTTGCTTACAAAATTTTATGATCTCAATACAGACTTATGTAGGTACCCTTTCAGTACAGAATTTTATATTTTTTCGTTCTGTTAATTTACTGATTTTGAATTGTTTGCATTCAGAACTTGTACTCATTAAATTTTGTGACTCTTCGCCATTTAAACTTTATACTTTCCTGTTAATAGAGTTCCTCTATTCTTGAATGTTTGTTTGTATTATTATTGTAAATAAAATATTTGCAGTACACATAATTTGTAATCAGTACATCAGAGTCTGTACAAGTGACCATAAATTTCTTGGCCCTGAATACCTACTTTAAAGTTTGTAATCAATTATACAAGTGTGTGCTGACCGCATAAAAGCCTGGACTCAGTACATAAGTTGGCAATCAGTACATCATGTTCTGTACTGTATATGTACTCATATTTTATAATCTTCTGTGTAAAAGACATTAACAAAAATGTTCAGTACGATGAAAAATTAACTTACCTTACCAATTCCTTGTCGTTAAAACTCCTTACAAGCAAAAAACGAATATATTCCTTAAAATTGAAAGTTTCGCATACATATGCTAAATCAAAATGTACCTATTAATACAGTTTCAATCGTAATCTGTGTAAGATCTGTGTCAATAACAAAGCTATTAAGTTCTTAAATCCACCATTAAATCCGTAGATAAAAGAAAAACCTTGACTTGATTTTTTTATTTAATTTTCACTATCAAATATCAAGAGTACTGATACACATGAATGGTAATTTACAAAGTCAACCTCAAACATAACAACTTGCTACATGATCACCATCAGGCTTTACAAAAAAAAAAAAAAAATAATAAAAAAAAAAAACAGACAAGAACCAATTTGTAACCAATAGTCAAGTTAAACCAAGTCAGTCTCCATGGATGCACGTAGGAGGCTCCATGCTTTACTATACTGACAAACTTATCAATCTCGACTAATTAACTTTCACGTTGAATTAGCTTACAAGATTGTTTAACTACTCAGTGCTCAAAATATGCTGGTGTCACTTTCAATCAAAAAAACAACACACTTAAGTTTCATCATAATTAAGTTTGGTTTTTTTTTTTTTTTTTCTGGTTGATAAGTCATTATGGAAACATTATAAGCAAGATTTTGATGATCTTGTCAATCTTGTCCATGACATCACACTTCATGTGTGTACGTACTACATTTTGTGGTTGTTTGCTTTGCCCCTTTAGAATGATATTCATTCAACCTCAAGATTAATATAAATGAAAAAAAAAAACAAAACGTCTTAATATGAATTTTATGACCATAACGAACATTTTTATCAAATTAAACAGACAGAATTGCTTGATTTTTTGTTTTGTTTTAATGATTTATATGAACTTCATTTGAAATGTTTGGAAATTAAATTTTATGTGGTCAATCGGATGAAGACTTCCTTGAGGTTTGCTTCTGAAAATGTAAAAACAATAAAACAAAAATTTAAATAAACACACAACCAGATAGCGATCGATAGTAAATTTTTTAACGAGGCAAACGTACTTTTTAACATAATTTGTTTAAAGGTATAAAAAATTTTAAATTTTTTTTTATAGTAGTTTTTTAAGGGATTAAAATATATATTATTTTTTTTTTTGTTAAATAAAAGGTTTTTTGATTAAATCTGATGAAAATGAAAAAAAGATCCGACAGGAGATATGCTAATATTGATTTTATTATTCTTTTTATCGGCGTTTTATTTTATTTTTTATGAAATGCATTTAATCATTGATTTTTTTGTCTGCATACATTTTAGACAAATCAATTAATGATTTAATTATAATCACATTAACATTTTTAGTAGTCTTTTTTTCTTTTTGTAAAAGAAGAAACTGGATTTAAATACAGGTAAAAATTGATGTTTAAAATTAATAAAATTTCTTAATTTTCTGGGGGTCCTTAATGTGGCATTTTTTTATTTTATTTCAAAAAGGATAATTTAATTTCAAAATAAAATCAATTTTCTTGAAGGCAAGATTGTGGAAAAAAGCATAAAATACATTCAAACCTTATGAACGCCTCAATTCCATTGTTTCCTATTCTTATAAGTAGCCAATAGCTAAAAAAAATATAAGTTAAAAAAGTTAGAAAATTTTTTAGAACTCAGAGGGTCCAAAAAGTTTTTTTTTAAATTTAAAAACGAAGGTTTATCCCAAAAATGCATGAAGTAAATATCTATAAAAAAAGCTTTAAGATAAAAAATCTTTGGGTAGAGGGCTCTTAAAGGCATTTTTCTTTTGAGGTATTCGAGGTCTTAACCCATTATTAATTTTCGTAATGTCGAGTCATTTAAAGTAAAAAAAAACAAAAATAATTTAAATTTCTTGTTACACTTAGGGTCTTAAAATGTGTGTTGTATTTTAAATCTCAAAAAAGTTTAATTTATACAAAAAAAAGTCAAAAATTAAGTAAAGAAAGTAAAAAAGGTCTTGAATCTGGGATTATTTTTATCCTACATATCTTTTTTTCATATAAGACTAGAAAAAACAAAAGTAGTACCTTACAAAAAATCTAAACGTGATGAAAGATTGGTATGAAATCATAAAATATAGAATAAAAGTCAATTAGGATTCAAGAGTGCGTACATTTTTCAAAATATTATGAGGTCCTAAGGAATATTAGTCTCCAAAATATATAACTGAGTATTATTGTGGCTTAAAGAAATACATCGATTATAAGACCAATATAGTTAGGACCCCTATGGCCCACCAAACAGATTTTACAATATGTACCTAATCGAAAAATGATTTCACTAATAAAAATAGAAGAAATGTTTTAAAGAAACTGAAGAAATATACAACAAATACTTAAAACTGATTTGAGACCCTAAATTGTGTAGTCTGTTGTCCTCCACTGATAAATTTGTGCCTGGACGTTATTTATTTAAAAAAGTAAGTTGGTATCTTATAGTCAGTTTTGTTCGTGTGATTCACTATGATCTCACTAAAATCATTGACTGTTTCCATCAATTATAAATTAGATTCGTTGCCTAAAACCTGCATAGCACAAACAAAATTAAATAAATTCCAAAACTGTCCAGACAACCACTCATCTTCAATTAAAAATGAAATCCAAACTTGGATCTTCAAAATGTGTATATACGAGTATTTTTTATTAGTGATGGTTGATTAATTGAATTAATAGATTTTAATTTTGGGATAAATCAATTTTCTATGTGTTCTTTTCTATCAGACAATAACTGATTCATTTCTTTTCAAAAAAAAAAGATCCCCCTCAAATAATAAAAATCATTATTTAAAAGTGTTCATTGATCACTCTTGATGATAGTTTTTTTTTTTTTTAACATTTTCAATTGAAGGGAACATTATTGTAATTGGATATTTTAATGATAGTTTCAATGACCCGGTATAATGATCTTCAAAAAAATAATACAAAAACGAAAGAAAGGGGCGGATAATGAATACATCATGTTTTTGAGAAGCATAAAGTGTTTGAAAAAATTATTATGTATGTTTCTTGAAAAATTACTTAAAGCTGGAGAGATAAAAGTGATAACCCTTTGTGTTATTTATTTGTAGATTGAATGACATTTAAGTGTGACATTATACCCATTTAATTGTGTACTCTGTCTCTTATCACATTTTCTAATGTTTGAGTTTGGAATCTTTCTTTATAATTATTTAACAAGATGATGAGATTTATTTCGAAAACAAAGTGAATGTGAAAATGTTTTTTGTTTTAAATATTTTGAGATTAATAATTGTATATTCCATTTAGGTTAATAAACAATAAGATAATTTGGAAATATGTTGGATTCAGACCACACGACGCAGAAAGTAATATTTGTGTGATGCTTTCAAAAATTCAGACCAACATCGAAGTTTGGGCAAGGGTCGAAAAAAATGTTGTTATTATCAAAGATCATAACATAAAATTTGTAACAAAACAAAATTAAGTATTTAAAACTTTGATTAAATTAACATAATTTCGAGAGAAGGCTAGTTAACAGATTACAGAGTTATTGAGTTTAAAATCGAGAAAAGTGGGGTTTTATACAATAGAAGGTAGAAGGTTGTGGGGTTCAATCGCATTTTAGGAAGTTTTTAGTGAATACACTACTCAAAAGTTTAATTTTTCACGCTTAACTAACAATTTCATTTCTATATCGAGATTTTTAGATCAAGGAAAGCTTCTTTTATCATACGAAAATATCAGCAATTAGACGTTAACTGATTGAGTCCCGGTCAGAAGGCTTTTAGGAGCATTGTAGGAACTAACAACAACTTATTCAATTCATAAAAATTCTTACTTTTCCAAACCCAAGACTCAAACCAAGTATTGACTAATTTGAAAGGCAACGCAATATGCATCACGCTTACGAAGTATCAAATGTTTAGACATCTCTTTCAACAAGAAGTTACCACATCTTAACGCTATTGCCTCTGGATAATTCAACTTTTAAACAATTATGACATTTTAGTCCAAACAAATAACATTTTTATGCCCCTGCATAAACCCTCCAACTTGAAAACTTAACAAATATCTCACATAACTCGCACACTTTTCCAACACTTAAATATGCTAATTTAAGTGCCTATCCCACTTAATACTAAAAAAAAATAAATACACAAAAAATTTCGCATAAAAAATATCGTTTCTTTATGTTTTTTTTTTTTTTTTGCAATAACAATTGCCAAACCCTCAAAAATACGCCTTACACACTCATATCACGGAATATGTTATAGTCCTGGGGGCACTTTAATTCAATACTACACTCTAGCACTTGTCTTACTCCATAGCCGCATGAGACTTTGTAATTGCATCCAACCAAATACACAAAAAAAACTCTCAAGACACGAGAAACCGGTCAATTTAAGAGTTTTTTTTCTTTCATTCAGTTGAACCGCATGTGTTTGATGGAGAGAAACAAAATAAGTTAGGTATTAATTAAATATTCGAATATCAAAAATTCAACATCTTGCTTAAGGCTTCCATCGAGAATATGAAACCAAAAAAAAAAAATAAAAACAAGGAGAGGGACAGATTGTCTTGGCGCCAGGCAAATTCGCGCCACAAGACTACGACAGCAAAATAACAAAATGTGTCAACACGTCATACCTATATACTGACCGAACGACTAACCACTAAACTACGAACTTCTAATAATACTCCTACGTGCTCTTATGTGCACTTAAGACTCGAGCATATTTCAAAGGAATATTATTTCGTTATCGCCATTTTCCGATATAAGATACTGCGACTCTCATGTGACGTTTATCGTTTAAAAAAAAAACTAGACTAACGGTATTTAATATGCACAAAATGGTGGCCCTTCAGATTGTGTCAATACTGTCAAGGTTTTTTTTTGCATATATGACAAGTCGCCGTCATTGTCGTCATGGATATGGCGGGCGTTCCCAGGTTGAGAAAAAAAAAAAAACAATAAAGATACAAAAAAAGGAAGTCAACTGTCAAGTGTGTGTTTTTCTTTGGTTCTTGTTAGATTTTTATTTACGAGAATAGGAAGTGACAAGTCATCTGTCATTATTTCTCAAGTAGTCATCGTCGCGTCGTGGTTGTCGTACGAGTTTGTATAAAGTGTCAAAAGCCCCAATTGTCATTTTAATTGCGGCTATCATTTGTTTTGTTTTCCCTGATATCGTTGTTGTTGTTGTTGTGGGCCCTCCTCTGTCTCTAAACTTATAATGCGACATTTCCTTGTTTTTTTGTTTTAACTTCTATATCTACTTTAAAGCCAGTTGCATTGTTGTTGCATGCATATATACTTATATGCAATGCATGCATGTAGGTATTTGAGCTGAGCAAGCAAGTGTAATTATTCCATTAAATTGTTCTCACTCTGTGCACCTCTCAGTATCTCTATCTTATCTTAATGGACTAAATAGTCTTTGGTTGAAGTCGTCGTCGTCGTCGTCGTCGTCGCAAGTCCTAAGGTCAATTGGTTGCTTGCAAGTTGCGCAAAGATATATCGAATTGAAACAAAGAAACAATATACCTACTGCATTTTTGTTCATTTTGTGTGTGCCCACAAGTTGGAAATGAAGACAAAACAATAAAAATTGAATTAAATTAGACTTAACGCATGCAATGCAGTGTTGTAGTTTATAGGTTACTCTTATAGAAGAAGTTTTATCGGGGTGTTTAAGGAGTATAGTCGTGACTCACCATATTTGCTGTGTGCGTTCTAAGAAAAAATGAATCTGCTGACACAAACAAGACGCAATTAAGGGACAAAAAATATCAATTGGAAATGCACACCGGAAGAAATAAGATAACTGCAGTCAAGTAATTGAATCCATATAATTTAGAAGAATGTAGGGCAAAATTAGGATCTTGAAAATAGGTTAATTTGACAGTCCATTCTTCTCTAATGAAAACTACGATTAGCAATTGAAAACAACAACAAAAATAAGTTGCGTTGAAACTCATTTGTTTGTCCGGTAGAAGTGCTACGAATTCATTTGGTAACTGCTGCGCCAATTCGTTTTGTCGGCAGAAGGTGCAAAATATCTCGGTAACTACTGGAAGCTGTTTCCGAATTCGGTATTCTTATAGAAATCAATATATTTTTAGGTAGCACTTATCAAATAATTCACCAGTTTGTTTTCTTCGGTGGCACATAATCATGTTAAGTAAAGTAAAATATTGGTTCTGTAGCAGCTATCAATTATTTTCGTAACACTTCAACAGTTTTTTTTTTCGGTAGCAGCTATCAATTATTTCGAAAACGGCTATTACCTACCTACCGAAAAAATCAGATCGGTAGCATTAAAAATAATTTTCTGGTGGATCAACCAATTATTTCAGTAACTTCTTGGTAAAAGTAAACGGAGTTTTTTTTTGTTTGCTTAAATAACGTCGATCAAAAGACGCTAGTTGCCAAATTCTAAGTAAATTTATCGATCCGTATACATTCTAGCTCTTTACAATGAATGGAATTCTCTATAATCCTTATGGCAAGTTTGATTGTCATCTCGTATACCTACCATATTCACATACCTACGCTAGTTAAAAACTGTTGAAAACCAGCTTTCAATAAATAATTCAGGAATTTCAACCAAAAAATAAAAAAAAAAAAAACTTTTCTCAAAGTTTAGATGACGCTACGCTACTTTCCCGCATTTCATTGAAAAAATACGAAACCAAAAACGAACAAACAAAAAAATCGCAATCTCTCACGTAATGTAATTCAAAACCTCACATCCGCATAATGAGCCTTCAATTGCCTACTCTTGCTTTTCAATTTATGACAAAAAAAAAAGGAAAACAAAATCACTGTGTGAGCAAGCAGAGAGGTAATTTAATCGCGATTTATGCTGTCAAGCAACTTATAAACCAACATTTGGTGCTGCGTGACACACTGACGAGACCTGTATCAGTTTTTTTTTTTTTTTTTTTTTTTTTTTTGTGTAGAGGACTTTATTCCATCTCACAAAACCAAAACAATATATAAAAAAAAATATAAACTAACGATATACAACCTCTATCTCATCTCATCACCATCAGGTGAAGGTAATTCAAAACTCTCACCATACAAAATAAAGTATAGTGTGCAGTTTCTGTGAGAGATACAAACAAAAATTGTGCGAAAAAAACCAATTTGACCACAAAGAAAAAAACAAAATCGTTTCGGTCAACTTTTTATAATCATTTTCCAATTTAATCTCAAATTCTCTTTGTTTTTTTTTTTTTGTGGAAAAGTTATTTTTCCTTTTTTGCAATAAAACCAAAAAAAATAAGACGAAAAGAAATAAACCATGCAGACCAAAAAGAAGGTATCACAAAATTGCGGTGATGCATGCGGCAGAAAAGAATGTGAAAGTTTTCCTTTTGAAGAAGATTCCTATCGCGTATGCGATGCGATGGTCTTGGAATGGCTGCCAAGCCAAGAAAAGTGCAAATATTCCCTAAAGTCTCCTCCATCAAAGACGATGGCTGACGTTGTTGAATGTTCCTACCTATTCAAATTTTATCCAAACACCAAAGACCATACGGATATGAGTTTAAGGAAAAACCGTTCCGCACCAATATGGCACGCCATCACCACACATTCACTTATACAGACACTACTGGGTGATGATATGCAATCCATTAAAAAGAAATAGCAAAAAAAACTCCTCCAAAAACTTCAAGCCCCCCCCGTGTCAATTGTTTGGCTTGAGGTTGCCTATTTTTAATATATTTGCCCAACTGAACTGAAGTGACAATGACAATAGTGCAACCGAAGTTGCAGCAGCAGCAGTTTGAAAGAAGTCACTGCTTAACACCAACAACAACAACAACTGTCACCACCAATTCGAAGATTGATAGCATTTGACATTTGACTTTGACATGATCGATGGAAATGACAATAGAGTTTTGCATTTTCGCGCGAGGCAGAGCAAACATTGTGGATATTATGGAAGTTGGTATGGTACCTACAGTTAGTTTTCGTTGTCGTCACTCTGACTGAAGAAGGAGGGAAAATCTCTTGAACGGGAACAGAACGGATAGAGATTAATAGTGTCACGCTTAAACTTTTTTCGATTATCGTTTTTAAGTTATCGAATTGGATTGCTTCGAAGTGTATAGTTCGTTGTAGTAGGAGGCAAGTCTAATACTTTTTACTGCCAATACTCAGTATTTAGATTCTTAACGCGAGCATTACGCCAGACGGTATGGAATGAATAATGTAGGCGACCAAGTTTAATATACTTTTTTTTTCTATAGATATCTGTGAAATCAGTGTGTCTCTGTTTTTCTGGGATAGAGGGGACTCTTTTGTTGCATTCATTTTGGCTTTGACTAATCTTTTGGATCGATTGGAAACTTGATCCCGCGGTGTATAGAGTCTTGAAGAACTACTTTTTTTGTTGTTTTTTCTTGTCTTGTTGCTCGTTCTTCACGAGCCATGGCGTTGTAGTGTCTAATTGTGTTGTTTCTTTGAATTTAAACTTTTTTTCGTTGTTTCGTTTTTTTTTTTTTTTTGTTTGACTAAGCTTTTGATTTTGGTAATAAATGAAGTCGTGAGATTTATGGTGTCATTTTGGGTGCACAATGTACATAATGAAGTCTTATAGTTTTGGTGTTTTTTCTTTTTGTTAGCCAAGTTGGTGATGCTGGATGATGTAATTGAAATTTAGTCAGTATTGTGGTTGATTATTTTATGCATTATGCATTTTTTAGGTGTTTTTTTTAAGCTGACATTTATTTCGAAGAATGGATAAAGAGATTAAGTCGTTTTCTATAAGATATTTAGACATTGATCTGCTTGAGTTTTTTGTTTTGGTTTAAAAATATGATTGAACTATTTAGGGCACTTAAGTTTAAGTACTCACAAATTCGGGCTGCGCAGGTATTGCAGTGCTACCCACTTAAAATACAATAAAAGCCATTTCGGAAAAAAAACTGTCAAAATATTCGAAAATGCATCCAACTGTCAGGCATTGTTAAAAAAAAAACACGATTAATGGGTGTTAAAATAAATAGACTATTTTATTAAGTTGATCAAATAAATTAATTAAATGAAATGTAAAAATCAATTATTACTAAACTTTGAAGACTTCTTGGGGGATTTCTCATTTACTTGAGCCTCCGATAAAATAAAAATTGACAGCTGACAGCTGACAAAAAAAAATAAACAGATAACCTATCACAGACCAAACAAATTTCTAAATATTTAGTCCCTAACGTTTCCTGAAACTGACCATTTTGAGAATAAAACCTAAAAGGCTTCGGTAGAATTTCCTTCAATTTTTCTAAGCAAAGGGCCTTATAGAACCTCATCTCGATTTGACATTTTAGTTTGGGAGATATACCAAAACTCTTTTAAGGTTCTGGCCGGTAACTGTGCTGTCAAGTTGATTTTAAGTTGTTTTTTCTTTAATCTTGGGCTTATGCGTGGGTTAAAATCTTGAAGATAACAGGTGATTTATGTTTCTTCGTGCTGACACCATCCTCGTGATATTCTTTGAACTCCAATTGCAACCTTCCACTTCTTCTTTCAACTGTCAAAAACTCATAAATTATCATCTTCCTTATTTGCATTCATCCAAACACACACAAAAGTGATGCATCTTCTGCCCCCAACTCGATTAATTTAAATTTTTACTATGATTAACGACATTTTAATAAGCAAATTCACTGATGATGAACGATGTTAAAATACAAAAAAAAAAACCCAAACTTAATAAATCATCCTCTTTCCTCGTGTGTGTTTAGAAAATCTCATCAAAAAAATGTGCAATAAAAAAATGTTTAAAACAAGAACTTCCAAAGAACTGTAACATAAACTGTAAAATAAAGAAAAGTGTTGACAAAAAATAAGTGAAATCATGTCTGTGGTGCGTCCACCACAGCAGGCGCATGCACAAATTCACGATGGCTACGCAACGATACGAACTCGTGGCCTTTGTCGGACGCGAAGTCGTGCCTCCGATCAAATCGAACGAACGCGAACTCTATCGCTGAAGAGTGACTTTAGTAATAGTAGCAGTTGCAGTGCTAGCAGTGCGGCGAATATGAGTAATAACAATAACAACAACAACAACGAAGTTGATTATGCTGTCAAACATCCTCCGCTAGGTGTCAAAGTTGAGACACCAACCATCGATGGTGAGCCACTGTACTCGAGCCCGAATTCACTAATACCCTGTTCGACATTTCGTCCGCCATCGGAGTCTTCATCGTCGTCGGCAATGGGTGGTACTGGTGGAGCCCCAGACTATCAGAATACCAAAAAGAACTCGCGGTTCTCACTGGACTCTCTGCAAAGTAGTGCGACACCAAAAACTCCCGACTACCCGCCCGAAGACAGTATATTTCTATTCTCCGAGCCAGAATCACCTCAATATGCACCATCACGAGGTGGAATATCGCAATCATTCGACGAACTAGAAGCCTATTCGCCGGGAAATATCTTCGAAATGCAAGATATGTCTGCATCGGCCATCGAACAACGACACCGTCCCGCAATGCGATCCAGCACGATAAACAAGTACAAAAGAGCCCACTCGCTGGTTGATAGCAAGCGATTTATGAATTCTACGGCGAATTCATCATCATCGGCGACAGCAACCACACAATTCTCCAACAATTGCAACTCCAACTCCAGCCAGCAACAGCATTCCAAGGATTTATGTACAAATAACGAACCAAAGACAAGTTACAACTTTTACAATTCCCAAACGAACTATTACCAGCCATTCGATATGAACAATCGAAGTTCTAGTGCAGAGATATTGGAGGAACGTCGCCATCTGCATCATCATCGACATCTGCATCGGCAGAATCGTTTGTCCCAAGAGACAGATCGTTCCAGTGATGGTGGTGGTGGTGGCGGTGATGTGGATGGCGATGGAGATGGCGGATATGGGGATGCGGATGAGATTCTAGTTGTGCCTTCGGCTATGCCTGTGCTATTGAGCAGTGATCGACGATATCACACCTTGGGACACACACGCAGTCACACAGTGGGTGGTCGGATGACTAGTTCGCTACTCTCGGTGAATGGGACAAATAAGTCAGCCGGGAATTTATATGATGTTGTGGCTTTAGATGGTGACAATGGTAGTAGTGGTGGTGGTGGTGGTGGTGGTGTAATTACTCTTGCCCCAGAATATGTCGATCCATTGGATTTTAAAATTGGATGTCAAACGACGCTTAGGAGTAAACCGATTATTCCATGGTATGAATTGGCCATTCGAAAGGATTTTAAACGACAAAGCTGTCCGCCTATTGGGAATACCATGACCATGACTATCGGAAGAGCCGGAAATAAGGTTTGATATAAATTTGTTTTTGTTTTTATTTATTTAATTGTTTGGCTTGGAGAAAGTTTTTTTCTTTAACTTGAAATTGATGACACTCGAATATTGTTTACATAAATATAAAAAAAGCAGTTAGACGTACGAATCTCTAAGCCTAGTAGTCAGTTCGAGTGGAAATTTGTATGCTTACGGTGCCACACCTTCTATTTCTGTTGAACTCGTTTGATTTGAAATGCTACCTTAGGATTTTTCCTTTGCCGAAACAGAAAAGTGGCCCATTAATTATTGTGGAACGTATAAAATATTCGTTTCGGCGAGCAACTGGATTTCGGTGATACCAACCTTGTGAAAACTAGACTGAATATAATCCACAATCTTTCCCAATTATATTTTCACTACATAGCATGCAACAATTCGAGAAAAGATTTAATTGGCTTAAAGAAATCGACTTTTTAGATAAAAAAAAAAGATTTGTACCAAAACTTATACTGTGGAACCCAAAATTTTAAATATCACACAGAAGTTTTTTTTCACTCGATTCACAAAGCTTAAATTCATGACGCTACATTTTTAAAACTTATAAGAATAAGAACCATAAATATCATGCACTAAAATATTGTTTACAGTTCGAGTGAACAAAATGAATACGTTCCACAATCCGTTAAGGATCATGAAAAAAGTTTTTTTTAGATGTGATTTGAAGACGAAAAATCTATGCTAATTTTGGAAAACTAAACGTTTGTCAATCAAGCAATTTTTTTTCGAAATAGACACACAATGAAACAGTTACAGTAGAACCGTGGAGAGTTTTTAAGTAAAAGAACGTTTCCGCATAGTGAATGTTTTGCTTTTTCTTTCTTCAATTATTGTATTCTCCGAGTAAAATAATACTCTTTACTAGTTTTTGATTTTGAAGTTGCCTTAAGTTCAACGAAGTGGCCAAATAATGGTTTCCTCTATTTTACAATCTATACGTTCCACATTTAGGTTAGATTTATTTTCTTACCACTCTAATAATTTATTACTAAAATTCAAAACTAACTTTGTCAAAGAAACATGGAAGATCCATTTGTATGCAATAAGTTATGATTTGAAAATAATTTATTAAACTTATGCATGACTTAATCAATTCTGTACAAATAATTTTCAATTTTTCGCGGTCGTAATAAAACCGGTCATTAATAAAGAAAATTTTGACCATTTTTCTCAACTATTCAAAACAAACGACACATTATGTGGATTTGAAAAATCAATTTAAATCATATCTTTTGAAATCAAAAATTTACATTTGAAGAAAAAAATTATAATTTAAATAGATAATCCCATATGAGTGGATTTATTGAATTTCCATGACATAATCTTAACAAACATAATGACACTCATCTGAAAAAAATAAAAAATAAATAAAACAAAATCATAAAACCATAATCATATAAGATATTAGTCTATTAACATAAAAATAGACAAATAGACGCATATTCTCATTTGAATTACTTGTTAATTTGAAAAATATTCAAATTAAATTATTGAAATAACTACCACCCATTGATTGGGATTTTAAATTTGGTGATTAACAACAACTGATGTTTCTTGTTATTAAACGATACATGATTGTTTGTAAACAGGTAAAGATCATCAACATCATTTAACTGACAAACAATAATTATCATTTTTGTGTTTTAAAATAAAATCTTATTCATACATTCATGTTTCCAGATGAAATCGTAAGAAAAACAAAATATTTAAAAAAACACGATCTTCTTCAAGGTGCATTACTGTACAACTTTATTAATGGGTGAAGAGATCAATGTCAAAGAGACGTGATCAAGACATCTATATGAACATGATGTACAAAATTATGACGAGTATCATTAACATGCTGTTTACCTAATAGCAGACTGGTAGGTAGGTTTTTTTTTTTTAATGGGTGCGATGATGATACTTACAGTGGAGGCCATACAAAAGTTACAGAATCTTGTTTGAGATTAGATGAAATAAGAAGAAGTAAAAGCTATGTTTGCCATTGAATGTGAAACCAATTCATTTATTTTTTCGCAGAACCAGAAATGGTTTCATTTGTAAAAGTAATCAGACATTCAGCTCGACCTCACTGTTAAATCATAACATTTCGTATAAAATGTTCACTGATATCGAGACATAGACAAAGAACAAAAATCTGTTCTGTTTTAGTATTGAAAAAAAAAAAAAACAAAGAAAAAGTCAAGTGACTTTAACGGCAAGCCGATGCCTAGGTACTTGTCCCAAGAGACACATTTCGTGTCATTGTATTGGCTTAATTATAGAGTTTTGGCTATTACAAATTATAGTCACGTCAAAATTTACATTCTTTGTTAGGTCATTCTCACTAAATAACCAACTGATCATTGCTGAATCGTTTCAGCAAAATAGCAGAAGCAAATAGCGTTCGGTACCCACATTGGGCGCCAATTAAGTTATTTTTTCTATTTTATCAATTTTTTTTTTTTACATAAGAAACTAAAAAGAACCTTTTGAGTCTTTCTAAAATCTGAGCAGACGAAACATTCATTTATTTCTGCGTAAAATTACGGACTCAAAGAAAATTCCCAGTTTTGAAAATTATTTTGTAAACTTAAATCAATAGTTTAAAACTCTAATATCAAAGTCGCCATCGTACGCATCAAAAACGAACCAGCAGTTATTAATATGCTATGCAAACGGAAGCAAATAAATAACACCACCAAGTCCAATATATCTGGAAAAAAAAAATAAACGACAGCTTTAATCCTAACCAAAGCCACGACCCCCAACCAAATCAACTACTAACTCATCACGCATAAAGAAATATATTTTTTCTCTAAGATTTTAGTTTTATTATTTTCTTCTTTTTTTTTTTTGGCGCAATGATGGCGGCATTCCCCTTTATTTTTCTAACTAACCAGCATCAACACCGCAGCTTTACTGATGGCGATGGCATAAAGCAAATGGCCCGCAAAACGGAAATGAGCTGTGGTCCAAACGAACGTTAAGAATCATGAATCAAAAAAGAAGTCTGGATATATTTTATGATACGAGTGTAGATAAGGCGATTATCGGCAATTTGTTTCCTTCATTTTTAGCACAGTTTGTTCATATTTTTTTATTCTTTTTCGTTAAGACTCGGTTAGAAGATTTAAAAGGCGATCAGATGAAGGGATAAAGGGTGACGACGAAGACCAACGACGATGTTATGAAAAGTCCATACACAATAAAAGGAAGTTGGGCGCGGCGCGGCGGCGGCGGTCGGCGTCCATCGTCGTCATCGTCTCCGTCATCATCGTTGGCGGAAAGGGATACAAGAAAAAAAAAAATCAGCGAAAAAAGGAAAGCGTGTTAACTTAATTTATTACAGACCATTTGCAACTGGAAATTGCATTTTTCGCTGCTCAAAGATACGCAGATATAAAATTTCAGAGACCTAAGAAAAAACTTTTGAGTGAGTCATTATTGGTGCGCCGCCGCTGCGGTTCAGTTCGGTGGCAGTTGTTGGCGGTTTGTTCTTGTTTTTGATGCGGGGATTTTATTTATATGCATTTGTTGTAACAACACACAAAAATAGAAAAAAAAAATATAAAACATAATTTAAACTAAATGTGGGTCAAGTCAGCCAGCGTCGGTCGTCGGTCGTCGTCGTCGATTGTCGGTAGATTTGATGTAGGTTTTTGTTTTTCTGTTGTACCTACAACAAAAACTGCAACCAACAAAGTTGCATCAAAACAATTAGTAAGCAATTTGTGCAGCATTTTTATTTTATTGTATCCAATGCGAATGTATCTGTCAGAATGATTAATGGCTACACTGTGTCTTAAATCTATATTCTCTCAAATCTGTCAAAATAAATATAGACTTTGTAAAGCTTGTGACGGAGTTAAAGTGTAGTGGCTGTGGCCTATGGTGTGACTGCTGGTGGGTTCATGGATGCAACCATTAATGTTCAACTGCAGACTCCCTCAAATTTTGCAATTTTTTTTTTTTAATGACATTTAAATTACCTTACACTGGCAAAGTCATGAATTCATTATTGTTTTCAATTTTGCGCTTGTCTCAAAGTTCGATGTAATAATATTTGACTAAGACTAAAAAAAACGTAAAAACTTTAAACAAATAATACTGCCAAGTTGCTTATTTTTGTTTGTTCGGTTGGGATCATAAATCAAAGAGTCAGAAAACGTTAAAACGCGTCATTAAGCTTAATCAATTAACATGTAGTCGTGCATAAATTAATTTTCTTTCTAAATGCATACAACACGCAGGTGTCTTTTTTTTTTTTTTGTATTTTATTTACTCGGTTAGCTATGGCAGACAGATAGACGAAGATATTAGCATCAAAGCTGTCGAAGTGTCTTGTAAATCTATTTATACCAACTGTTTGTATTTTTTTTCCATTTTGATGCGATGAAGCCGTGTAATGCCGTACAACCTTTAGCGGTTGTGTGCTTAGGTTTTTATATGTTTGTGATTTGATATGAGAAGGTGGTTCTAGGAGGATAGTCTCGTTTGTGGGATAGACAGTAGAGGAGAGATTAACGAGACTGGGAGATGGGATCGTTGGTATAAATGTACTTTATGGTAAATTTAGAATTTAAGAACAGATAAAAATAGTCTTTTCTTCTCCCCGATTTATCTGCAAAAGAAGATTTTAAATATTAAGCGATTTTAAGGGTTTTTGGGATTAACTCGAATCAGTATATAAAGTGACAATGTAAAACATTTCAATCCATTTATTTGCCCAACTTTAAAAAATAAGGTATGTGAAAGGCAAAAATTACTCCAGTTAGCAAGCGGTACTCCATTTTGATACCATAGATTGGTGATATTCTTTAAGAAGTCAAGTGTGAGATATTCATTTGTGCGAAGAACCTTAAAAGAGAGTTTACTGCCAATCAGAAGCCAGCAGCTACGAATAAGTCAAGGTCCACCCCGGAAGCATTGTTCTTCGAAAAGGCAGTTTTTTTTTTTGAAAATACCTTTTTCTAAATGTAGGTCCCAGGCCTTAATTTGTTCTCGACAATAGGATCACTTGTGTACCCGGTACGACCAAACTGTGGAAAAATTGTATCAAGTGATCTTCCGCCGGTCATTGGTTCATGGAATCATTCTACAATCGGTAACTTGTTAACGCTGAGACTGACTGATAGAAACTACCAAACATTTTATGAAAAACATGATACAAGGAATTCATCTTAAGGTTATTTTTTCTTAGCTGCCCCATTGATAAAAAAAAAAAGATCAGGAGCTTGGCCTTGCTCGTCATAAACCTCCATTTCAAGTGACTGTTCTTCAGTTCATCTTTCTCCCATAGCAGCAAGTCGACAGAAGGTGCTGAACCAAGCCTAGAGCTAAGTTGCATTTTATTTCTATTTCATCGGTTCGTTTTTAAGTTATTAAAAATGTTTTACTCACAATTTGATTCGGTCTTAGAATCCAAAACTAAAAAAAGATTGACGTGTCACTTCGAACACCTAGTTAAGACTTTCTTTTACATTGTTCGCATAACTGGATGAGAATTTTATTTCAGTAAAAAACTAATTTCATATCAATTTTTTTCACTGAACAAGTTATGGCATTGCAAGCTTACACAGAAGTGTTATAGGAATATATGGAAATATCTACCAAATTTGTTTGAGAATGTTAGGAAAGTGTGTGAACTTTTTATGAAATATGCAGTAGCTCCTGCTGGACATTAAATTGAATTGCTGTTTGGAGTAATTCTATAAAACAAGACTTTAAGATTCGATATTGTAGATTTCAAAAAGGGTAAGAAGTTCTGTGCAATGTTTTCCACCTTGAATCTTATTTTTGCTTCTTCAAAGTTACCTATTCGACTACCTAATTCTCGTACAATGAGTGATCTTATATACTATTTCTAATGAACACCCTAACTCTTTTATTATTCTTTGAAATGTAAAACATCGTGAATACGTGAATTACATATTAAAGAACATAAAAGTTCATTGTATTCTTAAAGTTCAAGGATTGTTCTAGGTATTATTTATTTTCTCTGAACGATAATGATGGCTCCATGATTAACATTTCTCCCCCATCAATAACTCTTCTTCCACAAAAAAAAACCCCTTTAAGTCAAGTTTATTCACTTCCCTGCTCCCTAACGCTCTTGAAAGAAAGTCAGTTGTTTTCAAGAAGTGAAAATATTATAAATCCCTCTCGCGCTCGACCTCGACACAACTCGAAGAAAAAAGCAACATAATTCCCATAGTCATATCGCTTAACCCTATCTATCATGAGATGTTTCGCATCAAATAGCACCCTTTGCTGATTTTTTTTCTTTTCTTATTTTTGTTTTCTTTCTACATTTTTTTGTTTTGCATTTAATAATTCTTTGCTGTTGGTCGCGAAATGCTTAAAGGCACTAGAATAGATGCATGCAGCATGCTTCTTCATTCTATAAAGACTCGATCGTGGCTTGAAGCGTGAAATCCCCCTTTTTTTTTTTTTGTTTTTTATTATTTTCTCCTTTTCTTGTGATGGGTTCTTGAATAGAAATTGCAACACATAGTTGCATTATAGTATGTAGGTATAGTCCTTGCTTATGGTATAACTCGCGGCTAAGTACGGCATAAAGAACAATAAGTAAATGGAAGCAAAAACCACTTTGAAAATGAATATAAAAATATTCTCACGAAAACTAAAAGATACAAAGATAGATTTTTTTTTCATCCACATCTGTTTTTGGCGCTATGGTTGTTGTTTTTGTTTGTTTTCTTGTTTTTAATGGAAAACAAAATAATGCAGATGGGGTAACATGATGAGAGTATGGAACCGTTTCAAGTTCAATGGCGTCAAATTGGGATATGAAAGAGAGGTTCTTACCTACTTGTTCCTTGTTCCGTCATTTAAAGAGTTTGATTGGATTTTTGTTTGCATTTTTTTTTTTTAAGAATTGAAGAATTGAATATTGGTTTCCGTTGCATTGTTAAGTGCTATGAAGGCACTTAAGTCGAATGGCATTAGTTAGTTCTAGAGATACGTTATATGATGGCTGCATGGAAACAATTTCTACAGTTTCAAAATTCTGCACACCATGGAAGACTTTGGGGGTTCCATTGCTTATAGCTTTGCAGAATGTTACTAACTTAAACGTCAAGAAAGTATTTCCCTGTTCTTACACGACTAAAAGGCTGATTTTGTTAGCATTAAACAGAGAATTAGCGTAGAACCAATAAAAATGCTAGAAAATAGCCTCAAATAATTCGCGTGAGGTTTTTAAACGATTCACGATGAATTGCAATCCTCCTTTTATCCTTAAAAATCATACGCAAATGATTTGCAAGTGTTTGCGAACTCTTCCAAAGAGATTTTCAATTGTTTTGCGATCCTTAAAAATCTTCAGTAAATATATTTTTTGCTATTCCATTGATTTTGACCCTAAAAAATGTTCGTAAAATGTTCTCAATTAATTTGCATGCTTGTTGAAAAGAAATGCGATAAGTCGTAAATTGATCTGCCAGTATTTGCGAACATATCCCATTAAAGGTTTTTAGGAATTAAGTTTCGTGCGTTACAAATAAGACCCTCGAAAATGTTCTTGTATAGCAAATTGATCTGTCAACGGTCCTAAAGCCGCGTTCAAATTGTTTGCACTTAAAGATTCAAAAACTGCGGTTTAGAAATGATGTCGTACTTGCCCGCCAATTAAGGGAAAAAGTACGTTGATATTTTTACAAATTTTGAAAAACATATTGGTAAATTACAAATTTTGTATTGAAAAGTTTTGCCTGCTATCTCCTAGAAGAATAGTTGTCTTATTTTTGTAACTCGTTCTGCTCTTTAGAATTGATATTTTTCTCCTTTATTTAGCTAACTTTTTTCAATATTTTTTTTCTGTTTTAATTGACAGAAGTTTTAAAAAAAACCTTAAGAAACTTTTAATTGGATTTTTAAATTCCTGGATTAAGTTAACATCATTTAACAAGAAACTGACTCTGATATCTTTTAATTGGAATAGATTATTTTTCACATAATCAGACAAATCCCTTGTTTAATTACTATACTCTATATATCTTCAACAACAATTCTGAAAAAGCTGCATTCACTTCTAGTCAAAACCACACTACTTGCGATTCAATGGATTGTGTATGTAGGTACATACCAACTATAACCTCTAGACCGCGACGTTCTTTTTCTCGCAAGTCTATATTTAAAAACCGTATAAAACCTCCTTGAATGCAATCGTCTGAGTTTTTATTTGAAAATAATTGCTCCCACTTAGGCAATTCATTTGTATTCTGGTAAAAGAGAAAAAAAAAATAACACACAAAATGCCCTTTTAACTGCTGCATATCCCCCGGCAAGCAGCTAAGAAATTCCCTATAACACAAACACTATCAAAAGCACTAATTTGCCTCCAAGTAAAGTTATCTAACCAAACCAGACCAGTTCACCCAAAAAAGATTACTTCAGACTAATTAATGATTTCAAATAAAAAAAAAAAAACAAAAAAAAAAATAAACACTCAAAAGGTAAACACAAAAGATACTTGAAGTATATCTCAAAGTTTTTGCCACTATTTTGGTTTATGTATCTTTCCACAAGAAGTACCGCACCTATAAATCAAAACAAACTCAACTCTCGAGACAAGCTAAAATAAAATAAATAAATTTTGCCCAAAAATATCTCAAGATCTCCAACACACACCGAATTGGTTTCGGATTGTTTATGGCTACCAATATTCTACCAAATTTGAATTCATAATGATGTGACAGAATTTGAAATTCCACAGCAGTTACAAATATCTATATTTGGTTAAACCTATGGATACACTTTAGCTTATAGACTAAAAAAAAATTTGCAATTCACATCTTGATGGTATATATTGTTGGGAATTTGCATATCTCTAGAGGTACAAATATTTTTTATTGTTTTTATTTACGCATTAAGCTTTGATGTCTCTTTATGGAAGTAAGAAAATATGAGGCGCTATAAAATAATATACCTTTGGCGATCGAAGGCGAATTAAATTCCCATTGAAAAAAAAATTCTTTGACACAAAAAAAAACTCACATCGTTTTGTGGATGGGAAACCTTTCAAAAGAAGGCTTTTTGTGGCTATTTCATTTTTTTCTGTGACATTAGATATCACTGGAAAGGTGACGGATATAAAAAATATATTTATATCCAAATAGATACTTTTGTATCTTTTTCATTAAGATGTTTTTCTTTCTGTCAAGCAATACATCCAACCTTGTAAACCTCTCTACCTCTACCAAACTTATCGATATTGAGACTTCAAAGAAAATATCTTATTTCGCCTTCAAACCAAACCAAACCAAACCGTATCCAACGATTTATTCAATAATTTCTAAATTGATCGATGGATGTGACATAGACGCTCACAGAACGGGATAGTGTATTATCCCGATTAACGCACCGAGTATCATCTAGGTCACGTCATTGTCGATATGGATGTGAGTTGCACTACACTAGTGCTGTGTTAAGGTTACCATATAAAAAAAAAGTAATATGTGACTATAATCTCGACTTGGCTTTGTCGTCTTACCATATTTAGAGGCGTTATAGTCTTTTTTTTTTTTTTTTTCACTTCGATTCAACTCAGTTTTGTTCAATTAGGTTTTTTTTTTCTTACAAAATGTCGTAGGATGGAGTTTTGTAGGCTCGGCAATAGTTACAGAAGAAAAATAATAACAAGAAAAAACTCGTGAGAAAATTTGACTCCTGAGAGTGACTTGGCTTTGTAAGTTTGAATGAAGTTTACAGTCAGAGCTACTAGGCTAATTGAATTACACTTTATTCTTGTCTATTTGTTTGTTCAGCCTAATCTATCAGTGTTTAAGATTGTGCGACCATGTGGTCACTTTTGGTTATAGAGTTGCACATAAGAGTTGTCGTCTAATCAATCTCCACCCCAACTTTGAATTTTTGACAGCTCTTGAACTAGATTTTTAGGTGTATGTTTGCTTGTCGATGATTGATGGAGGCTTTTAATGGTGACACTAAACTATGATTGTTTTTTTTTTGTTTTGGGGTTAAGTGGCAGCTATTAACTTAAATATCTCGAGAACAACTCATCTTATACAAAGTTTTTAACGGTTTTTCTGATAAGAAATTCAAACTTAAGAGTTAAATTTTTGTCGCACCATTTATAATTTGTTACATAAACTGCAAAAATTGCTTTGTTTTTGTCTGTTTCTGGGCGATTTTCTATCAGGAAGATATTATGAAATTCCCGTTGGGCGCCAGATCAAGTAGTATAAAATGGAAAGATTATTTTCAACTCTAGAAAAGTCACAACATGTCACATTTAATTTTGTCCACAATAATGGCGTTGAGGAACGCTAAAGTGACACCAACTGCTAGAATATTAGAATGCAAACATTTCATTCGTTATATTTTAATGCATTTTAATATATTTAATGTAAAAAAAAATGTATTAAAACAAAACTGGTATGTGATGCTTATGACCATAATATTGAATCACTTAAATTAAATGACGAGTTAGTAACTGTATTCATTATCGACATGACATATTTATAATCTCAATAGACTTATTACAACCTTGAACAATGATTAGTAGTTGTGTACATTTCCAATAAAATCAATCCTCAATACCTCAACCAATTAAACTTCGATCTGTCAATCAAAAACAAAGGAATTTTAAATAAATTCAACTTTCTAAATTCCTAAAACCTTAAATAAAATTCATTAATATAATTATTTTGTATTTATAAACAAAAAATTCAGAAGCATTTTAAAATTCACATCTTTCACAAAACCAATTGTCCACCACTTGTGTGTGTGTTTACATCAAAATTGCATGTTGCAAGTTGCAACATACCAGAAAAATTAAAAACCATTAATCAATTCCTCATCAATTCATCATTAATTGCGACATTTTAAGTAAGTTAACTCTTAATTAGTTGCGTTTATACATTTAACTAAGAGTTCCATTTAGCTACTGAATAGAATTAAAATAAATAATGATTGTGGTGAACATTCATTTTAATTGCTTTGCCATCAAAGTATACCTATAATAGTTGCAACTATTATAAACTAACCTACGTACATCCGTTGGACAACATCAAACAGAAAATAAGAAAAATGATTTATTATATTTAATCAGAAATCGCATGATTGTCATCAGCATCAAGATCTCTCCTCTAGATGGTGCGATTGGTGATGTTGATGATAATCGCATCGTGTGATGGATGATGAATGTGTGTGGAAAATCTGCACAAACGTAAAGTGCGAAAAATTAAAAAAAAAAAAAAAAAAATGCAAAAATTCAAACAACTTTTTAGCGACGACATTTTCAGATGTCATGTTAAGTGTCATCAAGTCGTTTGATGTGCCACTTTGTCGGTCTTAATAACAAGTTTTTGTTTTATCAATGCAACTCTTCGGTAAAAGAGTTATTTTAAGATTTGAATTTGTATTAAATTTAAATCCGAAGGATCAGATTAAATAAAGAGCAAGAGTGCTGTGTTTTGTAAGGCAATGAGTGTTGTTATATTTTTGTTGTTGTTGTTAACAGCTGATTGGAGAAACTATTGGTACTCAAATTACCAAAGAAGTTGAAAATCTTCTGGATAATTGTGAGTCTATTTTCATGTTTTTTTTTTCTCATGGAAGTTGACAACCAAGTAATATAATTAGGAGCAATTTGGCGAAAATACACTCCACTTCGCTGTATTATGATCTTCATTTTGTTTAATTATTTAATTGAATTTTCAATTTTTATGGCTACTAAATTGTCATATTTTCTACATTTTTCTAACTAAAACCAATGGCTTAAATAGAAAACAATCACGAAATTCAATTTATAAGCAATTTATAGAGAAACCTCATCATTTAGAATGATGAGAATCAACAAGAACTAACATTTTCAATGAAAACAGAAAAACAGAGTTAATGAGACTCTGTTTGTTTTAAAATCATGAAAATGTTCGTTCTTGTTGATTCTCATCATTTCAAGTAAGGTTCATTTTTTATTTTTTACTTTTGAAGAATTGCATTTAAAAACATTCTCTCAGTCGTATAAAACTAAAATGAGACAAGTTCTCGGAAATTTCTACTAAATTACTGTATAATTTACGATAGGAAGAAAAATATCCGAAGTTATTCACTAAAAACATAAAATAGACTAAACAATGAAGTGATGCAGAGTGTTTTATGTAAGTTACTTGCTTTCAAACTTAAATGAATGGATGAGTCAATCTATTTTAATATAATTTAGCAATAACCACAAATGTGGTGAGATTCTTTGAAGGAATTTCTTAATGAAGTTTTGGTTTATTGTAGAATTCCCCTCATTAAGTAAGTGAAATTAATGAAGAGAAATCTATTCTTGAAGTAAATCTTTAGTCATCTTTCGATAGCAAAATGTCCGTGGAATGTGGTTTTCCTTAAATATAAAAACCACGATCAGAAAGGAAAATTTCATAATTCAGTTAACGTTTATAAGATAAATTATTAATATAATAATAATAAGAAATAACTTATAATTAAGCTATCGTAACAAAACAAGGCTTATTCACCCTTTCGAATCTTATATTTTAAAGTTCACAATAACAAATTACTTAGTAAACAAAAAATGAACTTTATTCAAATCAAATTAATCATTCGCAAAAGACTATTGCAATTTTCAGTTCGCACTAAAATCTTTTAAATTCTGAATTAAATAATTGAGACTAATGCAAAAGCAAATTACAAATGCATGAACAATAAGAAGGAAATAATAAAAACATACTGTCTACTACATTTCTTCGAATGAATAGCAAAATTTTATCTGCAAAAATAAAACAAAAAAAAAATCTTATCATCTGCAAATAAATTAGACGTAGAGCAAAATATTGCAGCAATAAAATTGTTCTAAAAAACATAAACATTTTATTTGTAAACTATTAAAGTTTAACGAGTTCTCAGAGATTAGGTCAGTTGATAAGAATAATATCTCTCAACTACCTCTTGAATCTTAAGTATTTTGCGAGAGAATATTAAGCTTTGTGCAAAAACCAAATAAATAATAGTTTTAATTAAATTTCTCGTAGCACTATAAGAAACAACTTGATGATGTATTTAAGTGTTTTTAACATTTGAGTATTTAGTGAGTTTTGAAGTGAAGTTCTCTTTACTCTTCCTAATTGAATGATGAAACTTTTCATTTATCATAACCTTGGGCTTTTTGCTTCTGACTGGTATAAACTAAATTTATATATTTTTTGCGCCGATAAAATAAGTTTTTTTCACATTTTGAAGCATTGGCAACCATACCATCATTCTCCGATTGGTATAAACTGATCTAATGCAAATAAATTTTAAATAGAAAGAATTTCTGGAATGTATTTTGAATTGAATATTTCACAACAAAGTACAAAACACACACTATGAGTGCGTGATTGGTATAAAAACAAATGTTTAATGCCTACTCTCCGTATAAATGATAGCATTCAATATAAACTTGTGTCAATTATTTAAAAATTATCCGATTTACAACTCTGCAATCTAGTTTTATAAGTTTTTGTCATTTTCTGATTGGTATAAACTGGTCTAAAGCATAACATTGAATAGAGAATTCCTCAAAAAGTACCTATACACCCATCTCTAGTCTTATGACCATTTGTATACAAATTTATTGCCTTGAAGATCAAGAAAACAACTATTTAATTAACCCTTAAGGAATACAACAAAATTAGATCAAAAAAGTTAAAAACAAAATTTCCGGTTTTTATTAATATAATATCCACAAAACTTATCTGTATTAATAATAATAGTAGATTGGTTAAATGGTGCCCCTTGAGTATTTCACTAATTTGTTTGTTATAATTTATTTTTAATTCACCTAAGGCAATTACAACGATTATATTTAAAGAACACAAAAAAAAAAAAAAACCTTGCAAGACTGCCTCCGGCTTTCTTCCTCTAATGTTGTTAAGAACAAAATTGATATTTATTATGATTAATCTCCTTAGATATACCTACCCACCTCAACACTTAAATTATTCTTTCTCTTGTTAATAAGTGATAATTATTAAAATGAAAAAAAAAATGATAAATAGTATTTGCTTCAATTACTCAAATACAGACAAACATCGTTAGGTACTCGTAATGGGGTTTTTTTTTTTGCAGGAGATAATAATTAATTAATATCAATTTGAAAAAGAAAAAATCAAGTAATGGTGACGGAAATTATTTTATATTTTGTTCTTGGAAACAGGCAAGTAGTGGTTAGCCATAAATTTAAAATAATTTTGAAAGGGAGCTAGAAAAATTAAAGTTCCTAAAGATATTGGATTGTATTGCTTATATGAGTGCTAAAAATGAGACCAATTGCGCCACAAAATGTTAAACACAAACCTTCGCTGCAGACAAGTGTCAAGAGTAAGACTACTGTTGTGTTCTTTAGCTGAAAAATAACGTCTGCCAACTTGAATCAGATAATAAAAAGCTTCTCCCGATCGTCACAGGAGTTGCTTTCATTTAAAAACTCCAAAGACAGATCCCCCATCAACTTAAACCTCTTACTTTGACCTCATTTTTGCATAATCTCGTTCAATTTATCAAACAAATTAATTCATTGAAATGGTTTAGTATCGGAGGCAGAAAAAACAGAAACCCATTCATTTTCTGTCTTAAATCTGAAAATTTAATTTTGCAGATTCATATTGGCTTCGTTAAACCGGCTATAACACCTCTTTGAATAATGAATTGTCATTTTTCTTTAATGCCTAACGAATTGTGTGTGTATCAGAAAAATATTAAATGCCTCAAGGTTCTCTACGAAATTAATGAAAAAATATACAATTTAAATTAAAAAAAAAAAAAACAAGAATAACAAACAAAAAAAAATAAAGTTCACATCGATTTCAACCGGAAACATAATCAAATTCAAAAAGTCAACCACCTTTTTATTTCTTTTTTAAATTTATTTTCTCCCTTCGTTATGAATTGTTATTATTTTGCTTTTCATGTTTTTTTTTTTTTTTTTTTCAATGACCTTAAGTGAGTTTGAAGAATGACGAGTTACCTGTTCCTTTTAAAAAAAAAATGAAACCCTGCTACCTGTACAATCAAATTCAAGTCAATGATATCAAAAGTTGTTGTGGCAGGTGTGTGCTGTGCATGTGCCCTGTTGAACTGTTTTTCGTGTCCCTGGGTATTACGACAAAAAAAAAACTTCTCTCTAATGCCATCGTGGACCACAATGCAACAAAAAACTCACGTCATTATTTTAGAATTTTTTTTATTTTTGAAAAAAAAAAATTAAACTCCTACATTTATACCAATACTGAATGTATGGGAATTTGAAATGAACTTTCTAGTTTCTATGCCTATACACCTTGAACGATAAATCACCACCTGAAGCCATTGCATGCTCAATCAATGACCTACACCCACAATTTTGATAATAATTTTCGAACGAAGAAAAAAAAATGGTGAAAATCAATTAAATGCGGAAACTTCAATGCACAAAATTTATACCGTAGACCAAGCTCCCGTGTATTTGGTGAATAAAATTTATCAGCAAACAAATTGAATCTCACGGGCAAAATATAAAAATTGGCTGATGCCTTTTGAATTCATTATGTGTAGTGAAGTGTATGATTTTGTGTTGTGTGTATGTTTGTAGCACGTGAATAAAAATGTCTCTCCTGTTCGTTCTAGTGATTTTTTTATTGATGCACGAACTATGATTCAATGATAGTTCAGTGCTTGCGTTTTTTTTTTTCTTTTTTTAGGTAAATGTTTCGCCATTAATTGACACCAGGGGGCATTTCGTTTTTTCATACATACATTTTTTTTGCGTTTTTTCCTGTTTAATTTCGAAAAATATGATTTGATTATGTTGTGGGTGTGACAAACATGCCACATGCCTCAGCCGCTACCAAAAAAAAGACATCAACATTAAAATTAATTGCGTTTTCTCATGAAAGGTTTTAATCATTTCAAAGTGACTCAATCCCTTTTTTGTTTATCGGCATCATATTGAAAAACGGAACCACATACTGAATTGTTAATCGCTTTTAAGCTTCATTGCTTTAGAAATGCGGTATATGCTATGTATGCAACACCTTGCTGTTTTTGTATGTATATTAATTGCTACAGAGAGTTTGCATTTAATCGAATTGATTGAAAGCCGTATTGGTGGTACAGGCGTTGCATCAATAACACAAAAAAAAAAACACCAATCATCAGTACCTATACGATTCTACGTTTACTTAAAATTGCAATCAGTGGTGGCGTCTTTTTATGAATTTCAAGGCTTGCACCCAATACTCAAATACATATATGATCAAAAACTATATACTGTCTTGCATTCAAAACATCACTAAATCGAAAGCAATCACAAAATAAAATTATTAAAAATATCAAATAAAAAAAGGAACCTCACTTGAAATCATGAGAATCAACAAGAACGAACATTTTATCGATGAATACTGAAAAACTAACTAACTAATAACTACTACTAACTAATGACTAATGAAGTTTGGTTAAATAAGAATAAAATGCAGCAGGTTTAAACTTTAATAAAAAAGAAATAAAATCTCTCTTATTCTGTGATAAATAAAAAAAAAATTAAAATGTTCGTTCTTGTTGATTCTCATCATTTCAAGGGAGGTGTCTTGTTTTATTTAAGTTTTATGGTGAATTGAATTTGAAAAGCAGTATTTACCACGTAAATTAATAAATTCTCGGGTCTTAATCATTCTTTGAATCACATAAAATTAAAAGTGATTTATTACCTACTACACGATTCAGGATTCTTTGGCTGAAAAATTCCTTTATTAAAAGATTTTTCGTGTTCTTCCAACAACTGCTAGAAATGTATTTCAAACTTTCATAAAATTTCTCTAACAAAATATTGCTTGCTAAAAGTATTTTAGTAGTAAAATAACTCCCAATGCAGCACTTTCGACATCATAGATCGCAACAACAACACTATTACAAAAACGTATATTATTAAGAGAAATTTGTTTGGTATTTTGTTATAGCTTTTCAAATGCATTAAATTTAATGCCTCAAGTGCAATTTGTTGTCAAGTGTGGCAGTGAGATGAAGTAGGTAGATATTTGCATCCATGCATACTGCATACCGCATAGCAGCATATAATAATTTGTATCTATACACTTTCCTATTTGTATGGAGAAATGAAATCCCATTGTTGTGTATCGCACTTTGATCAACATAGGCGTGAATTATTTTATAATACCAAAGAGTTAAGATTAAACCTATGTAAGTGGAGATATACACATAATATGAATCTGTTGTTAGACAAAAATTGATTAGACTTAATAGAATTTGGAGAAAGAGAGAGTGTGTTTTTTGTGTTGTTAGTTTGATACAATTTTTCGAAGAAAATGTTCAAAGAAGACAAAAGTCTTCAGTATCATTATGTTAAAATTTCTATGAATTATTACCTCACAAAGGATCTTGCTTTTCTTGGTTGAAATTTTTTGTTTTTAGAAGTTCATAAGAAAGGTAACGATACCTTATTAACATTTCAGCTTCAGTAAAGGTATTATCAAAGTTACGTTTTAGCTTCGGTAAGGCTTCTGTAAGATTGTTGGGCATGCCCAACTTAAAGCCCTTGTAATGCCTATACGAAGCTCTAAGGCAGCATTACCTTAGCTCTGAGTTTTGATAAATAGCTTCCATATAGCCTTTAAATACCAGCCGAAGCGAAGTTGTGCAAAAATGGGTACACATTTGCTCGAAAACTGCTAATGAAATATTTCCAATACCCATGTTTTTTCAAACTTCTAAAAGTTCACTTAACTTACCGAAGTCTTTCCTAACTTCACAAAAACAAGCTCGAGAGAAAAAAAAACTTTGGAGAAATTTTAACTTGAAAAACTTAATAAGTTAACTATGGATCAGCTGAATATTATAATGCTTATAGTTTGAAATATGTGAAATAGTACCCAATTCAAAATTAATTAAGATCCCTTTCGGTAGTAAAAAAAAAAAACAATTAAAAACGTTATTTTAAGAAATTATAAATTATACTTCATTACTAAATGGCTCGCTATAAGCCTACAAAGCCCTTTCGAAACAAGTGTTTCCATTTAAATAACACATCAATTTCGATTTTGAATTTGTAACACATATTATAGCCATAAAACTAATTGAGTATAATTTTATTCAATGTCTGCTGAAAATTAACAAAAAAAGTGAAAGTCAAAATTAATATCACACCCTCTCATTTTTTTTGTATGATTATCAAACATCGATAATAAAATCTTTAGAAAACATAGATTTTTAAAGTGAAAACTTCAATATTTATGAGATTACATTAAAAGTTGAATAAAAAATAAAACATGAAAACAACAAAATAATAAAACTATTCATTTCATTATACTTAATGTCAAAAGATTTATTAAATCCATAAACATATTTTTTTTTTTTTCATAATAAAATTCTGTATTAATCCGGTTTAATTGATAGACCTACTGTAAAGATCACGTTCGTTATATGTAGGCGTTAACATAATATTATTGAAAGCATTCAGCTAAAAAAAAAAAAAAATAATTATCACATTCCGCATAAATTTCACGGCTAATAGTATCTTGATGATACACCTTCGACTAATGTATCTTCTTTCGTGATGGTGTATCTTTTGCGGTCCAATGAAGTTAAGACAAACAACAAAAATAATAAAAAAATAAAAAAAAAATAGGGTACATTACCAAGCAAATATTTTATGTTTCAATATAAATTTCAAATTAGCTTTTTTTCTCCCTCAAAGTATTTTTTTTTGCGGTTTTAAGGTCTTAGAAGTCGGACTTGAAGATTATATACTGAACATATATGCCATTTTGAGTTTACTATTAACTTGATTTGAAATTCTATACGCAACTCGTGCGATTTGTTTATGATAAAGATCTAACTGCGTCACGATGATCATCATTTCAAACAATATTTACATAAGCATCATCAGACTTGGCCTAAAGCTAATTGACTTGTTTTTGGCGCCGCGCGCCGCCAGGTTGGTTAAATTGAATTTTATTAATTTGTTTAATAAAAAGGTCTTGTAAAAAGAAGTTTTATAGAGATAATATCGTTTTTTTTACAATGAAACTAATACAGCAGTTATTAAGTAATTTTATACGCGTTGCCAGTGGATTTTATTCACTGGTATTTTTTTGATATTTCAATTGATATCTTGACGTTTAGGTTTGACCCTAGTTTCCGGTTCAGATACGGCAGGTCATTAAAGAGTAAGATCTATCTTCAAAGGATACTTTTTGGTTTATGATATTTAGTTCATAATGGACCATTAATCAACAATTGGTATAAATTTGTTAAAAACTTGAAAAAAATTGGTAAATAAAAAAAGCCTAATTATTTTGTTCAGCTTTGTAAATTCATTCGTTGATTGGTATAAATCAACCCAATTCCAAAGTTGCATACACGTAAGCATGTAAATTATTCTTTCGAAAAAGCGAACATTAACTTCAATCCAATTCATAAATATGTCTAAATTAGATCCATTTCGGTGATTGGTATAAACTGGTCTAATTGGCAAGAACAATAAATTGTGTTCTATCATAATTTTATATTTCTTAATTTATCATTTTATTTTTGAAATGAAATCGATAAGCAATCAATTCTTCCTCGAAATCAACAACGTTAAGTTTATTGCGAAAAAATGGTCAGTTCTAAGTGTTTTGTTATCAGTTAATGTGATAATAAGTTAACACCTTTTTTACAGAGATATAAAAAGACGAACAACTATAAGTTGTGTAACAATTTATTATTTCACTTCTATAACATATTTAGCACGTAGGCCGCATAAATAGCGGCGCTCCCAAAACATAAAATTCTGTCGTTGCGTACAAAAGCAATAAAACAGCAACAATTTATTTATAAAACCTGTTGTTATCATTTATTTTTAACTGTTTTATATCATTTTCACTTGACATCTGAATGATAAGCATATATTTTCAAAGCACTTTACTGGAATACAACAAATCAAATGAAATTTACCAAACAAACACAAAAAATACGTTGATTTACCAATCACGAACTAAATTCACGCCACACATCGATATTAACGTAACATTTAACATTTCATTTCTATTGTCCAATTATTGAATTTAATTTAATTAACAAATATCATCATTCTGTTTAAATTCAATTATTTTCAGTTTATTTTTTTTTTCTATGCAATCTTAATTTAGATCATTCCAAATACACCAAATACTTTCCCAATGGTCATTCTTTAGCCCACATTAAATTGATTGGAATTGCATTTATTTTTTTGTTTAAATTTCTATCATTTTTATGTTTGTTTTAGATTCGATTGATAATAAAAGATACAGAAACTAAATGGTTTCACCCTGAAATTTGATTGGCATCAATTGGTTGTGGTTATATTTTGCAATATTTTTTTTTTTTTTGGTTTTTTGTTTTTAATTTTAGAATTTTATTTTACTATGTCCAGTCCATAAACCACATTGTAAAATCAATTGCAAACCAATGATCTTTTGCTGATGGTTTTAATTGATGAAGGTTATGATTTTATGCAACAAAATATTTTGAGTAGATATGCGAAAGAAATTTGTTTATTGGGGTTAAATATTTGGGTCAAAAAAGTAGAGATAAACTAATTTTGAAAGAGAAATTGACTATGTGCATTTAAATGGTATAAAGATGATAATTTAGTATGCATAGTACAATATCGAGTGCAAGAAGGGATAAAGCGTATACCAAGTTTTAGACTAGTTTAAACAAATCATCGATAAAATAAACAAGAATAAGCTGGTATTAAATTTGACAGTGGTTTTCTTGGTTTTTAGACCAGATAACTAAAATTAGACTGTTTTTTTTTTTAATAGTTTTAATGTTTTAGACCAGTTTACATATGTCAGCTAGTAAATAAACCAGAACTATTTCATTGTGGGATAATATTTACGAGATGCCGCTAGGGTCTAAAACCATTTTATACCAATCAGCGAACAAATTCATTAGCCAGTTCAGAAGCTGAAAAAGGAATCCGAATTATTATTGCTAGATAGCGAAGTTCTGGGATCTTTGACCATTTTGGTAAGAAATAAGAAAATAGAAGTAAGCGTATTATTAGATCAATTTATACCATTCAGCTATTCAATAAGCAAGGCTATACAAGATTATACCAATTTATAGAGTAAATAAACAAGACTTGCTGTATTATGCTGCACTAATATTTAGCACAGTTTTTGGATTTGTCGACAAGTTTATACCAATCAGACAAGATTAATATAAACTGGAAAGCGCAGTTTTCAGGATTAATATCTACCAATCTGCATGTAATTAAATGAAAAATAGTGTATTATCGTCGACTAATATTTACGCAGATCTCAAGATTAAAACCATTTTATACATTTCGGAAATATAAATTAGTCCAGTATTCGGTAAATAATATATTCTAAGGAAGTCTAACTTCAAAATACAAACTATGTACCTTCTCTAATATGCTACAGAAGGAAAAAATATTACATGAATAAATAAATCATTGTCAAGTAAGCACAAAATTCCTTAACTATGGGTCAAGTGTTGAAAACCATAAAGCATCTGTTTCCATGCTGTCAAGTTGTATACCAACCTATCATATTTCAAATAATTTTGTCCAAAATTTTGATAGATACCCAACAACAACAACAAAAAATCCATCTTCCACTTATGCATTCAGTTGAATAAACACACATCAAGACTCACAGAAAAAATCCATAAAAATTCCCTCAGAAAAAAAAAACACAATAAAGATAAATAAATCACAATCCAAAAGAAATGAATGAAGGGCAGCAAGTCAAGGATCATAAATAGTTGAATTCATCTTATTTTTTTTTTTTTTTTTTTTTTTTGTTTATGGTTTTGTTTGGTTCTTTTGTTTTGCTTCCACTTGTGTGCAATAAGAATATTTTATATTATGTATTTATTTTTTTTTCTTTTGATAAAATGGACCAAAGAACTTTAGCAGATACACGATACACACATGTTGGGAAAATATTATTTACGTTTCCTTGATTGAAAGCAGATGTTATCTATTTTTGTACTTTCTTTAAGTTTGGTTCCTCTTTTTTGCTGGACCAGATTTTTTTTTTATGGAGTATATAGTGGACATGAGAAATGGTGCACAACTGATGGTGTTGAGTTGGCAAAAGATAATTTTTTTTATTTATTTTAATTCTGGATCCCACTATAATGGCAGTTAGTTTGCCAAAGAAATAATATTATTGCAACACAGGCAAAAAATTTCAAAATAATGTACTCATAGGGTAAGGTGACTGATGTTTGGCACATAAACAACTTATTTTTTGTTGGTAAAATAAATATAATATTTTTTCTTGCCTCTTATGCCCTACACTAAAAAAAAATTATAAATGTTGGTTTATATTTTAATCTACACTTAAATTAACAATTCTCTCAAACATGGAACGAGTTCTTTCTTAACTATAAATTTTGTTTATAATTTATCAAAATTGTCTACCGTAAAAATGTCTAAAATGAAATTCTAAAAATCTTTTTATATTTCCATTGAAGTGATGAAATAGAATACAAATATGTATATGAAAAACTTAAAACTGTTTAAAATTTCTAGGATTCAGTTAAAGCAGGCCAATAATAAAACTATTTACCCTATTTGGCACAGTAAGCTGAATGATACACATGTTTCCTCTTATGTTTCATTGCTTGGACACGGCTAATGTATTTCTACATGTTGCATTTACATTTCTGCATGCATAAAGTAAATATAATTTCATTATATTTATTAAGAGCAAATGACATACAAAAGATCTTTGCAAATACATTTATTTTGAAAGCAAATATTAAACCCTTGCCGCATTAAACATTAAAAATGCTTAATTCTTCATCATAAATTAATTATGTGCCACTAAATCCACTTAATTATAATATTGTCCTCCAATATACAAAAATAAACAAAATTTAAAATCTCTCAAATCAAATATAAATGCAATGTATAAATTTAATCCCTGGAACTAATTAATTTATGAAAATATTCACATTAATTTCTTCTCTATTCGAATGTGTGCCATAATAATAATCATAATGAGGATGGCACATTCATATACAGCATCAGTGATAAAATTCCTGTGAAATATTATTAATTTATTTTTTTGATATTTCACTGTGCTTTAACTTGCATTTACAAAACCCTGCGGCAGGGTACCTACGTTTGTGTATACGATGAGGTGGTTGACTTAATTACTGAGGGTTTTAAATTTCATTGTAATTCAGTCGCACCATGTCACATAATAATAATTCATTGTGCTAATGAAAAATTTTTCATTTTCCATATCATAATTTAAGTTGTTTTTTTTTTTTTTTTATTCGACTTTTAGCAGCAGGAGTAGCGCATCATCAGGTGGCAAAGACTTATGAAAGGATTTACAGGCCTCATGGGGCATTTGTGAATCCTTTTTTTTTGTATGTGTTTTAAAATTGTAATAAATTATGCACATGAAGGAAAAATTTTGTAATAATTCAGTTTTTTTTTTTTCATTTTATTTAAAGGAGATAATTAAAATTTAAATTAATGGAGAAATTTAAGTTTTACTTTATTTGTTATTTAAATTATACGTCTTATTCTGTGATATTTCACTTTATTGTTGTATTTGTTAGATTATTGAATAAGGTCTTATACTTGATAAATAATGATATAAAAAAATGAAATGTCACAGAATCTAGAACCAACAAAGGATACAAGAACTTTGTGATTCAACAAATTCTTTGCATAATCCAATGATATCACAAAACATTTAAAATACAAATTTTAAGTTAGGTTACTAATTTGAAAATGCTGCAAATACAGTTGTTCGAAAACCTTAAAAAATTGCTGTTCATTATATGGTATCACAAAAACTTGAAATATCACAAAACAATGCCAAATCAAAATAAACCATTTATTGAAAAAGAAATAAAATTCAAGCAACTATTTAAACAAAAAACTAAATGGTTTCCCAAAAACACCTCAACGATAGTTTTAACACCAAAAAAGAAATATCATAATACAAAATTCACTACTATCTATATGTCTTAAATAAGTCATCCGAAAAATTCTACCAAAGACATGTCTTATGCATAAAACCTCCATAAATTTCACATGTGCAGGGTAAATTTCCACAAAATTATGATATCATACCGCAGTGTCTATCACTTCATATCATAAATTTTAAAGCCTTCTTCTCATTATAATGTGGGGAAAATGTAAATTAGACACACCCGTTTAACAGTCACCTTGTGAGATATTTTAATAAACGGCAGCATACATTTTGGAAATGAGTTATTAAAATTTCAGGACCAAAAATCCACAAAGGGTGTTTCTTTATGACAAGCGATTATTGTCGTTAAGAAACGGATTGGATTTTATTTATTCATTTTTGTTGTATCCACCATTGAAATACAAGTCTTGGAGCAACAATTGATCATAATACATCAGAAGGTTCACAAAAAAGTTCGTGGTAGAGTGAAATCCTTTGACAGTTTTTTTTTGCAAAAGAATCTTAATGTGCGTGACATCGCCTTTTTTGTTATTTTACCTATTCCACTTCTGTTTTCTTTTATTTAGTTTGGTTTTTGTTTTATTTTCTTTGTCTAAAGAGTTAAGGCGATTAACGTAAATGGCATCCAGTTGAGCGGATACGTCGAAAGGTGACCAAAAGTGCTTATGTTAATGCGGTTAAAAGTGTTAAACGGCCGGCGTCTGAGTTGTGCTTGTGCTGTTTTTTTTTTTTTTTTTATTTGTTCTTTTGTTGATTTTTGTTTAGTTTTCAATAAAACATGCTAAGGAATCATTCAACATCAGAAAACCCCCTTTTAAGCCTTTTAGCCTCTCAACTTCTGATTTTTGGTCTTTTTTGTTCTTCCTTTTCCTTAGATGCGTGAATGTTTCGTGACTTGTTAAACAAACAAACATTGCATTTTAAATTTCAATTGTTGATTGCAAAAAAATAAAGAAACTTTTAAGTACCGAAGGGTTAAAAAGTCATTTGGATTTAAGCTTCCTGGTTTATAAAGCATTTTAAGTGTTTTCAATTGGGCGCCATTTAAAATTAAGAAAATTTGTCTTTAATATAAGTGGAGTTTGTATATATTTTCATCTTCCTTTACAATAAAAATATGAAAGAAAAACTTCTTTTCACTCTCTCACTTTTAACGAAAAGTCCATTGCAATTCAAAAAACCAATTTTGTATTTATAGACAGCTTGTCTCTCATCCTACTCGAATTGATTTTAATTATTCAACTTGTGAGGACCTCTCTCTGCATATACAACAGTATTCACCTGATGCATATATGCATGCAGATTATATGAGAAACCCTTCTTTCCCTAATAACTATTTTATAATCAACGTTTGGATGACATTCACCCTAACCTTCCCGAACAGTAGCTGTGCTCATCATCATAATCCTCGTCATAATGATGGAAAACATCATCTGCCTCCTTGTAGGGATTATCGTTCTGTTGTAGTTTTTTTTTTCTGTTTCGTTTGATGCTTGCAGCAGCACATAAAGGGCACTTACCCGTTAAAAACTTCATCAGAAACGCCAGACATAAATCATATTTAAAATACCCTCTCCCCTATCCATCCCTAACGTCTCGGGAACATTCATTTTGATTCCAACTATCCTAAACGTGTCGGTCGGTGTTCTTCTCCGTTCGTTCGTATCGTCAGTGCTGTCGACCGACGACGACGTTGTCGTAGTCGTTTGTCCCAGACAAAACGTTGATGATGGGGATACAGAGATACCCCATAATGCATCATTGAATGCATACAAATTTCCTCCACCTCATTCTTTTTTTTTTGTATTTTGTGTGCCTCTCTTCTCAAACAAATGCATCCGTGGAAGTACGTATAGGAAGGCTAATTACATATTCAGCACCTGTTCCCTGTCGTCATCATCGCGCGGCTTAATAGCTCGTCCGTCAAGGTGAAATCGGATACAGGCATGGCATATACGTACGAAGGAGTTAAAAGCATTAGAGGCAACCTTTAAACTGGTCTTCGTCGGTCGTCTCTTCGGGGTCTGACTTTAGAGATGATGATTAAATTATTTTTTTGTCCTTTAACTTCGTCGTCGGTCGCTTAGTCGGTGGGTTTGGTTGGAAGAAACAAAATTCCCTTTGTCTTTGAGCTGATTTCATAATGAGTCAGCGCCTTCTAGAACTTATCGCACACAAGCACACAGCTGGTTTGCAAACAGCTCTGAAGAGTTATTTCCTTATGTCTGCATGTGGAGGGTTGAGAGATATTTAAATGCACACCACGAAACGGGAAGACTATATGACTAATTCGGGAATGCAACTCTGGGGAGTCTTTCAGTGTCGATCAACGTGGCAAGTCATTAGCTTCTACGTCAATCACTGGTTCGATCGCTTTCTTTGCAATTTCTACAAAGTTTTCATAAGACAATTTTATCTAATTCAATTTTGCTTTATTTTTCTTCTTCCAGGCCCATGTCGTCGCTGCCTTTGAACAGAGTCTATCCAACATGACCCAACGACTGCATCAACTGACAGCTACAGCGGAACGAAAAGATGGCGAACTAACTGACATGCGTCAAACGATCGAACTTTTGCGAAAGCAATCGATTCAGGCAGGTTTGACAACAGCGCATATGCAGAGTATGGGTGTCCAAACGGCTACCAATCAAATGTGCCCCAATGGTGGTGCTGGTGGAAGTGGTGATGCTTTGTTTGCTAGCAAACCTCCGGCTGGTTTGTCAAATCTTCATCCAAGACCCCAATCGGCTACAAATGGCAGCAATTCGGGAATTCCTGGTTCAATGCAGCGTCATCACAGTTCAGACTCAATGTGTTCTTTGAACTCCATCAGTTCGGGGTGTTCAGCTCATGATAAGAAGAACAAGAAAAAAGGTTGGTTGAGAAGTTCCTTTACAAAGGCATTCTCAAGAAATGCAAAAATATCCAAGACCAATCGTCATATCGGACATGGTTCGGGAAATGCTGATCAGCAATCGACTGGCAGCAATCAATCGCATCATCATCACCATCATCATGGTCATCATCAGCAACATTCATCAAATAATGGCCCGGTTTCACATGATCCGGCGTTATCAAAGGCTCCATCTTCGCCGACCAAAAATAGCCCACAGAAGACGGTGACTTTGATTGAAAACGCCAAGCCCATAGACGCTATAGACCATGAAGATCATCAAGTGGTCGAAGACTTGAAGAAACAACTTCGAGAGAAGGATCTTGTCCTTACCGATATTCGCCTTGAGGCTCTAAGTTCAGCTTCGCAGTTGGAGAACCTTAAAGATACTGTTATGAAAATGAGAGCTGAGATGATAAGTCTCAAGCAAAACAACGAGCGTTTGCAGAAGCTTGTGACGAGCAGATCTCTGGCCGGGAGTGAAGCATCTCTGGGAAATGCAATAAGCCCCAGTGGTTCAATAGGTGAGTCGAGGCGGTATAGTTTGGCCGATGGTAATTCACGGCCTCCAATGGAATTGCCAAAGAGACTTGAAGAAGAAGTCGAAGAAGAGAACATTCCACCAGCTCCGGCACCAGAGCCTCCACCTCCACCACTAAGCCCCACCACCCATATTGATCTGACACCACCACCACCTGCCATCGAACCGATTCCAAGTCCGGCACATTTACCAACCGGTGTTGAGGATGTCCCCGATATCACTGATGGCAAAAAGCTTGCTATCTCATGCTATCTTGGTCAACCTGAATCGTTCCCGAAATACTATGAAGAAATTCTGGAAACCGATGACTTCTATCGCAAGGGTGAGAATGGTGAGTGCAGTGAAAATGGCTTCGACGAGAGGAAGTCGTTTCCTAGTGCAACATTAAATGAATTCGTGATCGCTTATACGTACATCTCGGGTAAGACAACGTGGCAAAATCTAGACTATATCGTCCGGAAAACATTCAAAGACTACGTCTCGAGAATTGATCCTGGAACAAATCTGGGATTAAATACAGATTCGATTACATCGTATCACTTGGGAGAGGCTAAACGCGGTCCTGAGATGGGATTCCCAGAGCTGCTACCATGCGGTTATATAGTTGGAAATGTACGATCTTTGTACATTTGTCTTCAGGGTGTTGGATCTTTGGCGTTTGATAGCTTGATTCCAAGGAGCATTGTTCATCGATATATCAGTCTTCTGACAGAACATCGGCGGCTGATTTTGTGCGGGCCTAGCGGTACTGGCAAGTCATATCTGGCGAGGAGACTGGCAGAGTTTTTGGTCGCTCGATCAGCTCGTGGAAATCCGTCAGAGGCTATTGCTACATTTAAGTAAGTATTTTTTTTTCTCTTTTTTTAAATAGATTGCGTCCTAATGGCTTCCCTTATAGTGTTGACCATAAATCTTCGAAGGAACTTCGACAATACCTTGGCCATATAGCCGAGCAAGCGTCCATAGCGAATGGAGCCGCTGATTTACCATCTGTGATTATTTTAGACAATTTACATCATGCTTCCGCTTTGGGAGATGTCTTCTCCTGTTTGCTGAGTGCTGGTCCAGCAGCCAAACTGCCCTGCATCATTGGTACAATGTCGCAAGCAACGTGCAATACTACGAATCTTCAATTGCATCATAATTTCCGATGGGTAAGTGCACCAAAACACCAACAACTTATCAAAACTCGAAGCCTAACAAGTTTTTTTCTACTTTAACTAGGTTCTCACGGCAAATCACATGGAACCAGTGAAAGGTTTCCTCGGTCGATTCCTCCGACGACGACTTTTCCAGCTGGAACTTCAAACCCTCAACCATCAACCAGAACTTGCATCGGTTTTAGCTTGGCTGCCCACAGTCTGGCAACACATCAATAGATTCCTAGAAATTCACAGTTCTTCGGATGTAACAATTGGCCCAAGACTATTCCTCTCCTGTCCATTGGACCTGAAGGACTCTCAAGTTTGGTTCACAGATATTTGGAATTATCATCTTTCACCGTATCTAGTCGAAGCAGTTCGTGAAGGTGTTCAGCTTTATGGCAGACGTGGTGGTGCGTGGAATGATCCGTCCGCTTTTATACGTAATTCATATCCATGGCCATATGGACCGGATTCAGTGCCACCACTAAGGCAAATCAATGCAGAAGATGTTGGCCTAGAAGGAATGCCAGTTAGCAATGGCGATGCTCAAGACCCTTTGGTGAGTTTTGTTTTTTTCCAATTTTTTGGTGTAATTTGTTTTATAAAATGGAATTTTTAAATGGAGAGATCGACTTTCTCAAGACCTTTTCGATAGTTACATACATTATATTCATTCACACATTTTCATTCTCACAGAATCGAGATTCTCAAACAAAGGATACCATTTGAACGTACGTAAAATCATTCGATAAGTGATATAGATAAGACGCTAAATAAGTTTAACGAAATTTTGTAGAGTGTAGAGAATTTTTAGATAGCTATAAATATTCCCAAATTAATTTTAGGTCCTCATCCTTATCAATTTTTAAACAAAATTCAACCGAGTTACTGGCAAATTTCGAGCAACTGATATTTACGTAGTTGAGAAATTGTAAGTTATCTCCACTAAAATGGTAAAAAAAAACTATTTTTTACTCATCTTCCGATTATTGGAAAACGCTTCAACTAACAAAAAGTACAAGAAAAAAAGCGACCAATATTCAGAAAAATTTTGCAGTTTTCATCCATTTTTACCGTCTCACTCTTATTTCATTGACGGCAACCAAGCCCCGTAGAAATATTTAGCTGTAAGCTCTTAATAAGGTTTAAAATGACCTTTCTTTTGATATACCGTTCACTGATTTTTAATAAACTTTTATTGGATCATCAAGTGATAAAGGGTAATGAGAAGAAATAGGAAAAAAATGACAAAACAGAAAAATATTAACAACTAAAAGAAACTTGAACCCATTAGAGAATGGGTTTCAAAAAAATTAAAAAAAAAAAATCTTACTTCCAAGAAACATCTCAGCTTTGAACAAAAAGTATGTAATAACCGATTAGAACTTTTACCCAAAATAGGTATGACCCTTTAGTCATTCATTGAAAAAATCCTTCTTTGTTTTTCGTAATTCCCAAAGCAACAATACGAAACATCCTTAAATTTCTAATCATGTGTGCTCACCCTTACAAACCCTATAAATAACGTAGGTATTATTACTGCTCTATTGAATTCCAATTATTACCTTCAAACCCAAGCAAACAAAAGAACTAAAAAGGTATAAAAATAATCAACATTATTTGTTTTCATTTCTCTCAATTTCAGCTCAACATGCTAATGCGACTACAGGAGGCTGCCAATTATTCGGAAAATCAGGAACAAGAATCTGATTGTGCCAGTTTGGATTCGAATATAACACCAGACAGTTCAGCGGGCGCAGAGTAAATGTAATTTCTATATATACGTACTTTATAATAGATAAACGAACAAAAAAAAAATAATGTAAAATAAATATTTAAATCAAAAACAAAGAAAACAAAACACAAAAATCGATTCTATTCAAATTGCTTACACACAAAATAAATTCATCACATTATCAAGTCCTTTTTTTTTCTTTATCCACAAAAGCCATTCCCTATCGATTTTCTTTTCGTTTTTTCTTCGCCCAAATCAAAGAACAAAAAAAATACTTTATTTTTCATCCCGTTATTGTGTGCAATTGATTAAAATTAATTTACAATGAAAATCGCTGATTTTGTTCAAATAAATTGATGATAAGCAGAGGATATTGAAAATGATGGAAATATTTTAGGGAATTTAAAAAAAAAAAACAAAAATTAAAACACAAAAGGTCGAACAACTAAAAAGTGGATTTTTATCTTTAGTCAAATTCAAAAGAAATTCACAAAAAAAAGGATCAAACTTTTTGATTTAATTAATTATTTTTAAATAAACCAATTAAAAGTCTTTTTTTTTTGTTCTCCCTCCTCTATTTGATGATGTACAAACTTTCACAGACAAAGAGGGCAGGCATCAGAAAATGTTTCTGTCTGATGGTACCTACCGCCATCATGCCAATAGTTGATAAAATGCAAACACACAAAAAAAAAATGAGAAACAATTCCAGAGTCGGAAGGAAGACATCATCATTTTTCTCTTTTGAATCAGTTTTCCTTCTATAAAAAGTTTTTTTTTGTTTTGCGTATGTCGAGGAGTTCCTTTTTAGAAAATTCCAATCATAGAAAAATCGTTTTTCTATATTATAGGGAAAAAGTTTTGTGCATTAAAAACTTAGATATATAGATGGGTGTCATATTGTTTTAGAATTGAGTCTGTGTTGGTAGAGAGTAGGTACTTTCTCTTTGTGGAAAAAACTATACACAGATTTTATAAAACTTTTTTGTTTAAAAAAAAAAAAAAAAATCGAAAACTTTCTTTTACTACTTTCGATGTAGAAAAAAAAATTTGAATCCTTTTTCCCAAATGCGAAAGAAGTTTTAAGAAATTATGTTTTGTTTGCTGCACGTGTGTGTTATTTTTTATAATTTGCTCTTTTTTTGTGAGTCCTTAAGTTAAGTTAAGGTGAATTTCATTTGATTGAAAAAAAGACGTCTAAAAATTTAAAGTGATACAAAACTTTTTCTTCTGGGCGCCAATTAGTAGGCTGATCTGAAGTCTTCGTTATATATTTTTAGTAACGATTTTTACAAACATTATCAATATATGGAGGCAAACATATTACCCAAGATACTGGACCACGTTAAAAAAAAAATATTCAAGTTACTTAAATCGATATTGGTAAAATTTTCGGTCAATTTAGATTAAAACTATCAATTGCAAATTGGCGCCCAACGAAGAAAAATGCTGCCTGATAAGGCTTGCGATAAGAAATCCACACCGAATTGTCCTGTTGAATTAGGTGGTAATTTAAGAAGAACATTTTGTATCCCTAAAACATGATTGAAGTCACGGAATGGTTTTGAACTATGAGTCTGAATACTGGAATAAGCTTGAGTATATAATTCAGTTTTTCTGAACCCTTTTTTTCATATTTTTTCTATTAGTTTGTTTGCTTTTATTTAAAATGAAACTAGAAAAAAAATGAAAGAACGTTTCAATTTAAATGTGTGAAACTCCTTACAATCTTTTGAAGTTCACCTTGTGGCTAAAAAAAATCCATTTTTTGTCAAAGTTTAATAAATAAACTACACCCTTAGCACTTGTTACGAAAATGCAATTGTGTGTGCATATTAACCGCCCCTCCCCCACCTTTGGCTTATATAAAATTATTACATGCACAAAAAATTTCCTCTCTTTGAAACAATTAAGATAAAAATCCACTTTTGTCTGACAGAAAATAAAAAAAAAAAAAACAAATCGAATGTAAAAAGCCAAATAAATGTTAAGTAAAAAAATAAACTGAAAACAAAATCAAATATGTAAAAAAAACTTATAATAATCCTTGTCGCTTATAAAATAACAAAATAATAATTGTTGCTTTACGTAAAAAATGGAAATTTTTGATACCTATTACCTATGCTATTTATATTAAGACCGAAACAACAAAATAATTATTTAAATTAAAGAAAAAAAAAACAAATTTAAATAACATTTAAAAAACTCAGACAAAATCAAAAATAAAAATGAAAAACAAAAAATTTTAGCTTTTAAAATTATCGATGTAAATAATATATATTATACTAACATTTAAATAAAAAACTAAAACAAAACATCTTTACAGTAATTTTACTAACAAAATATTATTATATGTTTTTTTATACAATACATATATGAAACAAAAAAAAAAAAGAACAAAAAATAAACATTTATATGTTTAATAACTAAAATAAAAAAAAAAAAAAACTGTCTTTTATTTAAACAAAACAAAACAAAATATATAAATGTAATAACAGGTTAACAAAGACACACACAGACACAAAATAAAAAAAAAATAATATATATTAATGTAATTAGTAATTTTATGCTATATTCAAGCAAACAAAAAACATCAATAAATTTGCCAAGTATATAAAGAGTAATTTTCCTTATTTAAAAAACAAATAAAATAAAAACTACATTAAAACTTATAAAACAAAAACTACAGCAATAAACAAAACCATAGCTAAATAATTATCCTCAAAACCCCTTTAAAAAATCGTAACTAAATATATATATGTATAACATTTATGTAATTCCTTCATTATGCAAAATGTGTTTGTTTTTTTTTAAATTTTTTTTTTTGTTTAATATTTAATATTTTACCGGAAAAAAAAATTATATAAATGCAGAAATAATTTAACAATGACTACATTTAAAATTAAAAAAAAAGAAAGCAAATAATATTTTATTCATAGGGCATAAACATTTATATAGTTATATATTATTGAATTTAATTGATATTGATTATAATTATTATTAAAAAAAAAAATTAAAATCAAACAAAATAAAAGAAAAAGAAAATAAAATGTATTAAAATTTAAACAAATGTGTATTCTTTTCTTGGCTCTTTTTTGTACTCATTGAGGAAATAAGTTTATCTTCCAGGTCCCACAAACTATTTGGATTATTGGTAGGTACAATAAGCGTTGAAAAAAAACGGACCAAAAACTGAACGTGTTCATCGCCCATTTTTAGGGGAATCTAAATGGCCTGATTCCAAAGGTTGGGTGGGGGTGGCAACACTGCGAACAACATCAGCAGTGCCTTGAAGTGGTGATCGTCCGTCCGCAGTCTAGTTCTTCGATTTTTTTTTTTGATGTTTGTGGCCTGATTTGTGTTTTTGTTGCAGGTGATGTTGAGTTTTGGGGGCAAGATCTCCCCCCATTCTGGCGAGCTGAGTTGAGCATCGTAAGCAGGCCGCGACCCCTGGAACTCAGCACTCGTGTCCCTTTGCAAACCGTTCCTTTTCCATTTTCCTAACCCTTCCTTATTTTTTCCTACCCTACCACCTTACTGACCCTCATCCTACGATTCCTCTTGCCCGCAACAAGATGGCCTTATGGCCAAGCACGAACAACCGATGGCCAGCACTCTGATAAAAGCAAAAAATGCAATGTTTCATTATCTTACAGTAGCCGGACTATTTCGGTATAATGATAAGAAGATTTTTAATCAGCCTTATTGTGAGTTTCACGTGAACAAGGTTGCACCCGAAAAACTTGAATTTCATTTTTCCCCTATTGTAAATTCCGGGCGAACAACAGTTGTTCACTTTTCGAGAATTTTTTTAATTTTGAACTATTTTTTCACTTGAAATGGAAGCAACGGCTAGTTCTTTTTTTTTGTTAAATTTTGAAGACGAACAATATACCAGTTTGTGCAGAAAATGTTAATTTCTTTTAGGTGAAACTCATGTTTTATGTTTTCAAATTCCGGGCGAACGAAAAAAATTCACGGAGAAGTTTTTTTCGGGCGAAACTTACAATATGGCTGAATGAATAATGTTCTTCTTTCGTCTGCATGTTTCCAAGGCGGTTATTGAGGAAATGGAGAAATTTTCAGAAAAACAGCTAACTGTCAAATAATAATGTCAATAAAGCAACTTGGAATCTTTCAATATAAAAAGAATAATAATATTGAAGTGATATTATTATAAAATTCAAGTAAACTAAAAGACTGTTAAAATACTCTCACGTTAATTACAAATATCGCAATCATTTCCGACTGGAATATGCCATTCCAGTTGTGTTTCTGTAGGTATATTCTGGATAAGGTCATACATCAGTCAAGTTGCTTATAAGCAAGAATGCTTCTTGCATCAACATTTTCATAACGCTTTCTCTTCCCTGACATTACGTTTACACATACCAACCTCTCTGCGGATAGAGATTCTAAAAGTCCTACCCACATATATGGACATCCTTGGTCGATCCTCCGCGGATCACATAAAGAACTCTTCCCGTCGTCATCACCACACCACGCACAAGAAGACGCTTTCAACGATGTAATCATTCATTGCCTTGCATCAAAACATATGCGACTTATCCAACTATCCATCCATCCATCAGTTGGATTGATTTCTCGTTCACTATACATCGCATCGCGCCGTTCGTTACCAACATGTTAGACTGCAAGCTCAAGATCTGCACGCGAGTTGAAAACTCGTTCTATAGCCGCATATGCCAAATATTAATATGCCAGTATGGTACCACTTAGCCTTCTCCGTTCGTATAGTAATAAACCAGCCTTCTGAATATTGGCAACCGCAGAAGCAGTCGCTTTATGCCTTTTTACTATTTGATGGCTGCTGCAACTACCTTTTCGAGGTGATTAAGTGGCTCCGTGCACGCATCTCTTATATGCTCCGATGCAACCAAGTGAAAGAATGTCATTTCTGGAAATATGCGTCTTCGTCTTTGTCGTTGTTGGTTGTCTTTTTTTGGCCGTTTGAACTGGTCAACCTTGTGCGGGTACCTATACCAACTGCGTGTTTTTGCTCATAGAAAAGTAAGGAACAGGAACACACACAATAGCATAACCAAGAGATTGGTTGGTTAAACCACCTTGGATATAATATGAAGATAAAGATCTCGATCTTTTTGATGAGATGCTGCCACCATCATCATCATCATCTTCGGTGTGTTCAGCTCGCAGTAGCGTGTGTTTTAAATGTAGCCTTACGACTAGTAGATGGCCGATGATGTGGATTGATGACTATCTTTTGATTTGTGCAGCTGACATAGGATAAGTTCTTTTCTTAACAAGCTTGTCATACACAGATGTCAGTTGAAATGATGATACTTTTTTGTAGATTGAAATTTTTGTTTTGAAATAAGATACAAGGCGGAAGTTCACTATAACAATGTCATAAATGAACAAAAAAAGTGGATTTCATATTCATACATTTATGTCATATGGACAAGTCACATATTATAATAAGATTGAGTGAAGGAAGTCTTATTTTATTTTGATTACAGGAAACGTAGTGGGTCACCTCTTCCTTACAATGTTACGGACAACTGAACGAAACAATTTTAATAAGGTTATGGTTTTCTTAGAAAGATTTACCTCGCGTCTTTAGAAGATTAAAATCTAATCCAACTTTCAATCCGAAATTTCATGCACGCTCCAAAATTTAGATTACGATGGCTGGATCATGAATTGGCCTCTATTGGATTATCTAATGGCCATTAGAATTTCATGTCATAGAAAATGTTTATTGGAGACCACGTTTTACATCGAACAAATTGGTTATAAGAAAGTTTCTCTGGTTGTCTTAACGGGTACCACTTAACTGATGCTAGCGCTGCTGGCTTCCAAAAATTAAGCTTTCTTAAAGCCCGGGTCACACCAAGCTGATGCCAGCTGCGAATAGGGGAATTCTTTGCTATAAGATTAGTTGCAACTACAAAATATAATTTCTGTTGGCGTCATCTGGTCTAGTCATCTTTAATCAATTCTCTTTCTGGCAATTAAAATTCAGTTAACCAACGTTCTGTCGTAAGTTTCGTTAAGTAACGTACTTCGTTCATTGTTTTCTTTTCAACCCTGAACCCTTAAACGAACAATATCGTTAATTCTCCATTCGTCATTTTCTAACTGACAAAAAAAAGAATACGACGAATGAACCTCTTTTTTCCTTTGTTAACTTTATTCTACCAATCTTTCGTTAATTTAAAACTAACAAGTAGCAAAAACCAAGCAATAGCGACTTGGCGGCATTCAGCAGCTAATTTTACAGAAATACCTTCAAAGAAAGTTTCGGCACTGGCTGTATCACATTGACTAACTCAATCCAATTTTTGTCAACTACTATCGATCAATTTTGTTCAATTCACCTCCTTATCATCATCTTTTTTGGTAAATATAAATTCTTAATAATTGATAATTTTCTGCCGTTTATTTATGTTTGTCAGCTACATGGCAAATGCCAGTATATAGTACCTACTAACTAAGTCACTGGTTGATAGTTTCCTCCCAAACCAGATATCTGGAATGTCAATCTTGTTAGCTTGTCACTAGTGCAAACAACCATGATTCCAGCTCATTATAATCGCTACATTGTTTCTCAATTTCTTCACGTTAATTGATTAAACGAAACAAATTAATCACCCTCACACCCCCGTTTATCCCGCCACAAAATACCTACCAACCTCTGGCTGGTACAAAAGAGGTGTTCTTCTATCTTTCAATGATCACAATGATACGATATCGACTTTGGCGTTTCTATGCCAACAAAAGCCAGTCACTGTCATGTTGGATTAATTTTTCATAAAGTTGAACTACTCTCCGATATAATACTGGTTACATAGTAAGCATAATGGCAATAATAGTATGACATGTTGGTTAGATTTATGGCAGCAGAGTTATAGAAAGATGTGTAGTACAATAGCTAGCCAGACCATCAGAGCGACTAGCCCACATGTCGTCGCCGACTTCCTTGTGCTTAATAAAGAGACTCTCTTTCTCTTCTTCAAACTGACTGCCTTTTTATCTGTGACAGGTTATTAATCGTATAATTGGCGGGGGCAGAGAGAGAGAGAGAGAAAGTGGGGAAGCAGTAAAGTAAGCAGAAGCTGGGCTCAGAAAGAACAAAACGACTACCTCCATAACACATCACACACTTAAAACACACTATTCAAGTCTCAAAGGCCAAGCCTTAATGTCTGCTTCTGCTGGTTCCACATCAACCTTAAAGATACAATAATAATTTATTCCGATCAAGTACGTTTGATTTGTTCATTTTCGTTCGGAACGCTAACTACTGTACTTGGTCTTTGTCTATAATTTATTTGCATCAAATGCGTTTACTTTTGGTGACTTTAGTTTTGGCTTCTTTAACGAAAAAGGAGTGCGGATAGGTAAGGTTATGGATGGTGATGAGGGTACTTAATGGTCATATTTTATTTATATTCTTTTTTTTTTAGACGAGTCGACTTTGTTCAATGTTTTTGCCTTACAAATGTATAAGGGAAGACCTTAGACGGCCACCAAATGATGTGTCTTTAAATCTATGTTTACTGGTATAAACTGGTCGAAGATTAAATACACAAAATGCAATAGTGTGTAGCCATAACCAAACAAATACAAAATTAAATAAGCTTTTAGGAGCAATTCGACGTATATTTATTTTCCAATTTGGTATAAACTGGTCTAAACCAGGATCAAGAGCAATCCAAGTAGATACTGGAAAATAAATTGCATGGAACAAATTGGTATAAACTGGTATAAAACGAGATTATCACAAAACATACATGTCTTATAGTTGATAGCAAATATTAACGTTGCAGTATTTTATTTCTACTTAGGTTCTGAAAGGTATAAACTGGTCTAATTGTGACGTTTTTTTGACATTTATCCTATTTCTTACTCCTATTGCTAGCAATTTTATAAGAAATTCTCATCTAACCAAGAACGATAACCCATAGAAGCCATGAAGAAAGAATATGTGTACAAGCTTCGTTGTCTTCTGTTTTAATGTGGTACCTCCATCAATTTCCCTTCTTGGCGATTCCAAGGTAGATATCATGCCACAAAGTATGTTCGCTAAAGAAACTCCTCCCAATGCAAAGAACACCAATAACAACAATAGTTTCTTATAGGTTATCTTTTGGTTTGGGTTCCATGGAAAGCAATTTACGATCATATCACACGGAATAAGGCACCAGGTAGAGGCTACCACCAAACTCCTAACACAACAATCGTTATGTTGCTTGATGGTAAAAAAAAAAACTCACAGAATAATGAACACGCTTCAGTGATCATCATCAGTTGGTATAGAGAGGTAGGCACCTAATAGAAGATGACTCTGTGGTCAGAGATGTTTTCTCTCTGGTGTTGCCTCTTTGGACATCTAACTCAATTCAACTCGACTACGAGAGACAACGACTACGGTACCAAATTTAATTGGAATCTTCTTCTCCAAGTGTGCCATCTGGACAAGAGAGGTCGTGCATGGTTGCATTAAATTGGCCTTACCTAGGATGTATAGAATAAACATCTATAGAATAAAAAATCCATCAAAATAATTGCTGAAGGCGGCGTTAGTACTTCATTTATGTGTATGCTCAAGTGAATTGGCCATTAATCTTTCCATTAGTATATAGCTGTTAATTTAATATGAATCTCAAGTGAGATGGAACTAATTTTACCACAGAACGTTTTTGTAAAGAATTGATAAACGGTTTATATGGTGGTTCCACAGAAACAGACAGAACGACGACGCGACGTTTTAATTAAAACGATATAGCGGGAATTAACGAGCATTCAAAGAACAAACAGGTGCTTGTGTTAATCGAATTTGTAATAAAGATTGTAAGTAACAAGAAAAATCATAAAAGAATTGATAGCGATGAAGTATTTCTTATCTAGAGAAAGGTGTTAATTGTGTTTCGAATAACGGTCTTCAATTAAACAAGTTTCGTACGAAGTTTGGTACGAAAGACTTGTTCGTTCAGTTCCTGTTCCAAGTTTATTTCTTTCGTTAAATATTCGTTCTGATTTAGGTTCATTCGTAAATGAACAGCTCGTGACTTAAATCTTAATAAGCTGCAATTACAGATCGTAAATACGAAGTGTCAACTTTTACACAGTGACTCAAGAGTCACGACTTTTTTAAATGAAATTTGTTGAAGTGAAATAATTCCGTTTAAAAATATCTTCCGTGTACACTGACTTGATTAGTATAAGCCTCCTACACTCTATTTTTCTTTAAGTGTGCAATTGGTAGCAACAAATTTATTAATGAATAAGTTTGCGCTTACAAAAGAGTGAGAGAGGGATTCCACATTCTTGTTCTAAAAAGACGTAACGTCCGTCGGTCGTACAGTATACAACAGTGTGTGCTCTTAAAAGACCATTTAATTTGCATTCGATCGATGATATCGGGTGTGGTAACATATGCACGAGTCCACGAACGAAGGCGATGCCAGCGACATATTGTGTCAACAAGAACGAGACACAGTGACGTTGAATTCTAGCTAGAATTATTTTGCACGAGAACTAGAAGATCTCATTAGCATGCAATTTTCGTGTTTGGCTATGGGTTTACGTAGAACAGATGCATAACTAGGTAGAACTCGTGTTTTAAACGAAAAACTATAGACGAATATAAAATGCGGGACACAAGATTCATCGAATAAACTAACTTCCTGATAGTTTTGTTCATCGAATTTGAAGTTCAAAATTATGCAATCGCCTTCTCTTCGAAGAAAAGTTTATAATCTCCACCATCATCACCACATCTTCATCCTTCCCAAAACTCTGGACTGGTCCATGTTCCGGCGCAATCAACTGAATAGCTAGGTCGATTTATATCCATAAAAATGCATTTTCAGTAGTTCAATTTGCGAACATAGTCACGATTATCTAGTGAGACGTCTTAAACGACCATAAAACCAGTCATCCATCGCCATTCGTCTATATTTGATAAGATCTCTGACCAAAACGAGAGGCCAAAATCAAGTTCAAGTTTACTATGGAACGCACCCAGGGGCACAATCAGCCACAGAGATCGTTCGATCGATGACGTTTGATTTACGATCGCAGCGCCAGAGTTTGGACGCGTTGATTACCCAGCACAAGAGGTGCGAATTAACGCGTTTATCTTAACACCTATGTTGGTATCTCTGTATAGTTGCTGTCTATATTTGTTCGATGGGTATATGTATCTTTTGCATCCAAGAAGTGCATCACTATTATATATACTTTGAGGAAAATCTTATTCCTCATGGTCGTGATTGTCTCGAAAGAAAAAGAAGATGCAGACAGGACTCTGAGAGTTCTCAAGCGAATTCACTCTGCGGAGGGGATTGATTCTAGCAGGTTTTGTTTTTGTATTTTCATCATTTTGTAGAATAGGATACTCCTCCATTGCATTGTGGTGGTCGGTTGTATTATTTTCGAATGAAACGTGATACTCCTCTGTTCTGGGTGCAATACGAGGAAATAATCGTAGTCATCATCATCATCATTATCGGGATCGTCAACACGCGGGTTTGGATATGGTTAGTTTAGTATATATTGTAGTTGGTGCGATGGTGGATGGCGTTTATCGTCGTGGTTTTCTATTTTTGATGATTCTTTAAAGCAGCTGTAGTGAGAGCGTAGCCTTAATATTCACATCGTGATCCGTATCTGGCTAGTTTTAGTGGGCAATTTCTAGAAAGCGGTTCCATACTTGGAGAGTTATTGCGACAAATTGCACTTTTGACCGTGTTTTACGTGTCTGGTCTATGAAATCACACTAAACTACATGCGGTCTTCTGCTTGGATTAATAGAGGGAATATTGATGTTTTTGGAGTTATTTTTGTTTATAAATTAGAAACGTGATAAAGAGTAGGATGCCCTCGGTAAGATCATTAGTAAGATGATTGAATGCTATAATAACAGGTCATAGATTTTGTTTTCGACTGTTTTGAAATTGTAATTTATGAGGGCCTATTTTTCTTTTAGCATTAAATAGTTTTCGAGGCGATACGATGCTGACAAAATACAACTTTCAGTTGTTTTAGTTTATCGATAATTTTGCAAAATGTTTTGGTAGCGCTTACAATCCAGGATGGATTACGGCCTCAACCAACATGCCTCTCCAGCCAGCTCTGTCCTTAGCTAGCCGCCTCCAGTTACGCACGCCAAGAGTTGGTTGAGGTGGTTCTCCACTTGTGTGCGCCACCTGTTACGCGGTCTCCCTCTGCTGCGTACACCATCAGGGTTGGATTCGAAGACTCGTCGGGCTGGTGCGTTGATGTCCATACGCTCCACGTGTACCAGCCATCTCAGCCGCTGTATTTTCAGCTTCTTAATAAGGTCAACGTCGCTGTACAGCCCGTTAAGCTCGTCGTTGAATCTTCTTCTCCATACTCCTTCGATACACACAGGACCAAAAATCATTCGAAGAATTTTTCTCTCAAAGGAACCAAGCAAATTTTCATCCGAATCTTTTAACGCCCATGCTTCTGCCCCATATAGCAGGACCGGGATGATTAAGGTCTTGTTTAGCATTTCCTTGGTTCTATGAGATTTTTAAACGTTATAATTTCTTTTTTTAACAAAAAACTTTCTGTCATACAAATCAAATTTAACAGTTTTTCTAAAATGTATTTACTACCGCCACCTGTGGCTTCAAACTTAAACCAAATCAAATCATTACCATTTTCCATTCACCAAAACTTCAAAAAGCAGCCATTTTTTCTTATTTTTCTAGCACTTAAACGTCATTTTCCTCACCATCTGTCATCGATTAAATTCTTGCACTTCCACCAAAATCTCAAGTACTACTTTTTCATCGTTCGTTTTCGTTTCACAGCTGCAAAAGCGACGAAGGTGGGTTTTTGTCTCAACAATTTTTCTACAAATTATCATCGAGTTACATAAACAAAGTTTATTTTGAAAATTTATTTAAAACACAATAAATATTTGAAAATAATAAAATATTGAAAAAGTGCATTCCAATACCGGTAATTTTCGTTGTGTAATTCAAGGACAACCTCAAAAAAAAAGAAAGAGAAAATTTTCTCCAGAAACTCGTGAAAATGTCATAAAATTTATTGATTAAAAAGAACAGTTATTGGATTACAGATTCTTGTGAAATTCATTTCTTATGCAATAAAATCATCAAAAATTATTCCAAAATACTAAATCCACTTGTTAAGACGAAGAAAAAAATGTGAAAAAAAAGAAAAAATTCTTTGGTTATGTAACATGAAGTCATGAAAATGACGTCGCCACCTTCACTTCAATGATAAAAATTCCTCAACAAACTTTGTTTTCTTTAATTCCAGCTTTTAACCAAATTCCTCTTGTAACACAAAACAAGTAAAAGAAAAAAAAAATGTCACTCCGTTTGATTACCCTCGCTGCCATGCGAAAGGCAGCTGCTGTCGTCCCAAAGAACGCTCAAGTCGGTAGCATCGCCTCCATCCACACCATGGACAAAATCGGCAAACGTGAAATTGTTGGCTACGGCTGGAACGGTTCTGCCAACTACCGTGACCGTGTCGACTACCCAATGCCAGCTATCCGTTTCAGGGAGCCAAACAATGAGATCCTTGCTCTGCGTGCCAAGGAACAGGGTGACTGGAAGAAGCTCTCAATTGAGGAGAAGCGTGCCCTCTATCGTGCTTCTTTCTGCCAGACTTTCGCTGAATTGAAAGCCGGCACTGGTGAGTGGAAGATGCATATTGGATTTGCCTTGATGGCTGCTTCCATTGGCATCTGGGTGTGCATCTTGATGAATTTGTTTGGTAAGTTTTGTTTGTCTTGTTGTTTTTTTTTCCCCGAGAACTCGAAATGATTTGTTTTATTTCTTAATTTTTCTAGTCTACGATGAACTACCAATCACATTCGATGAGGAGCACCAAAAGGCTCAATTGAAACGTATGCTCGACTTGGAAGTTAACCCCGTTCTTGGTGTTTCCTCCAAATGGGACTACGAGAAGAAGCAATGGAAGAACTAAATCAGTACAATTGTGTATTTGTGTAAAATAAATTTAGATTTTAGGATTAAAGAAAAATAAACCTAAAACCAATTCGAAGTTAAAGTATTTTTCTTTGTGATTAAGAATAAAATCAGTGGAAAACTAGGGAAACGTTGCAAGGGAGCTTATCAATGAGCCATATTTGCAGCTTAATAAATTTTTAACCTTCAATTCGATTTCTTTGTTCACTGCAATAGTGTGGCGGTGTTATCTCTTGGAAGTTGTTGATTGTAGTCTTAAATGTCTGAGTTTCTTGGAACCTTACCAGATTTTCTTTTATTCCTTCAAACAAAGTGATGAGTTCCTACCTAATATGAAGTTGAATGCTACTGTTTTTTCGCCTGAGACTACTTACAGCATCCTGAGTTTTTAGCCCCAAAGCAGATTATAGTTTCATTTTAAAAGGCACCTCCTAATGAAACGGCTGTATACGAGCTCAAAAACGCAGGTAAAAAGTTAATTATACTGATGGAGTTCCAATTTTGAATCCAGCTCATTTATTTCTTAAACCGAAACATTACAAAAAATAAAATAAATAAAAATATTTCCTTATTGAAGATGTTTTTTGTTTTAAGCAGGAGTAGCCATGACAAAGTGTTCATAAAACGACTTTGTATAATCCACCATTTGATCTTGCATTGCAGCTGGTACAAAATTTGGATTTCCCTGTCCGCCTTCAATGGTTCCATTGGCTGTAAATCGCATGTAACTGGCGACGGTTGTTTCTGGAGGAAGAATAGCATTGTCTTCGATGATGCAACAGTCTTTAAGGACACAACGTCGTCCCTGAAAATAGAACAACAATCTCATGTACAGTTCTGTGGAGATTTTCATGAACCAAACTTACAATCACAGCATTTTTGCCAATGTAAACAAAGGAACCGATTACGGCAGCAGAAACAACAGCTCCTTCTCCAATATACACATGATCTCCAATATGCATTGGAAAGAATGCAATTCTGTAAAAATAATTCAATATAATAATTAGGGAACTTTCTAAGAATAAAAGATTGACCTTACCCTTTGCTAAATTGCTTGTATGGCGGGCGTATGACTGCATTTTTACTTATCACACAATAACGTCCAGTTCGAACGTTGGCCAAATCACCACGTATAATTGCTCCACTCTGGACAATCACTTTGCCATTGAGGACTATGTTTTGGGAGCCACAGAGGACAGTCTGACGACTGACTTTGTTGCCGGATGCCTAAAAATGGACAAAAGAAGAATAAAAAGTGATGATCTCATCTTGTTTTTCTTTTTGTTTCTTCGCGGAAAATACGTGTATACTTACAGTTTGAACGTATTCATCTTTACTGTAGAATGTATCAGCGATTTCCATTGTGGGAATTTATATTAATTTGTGATAAATCTGTGAGAATATTAAATTCTTTTGAATGTTTTCATTAATTTATTAGAAAAAAAAACATCAACAATTTTTTTGACAACTCAACAGTGGGTCACTTGTCACAACTGACAGTTGAAGCAACAGTTTGAGAAGAATTACAAGAAAACACTTTGCAGCGGCTGTTTATTGCAGTGTGCTAGGTTTAAGAATTACTGGATACGAAAGTTATATTGAAATAGAAATCGTTCATTGTTCTCTGTGCTTTCAGTTTGTACCTACTCTTGACTTATTTTAAAGTAATTTTTTGCACGTTCTCAAATTTAAATTGTAAAAATTCGTATGAATAAATAAAATATCATCGTGTAATAATTCAAAAGCCATATGTTTTGTGTGTTAATTTTAGTTAAAGAACCTAAAGATCGAGTTTGAATTTGAACACAGAGGCTTATACAAAAGAGTCCAAACGTAATCTAAATTCGATTCAACTCTGCATGAAAATGTAATAAATAATAAATACCGCATTTGTGTTTTGACAGCTAAGTGATCGACAGATTTCTGACGTATTTTGAACTTTTTTTCTCTTTTGGTAAAATAAATCCGCTATCCAGTGTTTCATAGAGATCAGTGGTTAATCTTAGTTCTGGTTCCCGGCATCTTAGAAAATTGTCTCTATACAAAATTAAGAAAAGTGAGTGGATCCAATTTGTTTTGTACCTCAAAGTATGAGGATTTTTCTGAGAAGTCTCTATTATCGGTAATCATAAATTGTTCCTCTGACAAGTAGAGAAAAATACTATGTGTGTGTACTTATTCCATTCTTTCAATGATGGCCAGCAATTAAAGTGATAATATAACGCAGTAAGTACTCTATCTTAAGCCAATCTTTTCGAAGGTTCATATTCTTATTATTTGTATATACATATTTGCGAACTAATAAATAATAATTATTCGATAATGACTCAAAAAGTACAAGTGCAATTAATTCGGTAATCAATTTTACCAACCATATCAGCTCTGGACTTGATGTTTTTTTCTATTTGAAAAGAACAAACAAACAGAAAAAAAAAACAACCTCGACATGGAAAACACAAACAATATAATGCTATGGGTGGTTCGTTTACAAGTTTCAATTCGTGAAGTTGTGTATAAATATTTTTCCAACTTTGGTTAGATAAATATAATAAATACGCGGGCAAAACTCAATAGGCTTTGAAATTCTATTCTTTGGATATGTTTTTCACGCTTCAATGCCTGTCATTTGCATGCATCACCTTCGAATTTAAATACAAACGATTACAGAAGCATATTATACACAATAATCTAACTCTGACTCTGAAGCTAAATACAACATCGAATAATCAACCAACCGGCTGACTGACGCTACGCGACCATGCCATGTGGGAACTATTTTGGTATTGTTTTATTATATTTGACTACACGGCAACGACAAGAGTGTGAATTTGATTTGTTTAATTTTTATTTCTCTGAAATATGAACAATAATTTTATTTTTAATAACAATTTTATATTTTTATAATTTCTGTCTTAATAATAAATTTAATTAACAAAAATTTACTAATAGGAAGATTAATTTTATAAAACTGTTTAATCAAACAGTTCAAGACCTCTCTATACTTACCACTTAACTAAAGGTGCGTTTCCACGTGATACTAAAAATGCTGCGAGTAGCGTTTATGTTTAACCTACCTGAGAGTAGAATAATTTTTGACGAAATTCAGCTCTTAGGAAGTTGTTGGTATCATTTTACTCTCATAAAGAACCCCAACATGATTTTATTAAAAACCGCGAGAGTCCTGTTCCAAACTGTTCAATAGCCAAAATCAGTAAACAGCAATCAAACAGTTTTGGAATCGAAAACAGCAAAATGTTAAAGATTGTTTTTTGTTCTGAAATGTTTGATAACATTGTTTTTTTTTTTCACACACTTCTTGCGAACCATATGAAAAACGTTTATGTTCTTCCTTTTATTTTAATAATTCATCAAAATGCAGGAGAGGAAAAAAAAACAAAACAAACAAACAAAAATTGTTTATCTATTTTTTTTTTATTATCGAATATTTTTCGTATACATACCAAAACCTCTATGTTTACCTTATTCGCAATTTTCTTTTCATTCATATAATATACCGCATGCATAGTTCAGGTGAAGATGATCTCGCGACAACTATAATTGCACCTTCCATATCTGCATAAATTGTATAAACACTGTTTGGCGTCATACAGGGTGTTTTCAAAACGAGTGAAATGTTTTAACTCATAACTAGTGAACCATGTGATTCATTTTAATGGATTACCTTCGTTTGAATAAGCTCTTTGTTTTAAATAGGGATACCACTTTTCAACCATTTGGAGTACGAATCATAAAAGCTCTTTTAACTGTCATGAAAAGAATGTTTCCTCAAATTCACAAATTCACCTTATGTAAAAGTATAACAGAGGTTACACTATATTACTTCATTAAATCTTCGATAAGGTTCCTGTGCGAAGTATTTATACACTGGCAACTTCATACTATTTAGTTTCATTCTGATAACAATGCCCATATAAGGTCTATAGAAATCTTAAAAGAATATAAAAAAATGTCAGTTTTGACGAATAGGTTCGGAAAGGCTGATTAATACAAAGCAAATCGAATCGAATTTAAACCACCCTGTATCTACAAAATATTTATCATTATCTCAAATATTTTGTTACTAAGAGCAATGCAGTTTTTCAATAATTTTATTTCTATTTACCTTCAGAGAGGTGTGTCCTCATTTATAATAATTCTCTGTGTAATTTATCCATTAAAGTCAACATTATTATGATGTTTCCATGACAACATGCAAAAAAAACAATTAACTAGCATGCAAATCTATAAAAATAAAATGAGCGACACCTGTGTGTCGGGTGGACTATCTGGCACAAATAATTAAAATAATTAAATCTAATTAAGTTGTTGCTATGAAGAATTATAATTCTTTCAAGCTTCGGTTTAATTTATGTGACAAAGCTTGGATTTTAAAACGATAATCTTTGATTTAAAAAATTGATCAATTTACAAAAAAAAAATGTTATCCCCTGATTTGTCAACATTTGCATTAGACTTAGTACATAGGTAGTCATTTTTTAGATGAAAACTAAAAACAATCGAGTTCGCTGTTCAGCTCTTTTGTTTGAGAAGAAATACATTCTTGATTTTTTTTCTTTTAACATTTTGTTAAGAAAAAAATCTATCTTCTTTTACAGGGCTTTTAGAAGTTCACTTATAGAGTAATTAAAACAAAGTATGCGAGGTTACTCAATGTAATTTCCATAACCCTGTACACAAAAAGCACATAGCCATAAAATTCTATAAAGAATTTTAACATTTTCTGTATTAGATTACTCCTGTCCTTCATAGTGGCGAGTGTTTTTTTTTGTAGTGATATTCTACATGTTCTAGCTGCTCACCATTCCAGCCAGCCATGAAGGTTGCCCTCGCAGTTCGTAGTTGTGTCGTATCGTAAGTCTTCGTCTTCATTTTAATTTGACTAATTTTTTATTCCTCCATCGTTTGTTAGCCCCTGATGATGATAAATAAGCAACAAAACTATAATAACAATCATTCCACCTTCAATTAAATTCCATTTATTAGCTATCATCATTTGTAAAGTGAGAGTTAGACCGTGCGTCCAATGCGATCAACACACCGCTGCTACTGCTGCTGCTACTGTAATTAAGTTTCTATATTGCTGCGATGTTTTTTTTTTTTTTTTTGTATACTCATAACGAGCGCTATGTTTTATTTGAAGGAAACACAAAGGAAAAACTGCTTCCCGCGTCACATTGAACAGTCAAAAGCTTCCGGCTATGAACAACAAACAAACGACACAACGACTACGACGCGACGCAAAGCGAAACGTGCAATCAAGCTGTGAGTCGATATCCATATAAGTTTTGTTGCAAGAACACTTTTTTCGTGTGCGCGACAAAGCAGCCATTACTAACAGCAATTAGTATTCTAGACATTTCAAGGCCTTACTGGTATACATTTTTAGCGTGTTGTGTTTCATTTGATTTCCCTTTCAGAAGTCCGCAATCCATTTTAACTATTATTACCTACCTACTGTTGCTCTGATGTTGCTAGTTGCACTTTTGCTGGAGAACTTTAACATGCAATCGACTTTATTATAAATTAATATGTGACTCGCGCTGCATAAAGAGCAATGCTATCTATAGTTCAGAAATTGATATTGAAAATGCAATGATATAAAAAAATATATTGCAATCACCATCAGCTGCAATCAAGAGAGGTGCTTAAGTGGATTTTCAACATAAAATTGAGAGAAAAAAAAAATCATAACAAAGAACGGAACTCAAATTAACTGGATCGAAAATGCAAAGAAATTGGTTTTTAATGAGGACACAGCCTGGCAGCTAGCGGCAGCAGTGATGGTGGCGGTTTATACTTGCATAATAATATACACACGCCGTTGTTGGTGGATTGATAGATAAGTGATTGGTATAGACAAGACACAAACCACTTGTAAGACAAAGCTGTTGGCAACAATGACATAAGCTATCAATCATTTTGTGATTAATTTTGATTAACACTGACTCTGACAGACAAAACAGTGCGAGGTTCTTTGATAGAAAAAAAGTATGTGTAATGATAGTCTGGGTGAGTGGGATGTAATTGGGTGGTTTATATTTTTCTATTTTGATTATAAAAGTCAAACGTATTGAATTTAATTGACTCCTTTTTGAGAGTTAGTGTAAGAGTCAATTTAGTAAAATTCTGATCACATTGAAATAAAATATAAAAGCTATTTGAGTTTGATTGCTTTTTAATAATAAGCTTCTTGAACGGTGGCGTCTCTTAGCACGAAGGTTAATATAGACACAGAAGACTTTGTCCAATGTTGTCTACCTAAAAGTTGAAGCGATAATAGAATAAAAAAACGAATTTTACATTTAGGTATTCAAGCATTGTCGCATTTACGTAGGTATTCAGGCGGGTAATTCATTTGATGCTTTTTTCAACCAGTATATCTTTCAACATCAAACTTCGACGTCCAAGCATAACGTAGTCAAGAAACGTTGCACTTTTTGACAGTTGGATCACTATTTTGTTTGACGTACCACCATGAATCCACTAATGTTGAATTTACACAATTGACTTTTACTACTATAATTACTGTCACAAAATTGGTTACATATGTATATATGAGGCAAAGAAGTCAATTCCTTCGTGAGACGAATTTATACTGACAACCTGCCAAAAATAAGAAAACAAATATGGACACGATATCATTATAATGTCAACATTATAATCAAAGATTGACAGATTTCTTAATGACACATAAATGGAAGAAATTATGACAATTTGTCAATCGTATCGATCCATCACAATACTATTTGAGCATAAGAAAAAGGCGCTGCACCTGTTTTAGTATGCTGCAGTACAAACTGCCAATTTAGTTACTCACTAAAGTGGCATAATGTGTTTCGAAAGTAGTTCAGCTTTGTTTTACTTTTGTTTTGCTAGCGAACCAAACTATCAACTTAACAACAACAAACTCTAACATGAATTCGTGTGATTTTTGAGGCCTTTGGTTTATTTTTACAACTCCGGTATTTTTTTTAATTTTACTAAAACCACAGAGTCTAGGTCAATAGTTCATTGAACTTATTTCTTACATTTTCCCTATGGCATGACATAAATACAACTCAATTTAACAGTTTTTGTTTTGTCCACCATTTCGCAAAATCTTTAATAAAGCCATAAGCATTTCAGCATAGTTATAAAGCCCCAAGTAATAATATTTTTAATGACAAAGTGGCTTCCGAATGAATCATTTTGCAACATTATACCACAAATGAACATAATGAATCATTTTTTCGTCATTGCAATGTACCACCCGCGAAGAATATCCGTAGGCGTTAAATAATACGTCAAGTTAGTTCCAAATGCGTTGGCTTATAGCCACAAAAACGCAAACTTCCCAATAACTGACTCATAGTCTTTTAAATTCATTATCACTCACTCTCACCACTTAAACCCGTGACGTTGTTTCTTCGTCTTAACACACCATCTTTTTCTGTCTCTCTCTTTGACGATGGTTTTGTATAAACCTGTCATTTTTAACGCCTCAAGCATCAAATTTGACAGACATTTCCAGCCTACTGAATTCTATTGTCTTTCCATTAGCTCTTTAACCACCTCTAACGCTTACTTATGCAAACACGCTAATTAAATCATTAGTTGGAGGAACAATAGCACCAGCAGCGTGGCTTGATTGTAAAACACGCCAAACGGAAGAAACCAAGTAATAATAGCGACAACTACGACGACGACTGACGCAGGAGTAAAGTTATACTTACCATTTTAGCAATATGAGGAGGCTACAAGAAGTGAGGTGATAGGTGGGCTTATAGTTTGTGAAGCCTATGAATTCACATCTCACTTCCCTACCACCGGCAAGGCCAACGATAACAAAAAATACAAAAAAATAGCAACAACAACAACAACAAAAATAACAATAGCAGCCAGCAGAAAAACTGCAAGACTTTGGCGCACACAAGAGTGACTGACTGAGGAAAGCCTTGAACTATCTGCTTTTTTGCTTAGCGAACTTCATCGACTTCGACAACGACGATGACGATGACGACGACTACGACAACGAAAATAATAACTATGAATTGCGGTGTATGCATGTTGGTTGAATACCAAACTCTATGTGAACTGGTTTGCTGTCGCAATTTTTTGCAAATCGATCGGATGGCTTGGTATTGTTATTTTTATTGTTTCCCGTTCGTGTATAGATGCATTTTCGAGCCTCAGCATTACCAAGCTCAATATAAAAATAAAAGCAGCGTGTACCATCAGGGAGAGAAGATTTAGATTTAGATTTAGTGTACAAAATCCCGAAACATTTGGAGAGCTATCCGTTGTATTAACTAAACATATGATTTGATTTTTTGACCAGAGAACTAGTCAAACGATTTGGATGTGGTAGCTTATATTCCAACCGTAAGGGAATACTAGCAGAAACTCAAGAAATATGGGCTGAAGAACTGCGAGTAAAGATGCTTGGAAATATGCATGAAAAATGCTCAGAAACTCGATTTAGTAAACTAACAGAATTGTTTGCACATTCCATTCCACTTCATCTCTCGATAAATTGATTAATTATTATTCAAAATGTTCAAAAACTGTGTAACGTCAACCTTGGAAACATTATACGAAGTGCCATTACATATTAAAAAAAAAACAGTCCCTTCAAAATAAACACTTCATCAATAAACCGTGATAAAGGTCAAACCCAGAACCTAATCCAATTGCCACGAACAATGTAAATAGCACACACACACACGCCTCACGATTATTGATGATTGGAGCTTATAATCAACTTGTCCTATAATATTAATTGCCCTCAATGTAAATTTAATAAAACAAAATAAAACAAAAAAACAATCTTATCGTAAAGTTATGCCAATGATTTATTTTTTGCTCAATTAAAAAAAAAAAAATAACCATTGACAACGTCAAGTTCTGCCGCCTTACAATACATTCATTACACAACAATCTTCCTTGGCGGCATGTGCGATCGTGTCAAACACACCAGGTGTTGGAAATAAATTCCATCACCTGTTTTAAGTGCAAGCAATTTCCATATTATAAGAGAATATGTTTAGTTTATAAATCAAAATGAGGTAATTGAATGTATAGAAACTAACTAACACGCATACTTTGTATATGGTGGCGTTAAAATTGAATTAATTTTGAATGTAAGCCTTAGGGGTGCTTGAATGAAGTTTGCACTTCAGATCTTTTGTTTAAGGTGTTTATTTTTGTTTTTGTTTTATTTAGGAGGAAGGGAATGTAAAAAATCAACACAAAACAACTAAACTTATACAAATGAATAATTTTGGAAGATATATAAGTAATTGGGTTCCCATAAGGAGAAAAATGTACCACCTAAAGTGGTTTGGTGTCCGACGGGTAATTTAAAAATTCGACTCCCCTCCATGATCCAATTATTTTTTTTTATTTTTTTTGTAATAAAGTTTTCCTACTAAAAAAGAAGATTTCTTCTTGGGTCAAAAGCATTATTCTTTTAAGGTCGTATTATTTCTAATTTATGTGGTCGATTTTTCTACATCCAAGGACTCAAAATAGAGAGTTTTTTTTTAACTTAGAATTTCTTCCAGATATCGGCTAAAAAAATATAGTTTTTCTGCCAAAAACAAACCATTAATCTGATTTGCCTTCAAATTCGAGTTCTTCACTCAGCTCTTTTGTTTATTAAATAAAAACTTATATTGTTTTTTTTTTCTCAAATAAACATCTATTTTAATTTATTGTAAGGCAACCAAAATTGACGGAACCAATGTGAATCCTTTTCCATTTGTATAAATAATTTTCATAAATATTCTCATTTTTCCTCAAGACACAAATGAAAGGAAGACAAATTTATTGCAAAACTGCACTTAAAGTCTTTACTTCAACTCTTTTGTTTTCCCAAAGGGCAAATAGATAATTGATGGAACAGACCATACAAATCCATTCGAAATCCATTCATTTCCCAAAGGCCAGCCAAAGTTTATACATCTTGAATCCCGCAGAATGCCTCACGGAATTACTTTCATATAACTTCATTTGTAATATATTTTTGCTTTAAATTCAACTCAATTATGGTCAGGTCAATCATAATTTTAGTTTAACGAGCTCAAAAATGTTGGTTGACAATTCAAATGTATGCCATACATAACATTTGTTTTACGTAAGCTTTCAGCAAAATGACCACCACCGCACCGCGCCGGTAGCATTTGAATCAAAAGTGCAGTGTAATTGTAATTTTTTTGGCTTAGAGACCTCATAAAAAACCAACAACAACACCAAATTTAATGTTGGTCTACATACATACTCAACTCATGTATACATTCATAAAATACCGGGCACTTGGACAATTATTGTATGTTGCGGTGGCGGTTTTGGTTTTATGTGTATTTATGTACATAAGATTTACTTTACGGTGCATTGTGATGTAAGTTGTTGCACATTCATCCAATGTTACCACAAATAAATTGTTTAAATGTTCAAATTGTAATTTATTTATTGTAATTTTTTATTTGTGGTATATACAATCGACAAAAGAAGGTACTTTATCATTGGTTGTGGCCAGCAGCGGTGCAGGCGGTGTGTAAGTGACTCGATGCACTAAAGCACAGCCGTGCCAAATATTTCACTTTTTTTCTTAGTTTTTGTTAAATGAGATTTCGGGCAATTTGGGCTGTAAGAGGATTATGAGATTTATTTTTATGATGGCAGATACAGATTGTGGTTAATTTGACCTTTAATTTGGTGCCAAATCTTTTTAAAGTATCAAGTACAGTTTTTTGTGGGAGCCAATAATTTTACTCCAATATTCATCAAGAAAAGTTTCTTAGTATTTATTTACGGACTCATGCAATCTCTGTGTAATAATAATTTTTGTGCACCTTGATTAGCTAAAATTTAAATGATTTTCAGACACATAGAAAACAATAGAAATACCAATAAGATACCTGTAACTAGTTTTTAGGACGTAAAGTCACGCAGCGACAAATTATGGGCTAATAAACTGTGCAATAAAGTTATAAAAATGATTCTTTGCAGCTATTCACTGGTTCTTCCGTTGAATTGCTTAGTTTGACCATTCATTTGCTAAATTCATTTGAATTCTGCTATTGATAAATTAATTTGCCGAATTCATCTGTACATTTATTCATTAATTAACCGAATTTGTCTACAATTTTTTGGATCCATCTGTTCACTATCTGGATTTCTATACATGGTTTGCAAATTCATTGTTGAAATTTACGGATTTATCGTCATTTTTCATTCGTCGATTTAATTTATCATGTGCTGATTTTCTGAATTTGTCTGCTGATTTTCTAGATTTTTCCATTGATTTTCCAGATTCATTCGTTGGTTTTCTAGATTCTTTTGTTGATTTCATCTATTTGTAGGCTCATTGGCCGGATTATTCGTTAATGTATTGCTGGATTTGGTGGTTTTATCAGGAGTTATCGTTTATTTGAGGAATTCATTCATTGATTTCCCAAAATTAGTAAAATTTTCAGTCGGAAAGAAGTGTAAAATTGAGATGTGAAGTCTTAATTTAAAAGAAGCCTTAACGAAGTTTTAGCGAAACTGTGAGGTTATATAGACAGCAAAGACTTGCATAGCTGTTTAATATAATAAATATCGAATGTATTGAAAAATAAAGACAAAGTATTTTTGATTGTTCCTGTCACAATGTGTGAACACCATTCATTTTAGGTGTGCAGCAGTTAAAACGCTTCGTTACAACATCGAAAAATCATTTTTACAGTCTTATCCACTCAGCCTTGAGCTATAATACCAAGAACGTGGAGTTCCATCATGCAACATTTTTTTGTTTTTACTTCTCCTGGAATTTTATGAACAAATTCCTAAACTCAAGATCTTAAACAATAAATCCTCAATTACCCAACTCACATATTGTCACAAACGATTCCTCAAAAAAAAAGTATAATTTCGCAATTATTATAACTTCTCGCAGAGAACTCACTGCACTAAGAACCTTCAATGAGCTTCTGATGCTGATCGTGCCACATTTATAAAGCTCCCCCAAAGTAGCTTATTGCATTTTGCTTAAATTGAATAGAACAGCAACAAAAACTCAAGGTGGCCTTTGTTCGATGAAGTGATGCAAATTTATTATGTTCTATGTTAAGTCATGTGTGTTCTCTTATCGAAGCTCAGGTAAACGTTTGGTAATAGTGAACAATTAACTAGAACATGCAGTGCTTAGTTAGTGTGTAATGAATTTTCAAATAATAAAAAAAAAAAATAATAAAGGTAAGCCTCCAATATGGACGATCAACAACCTGCATGCAGCTGCATCCAACATGGCTCTCAAGAAGATTTACGACCAAAATGCATTATTTTTGTTGTGTTTTTTTTTCTTCATTCGTTTCTTTTTTTTTTTTTTTGTAAACTTCTGATTCTTTGCACTTTTTGTACAAATTGAGATAATTTTATGATTTTATTGATTTAATTGACACTTATTGCATTTGTGCTTTATGGCTTGGTCTTAGGGTGGAAACAAAAAAATAAAACCTAAAACCAGCAGCAGCAGCTGTAAGCTTGGAGTCACCGAGTCACCATGCACTGCCGCCACCACCACTACCGCCATCCCATTGCCACTGCCGTCAATGCAGTTTCCTGATATGAGGATTAATGGCTTTTGGATTGTATTGCTGGTTGCAGGTATAAATGCAAATTATTCATTCTGTGTCGTGCTAAATGGTGTACTTTAGTGATATATGCCTTGGACACGACTTTTGGTTGAAAAATCTTTTGTAAATTTATATTTTTAGAGCTTTAAATGTCGGGCTATTAAGATCATGGCTTAGCATTGAAGTTGTAAAAATTGATGGGGGTTAAGGTGCAGTGGATTTTGGTTGATTTTTATTTTGTTGGTACAAAAAAAAAAAAAAACAAGGAGGATTTATGGTAAATGAAGCATCAAAGGTCAACATCTTGTGATTTATTTAATAGCATAGGCAGTTAATCATTCAAAAAGAACACAGAAATTAACTGAAGACATACATATTTATAGGGAAAAGAGCTGGATTATGATCTTGAGCTGCTCGATGCACAATGAAGTTCTTGTTTAGGGTTATTTTGATGGACTATTGGCTTACTACAGAGACTGGAGATTTTTTCAATACATCTGGTTTGTCTAAAATTGAAAAGATTTTTTAGCGTACTTCCGTGAAATAATTTAAAAAGTTTTTAAAAAATTCCAAAGATTTTGAAGGACTAAAAAAATACTTCTTAAAATTAGTGATTAATAATGTAAATAAATAAATTAAACTTAAGAGCGATAAGATTTTTTAAATCTATATAGAATATATAATAAATTAAATATAAATAAATAATATAGTCATAGTTTTAAAAGTTTTCTAGAGTTTCTAGAGAACCAATATGGACAAAAATATTAACCAAAAAGTGATAAAAAGCTTCTCTCAATGATTTATACGAATGAAATTTCTTAAATGGCATTGATGATGTCTCTTAACCAAGATTTGTGTTCAATATGTTCTAAGTTCAGAAGCATGATCTAACTTCTATGCCCTAGTACCTAGTTTAATCAATCACTTAAAAAAATGAAGGGCCTTCCAGTAGAGTTGATCATAAAATTTTGAAAAAAAAAACATCCGGAAAAACATGAGCTATTTCAAAGGCAATAAGCCTGAAGCTTAGAACAAACGATTATAACGTTCCCATTCTTAAGTTTCTCCCAAGGTTTTCTGCAGTTAAAAATCAAAACATCATTTTTTTTTTTTTTTAAATAAATGAGTGGCGTCTAGCAATAAAATAATATTCACCTCATTTTATGTTTACATTTTTAATCCTACATTCAAAACCCCCTTAAAGTTGACTCACGTTCAAAAATAGTTTAACTTCTAACGCAGGTTTTTAGAAGAACTAAAGTCATCACCACAGCTGGTGTTAGATTTATTTCCGGTTCCGATAGAATTAAATTTTAATTATCAATTCGGATTACTCACAAGCCTAATGGGATTAAGCATTTAATTGATTTTTAATAAATATTTAATTACGTTTGATATAAACCTGACAACCTCAACCGTGAATGGTTTGAATATAAACAAAGTTTAAGAACTTTTTTGTTTCATACTCAAAGACTGAGTGTTATTTTTTGTGTCCGAATCATACCAAAACATACTCGGGTTGGCGTTGGTTACACACAAAATGTACCAACTCCATGTTGTATGTGTATAAATGGTGCTTGTTCAATATGCGAGTTAACACCGTGCGTTAATTTTATGCAATTTCTCATATTGAAATTGGATTTTTATGTTCCAAGACGGGGCATCCATCGTGGGTTCAATATAGAGTTGTGGTGGTTGTTGCTCGTACATGCTAAAACTGTGTCGTTGTTGTTGTTGGTCGTTGTCGTGATCTTTAGGCGCCATCATGCTGGCATAGGACGGTCGAAAAGTGTGAGTTGTGTGATAAATAGCCAGAGATTGCGTTTTATGTCACACTTAACTTATAAACAGATTTATATTTATATATATATTTTTATTATTTAATTTGCTTATGCTTATAAAGAGTGTCAGTTGGAATTGTTTAATTTAGTTGTTAGAGTTTTGCAGATGAATTTTAATTATTGGTAAGTTCTTAGTTGTGTTTGCAGTATAATTGGTTAGAACTTGTGTAAATGCTTGCCTTGTTATTTTGAATGGACACATGCATGACTTGTAATCCGAGAATTTTTCTGTGAAACAGAAAGAATAATATGTAAGATTAAACCTTGAATTTAAGGTAGAATTGGTTTAAAACTTAGATAGCAGGGCCATATTCATAGTCGTTGTATAAGTTGAAACTTTGTCTTCGCTAAACAGAGATCAATCTTGCCTTATTTATGGACAAGTTAAACCTATTTTTGAACTATGACCTATTCATCGAAAACAGCTGTGCCTAGCGTTGATGTTTAAGTAAAATAGAACATTTAGAATAAAATAACTTTTACTAACTTTCTTAGGGAGCGTTAAAATCCAGGCCACTGTCTCAGTTAAAAACGCCATTTGCCACAAATTTTAGGTTGGATCACATTTATTTGAAACTTATAGGACCAAGTACACAAATCTAGTTCCTTCACGAATGATTCAGAATTCTTTCAATGTACCAAAACGAATTTTCGGAAATCAAGGACTTGCCCTCAAGCTTCCTGAAACTCGAATGATGTTAGAAATATTTACTTAGTTAAACTTTTAGGAAGTGTGAACTTTTTGAAATAATTGGCTATGAATCCAATTTAAAGGCTTCCAATCCAATTTGAAGACTTCTTTTAAAAAATAATATTTGGATACAAAAGGCTGACTTTCTGCTCTGAAAATCCATTTCTAAGAAAAAAAAAACAAATATTACATCAATCAAAAGTCATAGATAATATGCATCGCAGTATGAAAATGACGTTAGTGTTTAGTTACAATGATTAATTTCTTTTCAAACTTGATGATTACAAATTGAAAAATTCATCTTGAAAAAGTTCAAAGCCCTCAAGGAGAAGCAGAACGGATTTATTTCATTTATTTCTTTTCTTAACTTTTTTCAAACTTACAAGTCATTATCATTGATAGGTTTCATTAAACTTATGGAAAATAGTATAAGAAAACAAAATAAAAAAAAAGAAACAATAGTTCCTCTTCGTGTTACTCAATTTTAATTATTTTTTCACGCTAATCTATAAAAAAAACCATCTAAAAAAAAAAAATTGTTAATAATTTTGACCTCAAAACACTATGGCCAATGAACTTTTTTGGAAAATAAAAATAAAAAAAACTAATAAAATCCAATTCATTGCCCCTCTCTGATGGCAACCTTTAAACAGTTGAACTAACCTAAGGTGAATTGAAAGCCGCACACTTAAAAATCGATTTCCTTTTTATTCACGCCCCAAAACACGATACATTAGGTATCTCTTACTCCCAATAAGACAGAGACCATCTGCGTGATCGATTATAATTAAAATCTAGTTAACTTTATATAAAAACATCCGCACTATATCGTATAGTTTTTAATATTATTTGCAAAAAATTCAAACTTTCAGTCATTTGAACAATTTATTTGATCTAAAATCACCTTAATCAAGGTTATAGCATTACTTGATTAATTTATTGCACTTAAAGTCAAGTAGCAATGACACCCACCTCAAAAAAAAAAAAAATGTTGCTCATTCACTCCACACAGGTGGTGGTCAATTTGTCATTTGTATATCATCAGCAAAAAAAATTCAAGTCACACAATCACGTTCGTCGATCTTATTATTTTTCGTTAAAAATCGGGGAAATAAATTAAACAAGAAGTGACTGTCTAAGCTTCGTGGGATTATGTGATTGAAGATCAATTATTGTTGGCATATCAAACATGTATACAGACGCTATAGTTATAGAGCACACAAAAGAGGAGCACCCTTTGAATGTCAAACTATTGAAGAACCTTCGCGGCTGCCTTAGTGACTTGCTTTGTTTTTCAGAATGATTATTTTTTGACCTAATATTCCAATTGTACTTCCCATGAATAAATTGGTCATTGGTCACTATTTTTGCATTTCGCAAAGGCTCCGAAATGGTCTCTCGGATGTTTTTGCAGAACAATTATCAGCTTTTGATGTGATTTACCAGTTTCAACTTAAGCTATGAATTACCCGTTTGGTTCGAATAATTAACTTTAGTTCTGGATTTATCAGTTTCAAATGGAATTTCTGGCTTCGGCTGTGATTTACATATTTCGACTGTATAGTATAACAGTTTTAGCTATGATTTACCAGAGTTGGGAGAGAATAACCAGCCTTAGAATAAAATGTGATTCACCAATTTTAGCTGTAATTTAAGGTCTCAGCTCTGATAACCGATCTTCGGTTTTGATTTTCCAGTTCTAGTTGTGATTTAACAGCTTCGTCTTCAGTACGAAAGGTTCATTATACAAAGTTAATTCAATAGTAGAACATCAATTCTTTAAGGCAAATAATCAAGAATGAATCTCAAAAGCTGAGCAAGAGTTAGGGAAAGCCTTAAATTACTTTAACAAAGAGTTTTTGATAAAGAAGCTAACAACTCTCTGATTTTCGAAATTTTACCACTATATCAGAAAAATTGCCAAACAAACCACAATATACCTTAAAAAGTGAATTACCCACAAACAAAATAAATGGTCATCGCCTACAATGATAAAAAAAAGTCATTACCCAGTAGCCCAGTGACTTTGGGTGGTCAACGATCCGATTGTTATTGTGGCCACTCAGGCGTAGGTAACGATAATGTGTGAGCACTGCTGGCATAATGGTGACACTGACCGTCCTTGGGCACAAAGAAAAAAGCGCGTAAGCGAAGTGAACGACAAAAAATTGTGCACTGGTTGCTTGTTTTTGTACATACACGTTCGTCCATCGAACGTTCGGAGTTCATTAGCAGTAAATTGATACAGATTGGGGATTTCAACTTTTTTTTTCGTGGGTTGTTCCCAGTTTTCAGGTTGTTACTGTTTTTGTTTTTGTTTATTCTTAAAGAAGTTTTTTTTAATGATGACCAATTCTTAAAAAATGAATTCATGAAATAACAATTTTTTGGATCAGTGGGGTGCCTGCTTCTGATGGTGATAGTATAACTTCCTGTACATTGTTTTTGTTTGTTATTTTAGTAAACTATTTTTTTTTGTTTTATTTTTTTTCTTGAAAAGAAAAAAAAAGTAATTACCTGGTCAGTTACCTATTAACCTTGAAGGAGGTTTTGTTTTTGTTGTTAAATTTTGTTTTTCCAAAATTTAATTTCATGTTGTGGTATTTTCTTTTTATATCTTTAATCTTTGTAGATAAAAAAAATAAGAAAAAGAAGAAGGAATTATTCAGATGTGGGAAACAACAAAAACAAAGATTAAAGAAAAATGAAGGAAGAGATTGTTAATGATGATAGGATGGCGTGAATCAAGGATGCAATGGTCAAAGTGAAGGTTTACTACCATATAATTGCTTGTTTTGAAGAATTTTGTTTTTACTGCTTAAAACAATGTGGTGGAGGGCCAGCCTTGAACTCAAGCTCGAACTCAGATGAGAAAAATCTGGAAAATTTTAGACTTTTGTGTTTGGGAATTTTTTGTTAGCTTTTGTGCGGTAAGACTTATTATTGAATCTATTTTATAATTCAAATGTTTTTCCTGGTATGGGAGAGGATTTAGTTACTGTTGCTAATGAAGGGGTAAACAAAATATCCCGAGTTACATATGTTTACGAACTGTATTGCTTTATTTATTTAAACTATGAGTCAGATTTCTAGGTTTTTTGAGCACCATGCAGTTAGAACAGGTCTTTCGAAGCTGCAAACTTGATGTAACACTACTGGTATCTATCTATCACAACAACATCTCAAAAAATCAGCAGTCAATTGCGCCATCTGTTTTTTGGAAGGGTTTGAGCTACTTTCGTTAGAACAGCACATTTTCAAAGGGAGTTATCGAATATTAAGGTATGGGTTTGACTATTATTTCCTGTTGAAAATGCACCTTCTCTTTTTAGAATGCAATTTAATACTCATTGGCTATATAGAAGCCCCCTCAACCCTAAGAAATCACCAAACTTTTACTTTTGCAAGCTTATATGCAACCTACAGGTAAAATTTGCAATTGAAAGGCAGTAACCTATCCAATTAAAAAAAAGCCTTTGCCAATTACCCATTCAAGGAAACTTCCGCAAACCATATTTCCTGTATAAGGCTCAAAATTATGCAACAACTTACCGAACAACACACATAACCCTACTTCCTCTCCTCATCATATGAATACATTCGAATGCAAACTTCATTGAATACAAAAAAAAAAAAAAAAAAATAAGTTGTTTTCCACCATTTAAGGGGCGCGTATATTTTCGCGTGCGTACGGATATATATTTTTTTTCTATATACCCCGCGGCTTACACGAAGTAGTGGTACAGTGTCCAGTACAACATGTACCGACAGACACGTTACCACTGTTCTTCTACACAAGACATGTACAACTTTCAGGTGATTTTAATTAATCACGATGCGTGATATTGATTTTGATGCCCGAATCCCAGAGGTCAAGTTGCCTAGCCCTCTATTCTATTTAATTTTATTTTTCCTCTGCTCTCCTTCCCGTGAATGTACTTTTAAATAGTTAAGGTTGATCGACTCTAGCATAACAACAAGTTTCCTCGTCAATTGGTGTTGTAAATTAAATGCGACAACCGAAGGTGTCAGCCAGGTGCTTGCTCGTGATCTTTTTCCGTCGTTGCCGCGTCATTCGTTGTTAATTTATTCAATTTGAATCAGTCCACCGATCTATCTCCCTTGGGGAAATATTCAAGTGCACTTTTGAGGTCCTCAATAGTATACATACCTCTATAGCTCTAGATCTAACTCGAGCTCTCTTGTTGTTCAGACAGAAACTTCGGAAAAGCATTTCAAGTTTTTGTACGTATGTCTCATAATATTGGAGTATATGTGGGCAGAGAATATATAAATAAGTGTATGTGGGGGGCGAGGCATATACAACAAATCAACTTGTGACTTCCACAAACAACATTGCGGAATGCAACATTAAAAAACATTAATCTTTCTTTTTTTTTTGTAGGCAGATATGTCATGTTGCAACATTTCCTTGCACTTCATGGGTAAATTCCGGCAGTGCTGTGAAAAAATATATTTTCCAACAAATATTTAAAAATTTAATGTCAATACGGAATTTTTAACGGTGTCACAAAATATAGTCTGAAACGAAATTTTGGACTTTACTGCACTCTTGAAAGTGCTTAAAATTTTTCTTTTTTGCTATTTTTTTTCGTCTAGGGTCAATGTAGCTATTTATAATGCTTTTATGTTGCAAAAATTCGTTTTTATATCTAGAATATATTTTTGTTAAAATAAGAAAGAAGTTAGCAGACAAAAGTAAGAAAATTTGAATTTGTTTGGTGTCTAAAATTGTATCTTCTAAAATGCTTATTTTTTGTTCAAAAAATTAATTTTGTAGCTCTCATTTTTTATTTCAATATTAACTATATAAAAGCGGTCTGGAAAAACTGTTGACAAAATACTCTTTTTAAACATTTGATTACTGACTTTGACTTGTTAATTGTGACCAAAAATGTGAAATTAAAAAAAATGTTTTGCAGAAATTTATCACCACAAACTAGATTTTGTTCATAATTCAAAAAGAAATTCAAAGTTTTTAAATCATTTTTACTAACAGCACTGTATGACTTAGATACATTAACAAAATCAGTGTAAAGTGCGTATATCCACTCAATTACAAGTTTCACACAAGACAAAATATTGTATGATGCTTAACAACTTTGTTTTTCTGTTTTATTCAGGTAGAGATATTTTTTGTTTATTTACTAGTTTACCTTACATGCGGTCAAAGTTGTAATAATTTGCTTATATTTTTTTTTCAATTTCAAGGTTTAACAATGTCAATTAAGGTATTAACATAGAGATATAATAATATTATGCGTTTGAAATCGTAAATGCATTTTGTGTGCTGTAAATAGCAAGAAATTTGTAGTGATCGAGTTGATTGTCAGACAAGAGGTTCAATGGTTTTTAAGTGTCTAACATTATTGCTTTTGTATATATCTGATATTGTATATGAGTGATGTAATGCGTGCGCAATTACTTGAGATAATTTTTATAGTGATTTTTTTTTGTACACAAAATGTGTTTTTGAATTATTTATTTCTAAGTAGATAATAAATTTCCTGAGATTTGCTCATGAAATATTTAATTTATGTGAGATAGTTGAATTTTATTATGGCGATTATTTGGAGTAATTTATTATTGACAGATTTGATGATAGATTAAATATGTATGTAGTATATGAATTTGACCTAACAAAAACCTTACTAAATGATTGAAATGTCAAACTAAAAAGAGTATACATTTTTTTTTGCTAGGTAATTGAGGTTTACTTCAAAATCACGTAATGCGAAGGTTTTTAGTGAATAATTTGCTTCAACTATGAGATTTTTCGTCTTAATGGAACGTAGATTATAATTATTATCAAGTTTTTTTCCTCTTTTTGTATACAGAAATATTTAAAAATATTAAACACTCAAAAACTGAGTACAAAAAATCGTTTAGAAAAAAAAAAGTTTGCACAACAGCTCTTTTATTTGTAGGTACTTTGTGAAATTTATTTTAAAATACCTACTTTTTAGTGGCGATTCATCATTTTTTATCGATTAAATTGTTGTCAATACAAAAATACAATATTTTTTAATCAAACAATTGAATACTTTGGTAGTCTAAGACGACTACTCGACGATAAAATTTATCTCCACAAAATGAACAAAAAAGACAAGAAGCCTCGTTGTAAAGATTTCTAGTCAAATTAAAGATAAGACCATCTGATGGACTTACGAAACATGTCAAGTTGTCTTTGTCGCTTAATCTGATGAAGAAAAAAAAATCTTGTAGATTTAGAAATCAGCAAGACTTCTATCAGACGCGACGACACTGAACAGTGGTGGTGGTGTGGAAAACGCGATATTCTCAATGAGAGTTTAAGTTTTTTTTTTTTTTTTTTTTGCAAAAGTTAAATAACTAAATTGAACCAAGTGTTTTGCTTAACAAAAAAAAAAGATTCCGAAACCGATAACAATATATTCAAGTACATAGCAGCTACATCAGCTACTGTTTATTCAACTCTACTCTTGTACCGATACGAGTTTCTTCAGCCACAACATACAGAGTAGAAATGCATACAACTGTGACGGGCGATGATATTGTTGATTGACATTATTCTCAGTTGAAGGATATATTTAACAGTTCAGCAAATGCAAGTTTGCAAAATGAATATCAATACCATGAGTAGGAAAAACTTAAAATAGGTATTGTGAGACTGTTTATTTTTATGTTGGGAACAGTTAAGCATTGGTTTTAAGAACATAATAATTCCATTTAAAATTGTTTGTCACATTCAACTCAATGAATTTTTTACTTAATTTTAAAGCACCTACTGGCCAACTTGTTTAGCATCACGTTACTGTGACACTGTGATTTACTCTATAAATAAATTCCTGACAAACTTCACGTTCATCGAAATGCATAATAAAAGACCAACGTCACGTAGTTGATATGGTTTTTTGTCAGATTGACACCATCACGGGGCAGAGTGCACTAATGAAGACATTAACAATAAAAACCATGTTAAAGTTTGTCAGACGAATGATTAGGTTATGGATTTAATAGATTGAATGTAATTTATTCACGAAAAAAAAAATCGTTTCAAAAAAGTTTTGTGACACTTGGTTTTATCTTAAAGTTTTAATATTTATTTGACATTGGTTTTTTTCTTCATTTTGGATGGGAATCAATAACTAAAATCTTTATGAACAAAAAAAAATCTTTAAGTAATTTTAAGTTTTGGTCTTTTTCGTGTAGCAAATTTAACTCCATAATTTACATAATTAGACTGGATTGAAATTATTAACACGAACTTTATTTTTAAATAAAATTTTGACATGGAAAAGTCATTGGTGTAAATTGTAAAACGGTATTGTTTTTTTAAAATCACTTTTCGATTATTGAAACCAACTTTCGAAATTCTAACGAAATTGTTGGAAATATTGTCAAAAAAAAAAAACTCCTTGGAGCCTTCAGAAAGATACCTTTATAATAACTATGCTAGAGAAAAGGCCGTGAAAAATTGTGTACATAGTTGGAAAGTTAACCTTGGAAATTATATCAAAATCGTGTAAACCGTTTCAGAGACACCAATTGTAAAATACAAGTTAGTGTGGTAGTAGATGGATTTATAAACAATTATTTTTAATATTTTGTAATGCTTCAAACTCTTTTGGAGCCATTTTATATCCACTGTTTTTTGCTGATAAGATAACACTTATAAAATACAGCTTTTTGCCAGCTTGTAAAAGTAAACAAAATTATTTAGAAAATAAAAGTTTGTGCAACAGCTCTTTTATTTATAGGTACTTTGTGAAATTTTATTTGATATTCTGATGCCTGAATGCATAAAATAGCTTCCATAGCATGATCAGGATAAATAACCAACTGGGAGAGCTTCAGTTTACCCCATATGATTTTTCACAGAAATACTCATTTCAGTCTTTGTTCTAAAAAAACGCAAGGTTTTGTTATGAACTTCAAAAGTACTTGTTTAAGAACTGACAAGTTAATGAAAACATTTCATTGCAATTTTTTCGCATAAAAAATATTTCTTATTACGATTTATACCACAAATCTATCACATTTTTATGATTATTTAAGATTTTTTACGACATAAAGCCATTAGCTTGCATTTTTATGTCCTTCTACCTAAGAATGAATTACCCATAATAATTTGTTTTTTTTTTTTTTTTTCATTTTATCTGAACCTCAGAATAAACAATAAATTATAAATCAATTAATTAACAAAATCCCTGAAAGCGATTATCTTAAATAAAAAAAAAATAAATCCCATAGAAATGCATCGAGTTGTAATTTTGTATTATTTTTTATCGACATAGCACTGCAAAATTCAAGATCACTGCACAAGGATATTTCCTCGTATAAATTGGAATAAATTGTGTGTGTATCAATTGCATTATTTCCACATTGCAATTATTATACTTTAACAACGTATACGTACATTCATTGATTTCTTTTTTGTATGTTTTTCAATGAAAACTAGTTTTTTTTTTTGTTTTTGCGTGTACGAATGTGTATATTGTACATAATTTAATGATAAAACAAAAAAAAACATTATTTTTTGTTGCAACTTGTGGCAATAGAAGAAATTAATAGAACGATACTTTAACAACCTCTGTCGTGCATTCCAAAGAACCGCTGCACGAACATCATCAGAACAAAGTAAACAAAATAAAAAATCAATGTTAACACTAAATTTCAAAATCAAATTATAAATATTAAAACTGAAGGCGAAAAATATTATTTTAGAAATAATTAGCTTCAGCAATATTGTTGTTGATAGATTTTCGCAGTAGGTACCAATTCTACACACGCAGGGCTTCGATAAGGAATAAAATTAAATCTTATAGAAACGCACGTAATCAACAAAAGACTGTGGGGTCTATACGGGGAAAGGATGTTATTTCGATACTTTGTGAGGGATTGTATTCTAGAATAAGGGCAGAACTATAAGTCTGAACCTTCTTCGTTACCGGTAAAAAAACTCAGACCTCCTAGGCCACAATCAGAAACTTCCATGCAGTAAATCACTGTTAAAAAGCACATAAGTCAAACAAATCTTGGGATAAGTCAACAAATTTTAAATCACTAAGAAAAAAAAAAACTCATTCCTTCGAGGTATCAGCAAATAAGTTGCTAACATTTTAATTTCGCATATAATCTAACCTTTAAGATCTTGCAAAATTATTTATACAAAATTATTATTATTATTGTTTCAAGTTCGATTAAAATAAATTGAGACATGTTTCTGGTTAATCAACTTTAGACCCCCTTGACGAACACCCATCTGATATGAGATTGCACCCCGAAGCGTTTCTCCATTGTATGTATGGTTAACCACATTTGCCAGAGTTGCGAGTATGTGAATTGTTGCATGGTGCATCAGGCAAGTTGTTGCAGTATTCTTACTGTAGTTGCAGACGTGGGAATTTGTCTATAAGTATATGGCTTCTGTTGCTAGATCACGATCTCGAAAAAAAACGTCTCTAAGTAGACAAATGCAAACAGGTGGGATGCTTTTTTTTGTAAAAATAGATTTGACTTAATTTTTGTTATGTTCATGTTGGTTTCAAAGTAAATATAGGGTGTTCTAGAAATATTATTCTCAACAAACAAGTTATTTTCCTTAAAGTTTTTCCTCAAATTTGTTGACCAGAACAAGCCATATTAAATTTAAAGTATTAAACTGCCCTAGAATTTGATCACGAGTTTGAAAAACGTGATTTTTATAAATTTTTCTGCAAATTTTTCATACATAGGAACTGAACAAAAAATGAACTGATCATATTTTCAAAACACCCTGTTCATCCAAATTATATCACTAACATCATGCTTCAAGTACTTTTGAAGATCTGTGAGACTTGATCTCGCGGCATGTGTTCCTATACAGTGAATGATGTTTGCTCTCCAAACTCCAAACAACCAGATGTTGCTCACGGCTAAAACGATTTGCAAAATTGTTCCGCAATCACTAACCGTCCGTACATTGGTATACAACAGCATGATCTGAGCATATTATTCTCTCTAGGGAACTATAGAGATATTTTACATTATACAAATGTGAAACTATAAGTAATTTAGATACTTTGCTTAAGAAAGATACAAACAAAAAACAACTTATGTGCGAGTGGCTTAAGTTATTCAAATGCCTATTTTTCTCTAGGTACGAGTATATGTCTAACTTTATATGAAATTACTCTGCAAAATGCTAATTAAATTTATTGAGAGATACAAAAATTACAGTGTATAATGAATTATACTTTTGCGCTAACTAGACTATAGTCAAGGGGGATTGTTATACTATGAAGTGGATTTCTTTATTTCAGTTTATTTTTATTTGTCTCACGCGCGTGCGTTTTGTATATGAGAATAATATGGCAGGTAATCAATTATTTAAATTGGATTAGTTAGATGTTTTATTACGAAGCAGTTTTGCTCAGAGAGCATTGAGATATATTAGAAATAAATGCTTTGGAATTATTTTTTTTTCTTCATATTTTTTTTTTGCATTGAGGAAGTATTTAATTTTAATATTATTTCAAGTGGAAGTTTGAATAATTAATTATTGTTTTATGTGTGTTTTATTTGTTTGCTTCTTAAGACAGCTTTTTTGTACATATAGGAACATCGACTTACCACATACTTAAATATTTTTGAAGTAGTTGAAGGTTGACATTTTTGAAATTATTGTTGAAATACAAATTGTACTTCTCGGAGATAGGTGATTTTACTTTGTGGTAGATATATTTATTAAGTTATAAAGAATTAAATAAGTAAAAATAAATAAACTTCTTACTCAATCAATTTTATTTATACTTGGTTTTGGGTAATACCATAGAAAGCACATTTAAATTTTTAGGACAACATTAATATTAGTACCTACATCTCATAAAACTAAATTTTGTATTTTCAAATTTTAATGACAAGGAAACTAAAAGCCACATAGAGAATAAAAAAAACAAATTGTTGCCCAGTCCAAATTTCACTAACAAAACAAATAAAAATCATTTTATTTTTTTTAATTTTTTTTTTAATTTTACAATTTTTCTATCCTTTGAAGTAACTTCTTCAAATACGTTTACCTTCGCTCGTTTTCGTATGTGATGATTCGGACCCTGATTTATTAACATTCTGAATGAAATCCTGTTATGAAATAAAAGTTAAGAATACATTGCATACCATTAGCTTATTGTTAACCATTAGCTTCTTATATTTTATTCTGTTGCGATATAATTCACACTCAGTTTAGTAATGCAAAATAAAATTACTTTGAATTACTGTCTTAGAAGCTTTAACAGTACTCTCCGAAGAAATTGTCTAAAGATGAAGAAAAGGTAGAAGCACTTACTACACAAGATGTTCAACGAGTACCAATAGAAGAATATTCCAAACTTTGTGTCTTGTTAAAAGGTCAAAGTTTAAAGATTAAGCAAAACCTCGTTCGTAAATAGAAAGCTCATCATTATCTGAGTGATTTCGAGTATTTAATAGATGCAACACTCCAAAGTGTAATCTACCCCACAGGTATCAATTCGAGATAGAAAATTTAAAAGAAAAATAACATCACAATTCACAACACTATTTGAATTACAATTGAAAACTCTTTAAAATTATGTTTCCTTATTTCTGACGATTCTTGATGTCCTCTTAAGTTTATTGACAGTCTTCAAAAATTAAATATAATCACAAAATAAAAAAAAGTCCCACGCGCCACCCAGAAGCTAACTTTACTTAATCTATTCGATGAAATCTACGAATAGCCTTTCAATTGTATATTTTTGAGTTCAAATAACTTAACTAATCATCGTATTAATTTCGATCAAAAACAAAATTCGTCTTAGAGATTAATGGTTCTGATCTTTGTCGATGTAATAATTTTTTTTGCTCAAAAATTAATCATCAAAAATAAAAAAAAATTACTACCCGGATGCCTTTCAATTTACTTAGAATTTTTTTGTTTTGAAGAGAAACAAAAATAAACAGATCAAAACCAAACTTCTAGTGAAGGACGTTAAAATTTCAAATTATCATACATCCATATCAGCAAAAGAGTATAGAGGTGCTTGACCGAAAGATCGATTGTAGTTTTATTGGTGATGATGGTACCGTGATGTTGTCTAACGAAATACGATTTATCGATTGAAGATGTTTTGTTTTTTTTTTTTTGGGCTATCGACTAATGACTATTTCTTTGTTTATTATTTAAACTTATAAATGATTAATGTATTGGACTTAGATAGGTAGCTGCAGAAGTGGGTTTCTTAAGCAAGAGTTAGTCACCTTCGGTATCACTGTGTATGGGCTGGTGCTACAAATATTGAACTGGGTCATTATAGGGCTTGGCTTATTTCTAAAAGAATGCTTTAGACCTCTAGATTTTGCAAGTTTGGTGGGCTAATTAGATGGAGATAGACTTTTGATTGAACCCACATTTATTGATCGTTTATTTCGCTAATGGAAATAACATTTAATGAAGTTTTTTATAAGACTTGTGGTAACCATTTCGAGCCAAAATTGGATGGTTTAAAGTATTTTTTATTTTCAAGAAATCTAAAAGAACGTCAAAACATGAAAATATTTTGAGAACGGATGGTTTTCATATGAGTTTAAGAAAGTCCAAAGTATGATCGTTTTTTTCTGATAACTGATAAGTGATAAACAACGCTTGATCAAAAATGGAAGAATTAAATGAACATTACAATACAATCAGATTTCTCGACTAAGTGCTATTGATAACTTCTCTCCGTTATCAAGCCAAGAATCGCAAATGAAATTTTTTCTCCTCCTAAAAAGCCTAATCTTTCAAATCACAATAATAATAAAATACACCCCCAATGGCCTAAAAATATAATTTTATTATGACACATATGAAACAACAACTTACTGTTTGAGTATTTTTAACTTCCTATTATTTCCACTCAATTTTTCTCTACAACAATCCAACATTTTATCACATCAAACCAACTCGAACTCATTCAATTCGTTAGCCATACAAAGCTTCCATCAGCTCACAAGCCCCAACGACTATCGCACTAGCGCACCACTACACAGAGACCGATCGATCAGATCGTCAGACGGAAAACTTTTATTTTCAACCATCTATCGTGCTTCGTGTGCCTCCTCCAAGTGCTAAATTCGTCTCCAATTCCAAATTTAGTTAAGAAAAAGCAACCGAAAGCATTGGACGTGTGTTTATTTCGATAAAATCCGTCGGGCGCGCGTGTTCCCACAAAATAATAAAAAAAAAATCGTTTGAAAAAAAAAACATCCGCGATCATAGGTAATAAATATCACAAACTTTTCTCTTCCCCCATGATTCTCCTCCGTGTTTTACCGATTTGTGATCTTTGATAGCGCAAAGTGTTTTTTTTTTACTGACTGAAAACATCCGTGATATTTTGGGCGCGCGATCTTTGACTATATGATAATGATGGAAGGGGGAAAACCAAGACAAAATAATATAAGAAAAAAATTGAAATAACAAGCAAACGATAAGATATACCATCTCACGATCACCTGTTTGCTGATCGTGTGACTTGATTAAAAATCGACAAACAAAAAATGTTAGACTGCTGTGCCTTTGCATGGATATTTCCGGATGTTTACCGCGAGACAACATCGACGCGAACACGACAATAAGGTGTTGGGTATTTTTTTTTTAGCACGATCTTACTAAAATATATGAATTATGAGCAAATATTTCCCAAGACATCCGCCTTTAAACTGCATATTGGCTTGGTTGGGAATTCCACCCTCATTGGAGTTGGCCAGGAAACTATCTGAACACTTTAGGCCACTACATTGGGATTTTTGATCTGGCTAAAGATCACTTCGTGATGTCTTCAACAATGATGATCAGTAGTTTATTTAAAGAAATTAAGGTTTCAAGATTCTTTCCTGGTTTTTTTAATGAAGTTTTTTTGTTGGGAAGATTATCAAAAGTGATCTTTATCAGTGATCATGCTTCTGGTATCTGGGAGTAAAAAAGGGAGGTCTTCGAAGATCTCTCCCTTGCCAACGCCATGAAAAACTTAGTTTTCTTAAATTTTAGCCCAACACGATCATTGAAGATTTTCACCGATCGAGTCACAGGTCCAGAAACCAACTTAAATGTCAAACATTGAAAGTAAAGTGATCGTGGGACTGAAGATACCATACTTCGACTCGATCCTTTTTTTGCTGTATCTGAACTGTTTAAAGGTGCACGATCACTAGAGTCTCTTTAGTGACTTAACATATTTTCTCTTATTCGCATTCGATGGCTTGAGTTGATAAGAATTTATAGAATGTATCTGAAGGTACAGTTTAAAGGAGTGATTGACTTGCGAATTTAGAAGTGATCAAAAAAATTATAACAAGCGATGCTGTGTTGAAAACGTTTGTGTGTTTTGTTTTGAAGTGGTGAATCATAAATGGTCAGCAACATTTTGAGTGACCAGTTCTGAGAAATTTTGTGAAGATCACCTGAGACAATCGTTTACTGTTTATTTTTTTTTGTTTCTCACTCCCGATCATTGATGATTTTTTTGGATTTTGGTATAAAGGTATCGATCACTAATGATTGAAGACTCCTTTAACATTCAGTTCTGGAAAGTTTAGTGAAGATCGCAAGCATTTGAAATCTTGATGATTTCCGGGAAGATCATGCAGATACCGGCGATTCCTGGCCAACTTTGTGTTTATTTCTTTTAACGTCCTGAATCATACATAATTATTGATTTTTTGAGCTTCAGTTTTGTATTCTGTAGACCGGTAGCACTTAATTTCTAAGTTTTTGCTTTTGAAGATCATTCGTGATCGATCACTAAAGAATAAATAGGGTTTGCTTATTTTGTAAAAACACATTTTCGTAGTTCCCGAGACAGGGAAATAAAAATTAGAAAAACTTGCGGGCTGACTATCGTGTTTTTTTTTTGATTTTTTTTTCTTTTCATCTTCAAACTTTTCCCCACTCATAATGTTGTGACGAAAAATATTATATTTTTCCTGCTGCTACTTATTCGGTCATAACACATCAGATTACGTGAGCAAGCGTGTATAATGCGAATTTTTTATTATCGCCATTGCCCGATTGCCGTCTATCCAGTTCCAAGCTTGCAAAGCCGCAACCAAAACAGCTAACAACAGCGCAGGCCCCAACATAGCCTCGCCATACCAATCGTGTCTTTCGTCGCATTTTCACTTTCTTTTGGACTTGAAAACTTGGGAAGTAAGTCGTCGTCGTCACCATATGCCCCAAGCCTTCATGTGGAATAAGAGTGGCGTCGGCGGCGTAGAAGTAGTAGCCAGTTGCATTCCGTTCGTTTTGTTTTGCGGTAGTATATTTTTATTTTGATAGTTTTTGTTTGTTTGTTCTCTTTTTTGCCTGCATCACCTTTTCCGCCATAAAGAAAGGTACCTACAGAGAAACCGTTTTGACCATAACGTAATCATATCACAGCTGAAAAGCTGGTTTCGGAAAAGAAGATAAAGAAGATGGTGAAAAAATGTTGATCATCGCGTCATACGAAGTTTTTTTTTGATCATTTCGTTCCGTTTATTTTTTTTTTTTTGTGTGTACCTCTCTCGGGGGATTTTATCAAGGCAAAGAAGAAACAAGAAGAGACACAGTGCGGTTTTTCAAGTGAGTTTGCGCACTTGCTGCATATGATATTTTTGTTTTGTCAAGCTCAAAGCGTTGCTTTGCGGTAGTTTAATCGCTCAACAGTTTATTTGCTTTAACAACTTTATTTCGGTGTTTTGTTGTTTGTCTTTCCATTCCATCAACATCGCAGTCTCTCTAAGCTTCTCTTATTCTCTGAGATGATTTTGATTTTGTCTCTTTTTTTTCTTTTTGGTTTGTTTGATTAAATACTCTCTCCTCTCATCCCCGTTTAATTATATTCGTGTATTGGATAAGCTATTTTCATAACGGCATTTTGGCCAAGTTTGTTAGTTTAGTGATACAAAAAAAAAAAAAAAACAAATGTGTATGAAATGAGAAAAAAAAAATGAAAGAGGAAGCGAAAAAAAATGGTGCTATTACATATTATTTGTAATTTCACTTTCTTTTGAAATAATAAGGAGAAAAAAAAATGAAAAAATGTGTTTGCACATGTTTTCGGGGACGGGCCGGACCGAGTCGTACCTAATACAAGTGTTTCGTGTACCGAGAGCATGTGGAATTTTTTTTTTCGGTTGTGATGTTTTGTTTTTAAATTTTTACATAATCCAATAAGATAAAAGGAGAGAGAGAGAGAAAACGAGAAACAAAAGTTTAATGTTTGCTTTAATATTTTTGGATATTATGTTTTTTTTTTGCAGTTTTGATTGCGATTGTAGAAATAATGTGCCAAAATGTTTGTTAAATAAACAAATACGTGCCAGTAAAATAAATTACACAAAATAGTGAGTGAAGAAAAAAATTTAGAAATCGGGAAAAATATCAAAATTGTTACAAATGGTTTGAGTTGATTGAAGAAAAAAAAAACATCGACGATAAATTTTTAATTTTGTGGATAAGGACGATCAAGGAGGAACGAGTGAAGGAGATTTAACAGCTCTTTCACGAATTGGGATTAATAATATTTTTTCAATTTAGACAAGTTTGGTAAGTTTTTTTTTTTTTATTTGTATTGAAAAAAAAATATTTTTGATTTTTAACTTCCTTGTGGGAAGATTGAATTTTATTTATTTACACAGGAAATGTTTAAATTGAATATAAATATTTTCTAAAATTATTATTAATTTTGATAAATTGTATCTCAACGTAAAATTGTCGCATCGAGGTATATCAAAAAGCGTTTGAAGTCTTGTACAGCGAAAATGACACCCATTTTTTTTAACAATACAAAATCTTCTTTCCGGCTCATTTTACGATAAAACATCTAAAATACAAGTAAACTAAAATTTATTTGGTGTACGAACGCCTCAAAGAATATTTCAACACACCTACATAATGTATGGAAGTTTTGATGATTTTTGTCAATTTATTGGACAAAGGTTAACAAAATATTTTTATTGAAAAAAAAATCTTTAAGCAAATAAAGAAGTAGGTATAAAATATATACAAAATTTTGTTAGGACAGTTTATTTCTTTTAGTCAACCAAAAAATATTTAATTTAAAGAATTTCATCACGTTACACAGAATATTATTTTCAGTGAAGGTGTAAAATTTATCAATATAAAATTTTTATAAGGAACAAGGAAAAAGTAATTTACATTACTTTAGTTTGAGTGAAGTGATTGAAATATAATTTAATTTAAAAAGTTTAAGTGACAGCGACTGTATAATGAGTTTTTCCCAGGTAATTTAAAAGTGATGAGCCCACCCACTTTAGTACATGGGCGAAATGCATTGTGGAACTGTGGTCACTTGAATTATTTAAATTGAATTAAATTTGAATAAGTGTCCTAAAATTTTAATTTGTAAGAGCCGTTATGTGTAAGCTTTTGCTAGAAAATGTTTAAAAGAATTTAAGACTCCAATTCTAAATCTTTCATCTTTGGGGTCGTTACTTTTAAGAAAGAGTTTATCTAATATTATTTTGTATAAAATTTATTGGTTTATATCAATAAATTACCTATTTTATTTTTGTCTAAGTATAAACTGAAAATATTATGCTCATATCATTTAAAAAAAAAAATCTTTCTCATCTCTAGTAACATTTTTTTATAACTTAAAATTATAGAAGTACCCACTACAACTATCATAAATCACACATATGTATGTTAATGTTTTGATTGAAGTTTTGTTTATTCATTTCATTCAATTCCAACATAGATTATTTGGAATGTCTAATAAATTCATTCATATAGACAAATTGATAATCATTTTGAATATTTAAAAAAAAACACGTTTTTCCTGTATCACATTTTTCTAAGGTAATAAAATAAATTGAATGTGTTTTAAAACATAATTTATTTAAATTAAATAACCACTAGTAGTCGTCTTTATTTTGATTTTAGAATAAAAAATACTGTTTGAATAAAATACACATTACCTTTTATTCACAAAAAAAAAAAAAAAACTTCCAGAGAATTGAAAAAAAATTTCATCAACACAAATATCAGCGACTGTCACGAATAAGAACCGATTTCGCACACAAGAATCTATCATTAAATACAAAGAAACAAAAATACACACTTTATAGTGAAGCTTCTTAGTTATTTAAAAAAAATATCATAAATTTATTTTGGTAAAAATTTGCTTACATACGTGCGGCATATATTGTGGGGTACTAAGCATTATAAATTAAGTATCTTACAGCATAAATTTAGTATCTTATCAAGCCAAAAATTCGATTTTTGTATGCCCAAACCCAAATGGGGAGCGTTTTTACAAAACTCAACAAACGCCAAAACACCGAATATTAGATATGGGTATCATAATGTTGGGCTTAAACCGGTGCATAAGGTTGTGAAATAAAAATAATAAGAAATTAATTATTAATTTCGTTGTAAAAAAATTTTTAAGTTCAAAATGTTTACGAAAAATTCCATCAAAACTCAACGCAAAATGTCTCTTTTTATATTGAAAAATGGGTTTTTTTTCGAGGTCATTATTTAATCTTACAGATACATGTTGTGCAGTCAAAAACAGTTTCTTAATCGTAATTTTTTAAAATTTGCTTGTTTCTTCGATAAAAAACATAAAAAAACCTTCTCCTGAAAGGTTCCTTAATTGATCTGAGGAATTGATTTTTTTGTTGTCTAGAATCTTACTAATTTGAAAAAGAATTGTTTTTTTTTTTGTTGCTCAGAGAACTAAGTTCACTAACTTTTCAAATGTCAAAACACCTATATTGCTTGAAGGATCTAGAAAGGTAAAGTAGTTTCTCTTTTAGTAAGCAGTGGATAATTTGTTTCCTCAGTTAAACAAAAAAACAAAAAATTACTTAAAGGGTCACTGTGGCGTATGTGGAACATTTTCTGCTTTTAAAAATATTTAAAGGTTAATACATTTTTCCTCACATTTGACCAACTATTAAAACAACTCTTATTAGTGGTAAGGCAGGTAGGTTCTAGAACAACTGCTCAGAAAGCCTTATTAGCTCCAGTTGGCGCCATTTTGATACAGTGGTTAGCTTGTAATTAAATAAAAACTCTTTTGACTTAAGTTTTTTTAGTTTATTAGTTCCAGTTATTTGACAACTTTCGATATTTTATATTTGTATTCTCTGATTTTTACAAACAAAATAACACACACGCTCGGATTGACCCCAGATTCATGATTAATGTTTTTGTTTTTTTTTTTAATGTTTGCTTAAAATTAGAACCATTTTACTTACTGTGATTTATTTGAAATGAACTTTGTTTTCTAAACACAACAAAATACATAATATTTCAAATTAAATACAGAATTTTTAAATATTCTCAATAAGTGTGTGTTGACGCAAGGTCAGAAATATATATAAAAAAAAAAAAAATACTAGAAACGCCTCAAGTAAAACGGAAAAGAATATTAATTTAATAGGAAATTAAGATTTTAGAGACATAAAATATTTTAATATTCATAAGACATATTTATTTTTGTAAATAAAGAATAGAAATACCCAAAAAACTCATCAATGAGATTTCGTGTAGAATAGTATTAGATGTGTTAGACCAATTAAAAGGTTTTGTTAAAAATTCTTAGAATATGAATAAATTAGTTTTTTTTTGCAAATTTTGTTCAGTTTATTTAATTAGGCAAAACTGTAAACGGCATGTCACTACGTTAGATTAAATTGTTAGCCAAATTTGTAGTTTTAATTATTATTTTTTTTTTTTGATAAAATATGCAAAATATATTTAATAGTAGAAAGAATTTTTAATAAGAATAAAAGTATAAATCCAAATGCTGTTGGTTACTAAGCGCACCACTTAACCGATTTTAATTATTTTAATCTTTTTAAAAAAAATTAAGAGGTTTACAAAGAAGAGTTCTATTTTCATGATATTTTATTTTCTTATTTGGAAAAAATATACTTGCTGCAAGAAAATTGTGTTCCAAAAATGTTTATTAACATTCTATAAATAGAAACTACCATTTTCCATTAGCTCTTGATAAAATAATTAAATACACATTATTACAGTCCGCCTTGTTATAGCTACCTGCATGTAATTTTCAATTAAATTTAACTCATTTACTGACTCAAGTCATGTATTTTTTTGAAAAGAAACAAAAAATTAAAAAAAAAATATCAATGGCACGTATTTCCCGTTGAGTACCTACTAACAATTATCATGACTTGGAATTTGTTTTGTCAAAAGATGTTAAAATTAATCATAAAAACGCCAACACTAATTCCAAAAATAAATTCAAGAAAAGTCAATGAAATTCTGGGAATTTCTTTGGGAATTCTGGTTAAGACCATCAGCCAGTAAAAAAAAAAAATTATTGAGATTCCTATCAATACTCATATTATATTTTATGTCGATGTGACTAACCTGCCTTGAACCGTACCGTGGTTGATGATTATCTTCTTCATTTTTATTTTTTTAATTTTTATTTTAAACAATCTTCAAGCTAATAAACTTCATGTATAGATATATTTTGCTACCGAAAATCCCTGAACCACATTTAAGGCCAATGATCTCTTTATTTAATTTTTTTTTTGTGTTCAAGTCTTCTTCTTATAAATTAGGCGTTAAAATTTCGATCAATAAACAACTTAATACACAAAATGACATCAATTTTTGCTTTGTTTGCTGAGTTGTTAATCGAAGTAATAATAGGTGGTAGACTCTACATCATTATTAAGATTGGTTTAAGCTTCTGGTAGATCAAAATTAGCATATAGTTGACCTTTTGCCATTTTTGAATTGCATTTGTGTCAATAAAAGAAACAACAAAAACTTGTACAACTTTGATTAATTACTCTTATCTTTGTGGGGTGTAATTATAGTTTTGAGTTAATTGCTTGATTGGATATTGAATTGAGTTATTATGTATTTGGACGCCTTTGATTTGAGTGTAGATTTATGTCTTTTGTGCAAAAAATAATGTTTTGGTTGGTGTGCTTTTGTTTGTGTTGTTTTTTTTTTTTTTGTATCTTCAAATAAGTCAAAAGATTAGGTAAAAAATTTATTTCTAGAAACAGCCATAAAGAAAAACAGAAACTATACCTGGTTATTATGTAGGGCAGTGGGTTAATTAAAGTGGGGTAATTAAAATCTGCGGAGCTGTGACAACATCTGTGTTAAGTATGACTTGCTACGTATTCTCAAAACTAAATCTATAGTAGAGGTAAAATATAAATTAATAAATTTAAGTGTTCAGATGTTTAATTTTGAAAATACGTTGAGGGCACTTCGAAAATTATTTGGAAAAGTGTTTTAGAACATATGTAATTAGCTTTGGAATATGTGGTAACATTAAATGAGTTTTTAACAGATTGTGAATCGTTTATGCAGACACTATTAAATGAGTTACATTATTTGAACAAAATCATTATAGTTTAACTGTAATCAACACATTTCACAACAACATTAGTCCACTTTTACACAATTTATTCAGGCAAAAAAAGTCCGTTAATGTCCATCAAATAAAGTACTTTTTTACTGGATTTTTTTTAAATGCTAATAGGAAGAAGAATTAAATACAGAGTGCTTAAAACGAATCCTTAATAATTATTCTTTTTCAAAACTTCTTTGCGAAATTTCTACCTTTTTGCCACAAGCTACAAACTCATATCTATTATAAAAATCTTTTGTATCCAAAATAAGAAATTTGTTATTTATAAAATATACTTAAAATGCTAATGCACTGATTTTTAAATCAATATCAAATAGCAACAAAAGTTTAAACAAAAGTAGCACACCCCATTTTCTGTCAAAATCCCCAAGCCTTTTTAAAAACAACACAAAACAAACACAAAAATCTAAACGCACGTGGAATACTTTAATGATCGATATATTTCAATTATTAAAATGTTGAAACTACAACATTAATCTTTTGAGATAATTTTGTATCTTTTGTGATACATCAGCACCTTTGTATACCTTTTTTGTTGTTGTTTTATGATTTTTGAATTAATTTTTTTTTGCATGTGATCTCTAAATCGCCAGCATGTCTAATATTGTTATTATGTGGTTTTATTTACATAAAAACCATTAATTTCATTCTTTAAATATTTACCATTGAGGAATTTGAAATAAAAGATTTTTTTTTTTTTTTAGATTTTTTGTGAATTCAAATTTTCCTTGGAAGACGTGACTGTGTCATTCATTTTTTGAGTTTGTTTCTATTGTTTTGTTGTTACCATGACATTCCTTTACATTTATAACTACTGTTGAATAGTTCATTAGTTTTTTTTTATCTGGTTTTTGAAGTTGATTTGTTTGGTATTAAAAACAACGGTTTTAACACTGACTGAGTGACAAACACTTTAATACAAATTAGCCAACAAATTAACTTAATTTTAAGATGTGTTTCTGTTTCGGAAGTATGGAAGCTCCATTGACGTATTCGTTGACCCAAAGATGTAAGATTTTTTTTCATAAGGAGAATTTTTTTTGAATTTGGGAATAACGAAAAATGATATAAGATTTTTCACGCCACAAGTCTCCGCCATATGTGTCCCATATGGCTCAAACATTCGCTCCAGTTCTATCCATCAATGAAACCTCATAACCAAAATAGCAAATCCTAATTCTGTCATTACCAATTTCGGCAGAGATCCGGGTGAGTCAAAGTGGAATTAGTTAAAAACAAATGAATACACATTATTCCATTGTTTAATGATGTTTTGACTTAGAGTAACGAGATCCCACTCAACATATTTGAATTTATGATTTATTTTTATCTGTCAATCAGTCGATCTTGTCTTGGAGTTCCGTGTTCTTAACCCATCAATAAACTTTTAAATTATCAAGAGAATGGCGAAATTTAAGAGGTTTTTTTTTTGTTACAAAAAGTGTAATCGATATAAATGAGGTTCTATAAGACTATTAGCGAGCGCCGCCGAATCTTTACCACTTATTTTTTTTCAAATTTTCATGTGAAACAAATAGTCATTATTGTTTTTGTAATTTTCTGAATAAAGTAATCATTCAAAGCAGTCATCATTATTTACTTGGAAGATGATGATGATTTTAGAGGAATTCTGAATCGTATAATATGTGTGTAGTTAATGGGTGGTGTGTATCAGCGCAACAAATGACCTTGAATGGATTTCGTTCCGGTTTCGTTATTACGTAAATACAGTAAGTGTTCTCTTTGCAGACATCTTTGACTATACATTAGGGTGTTTCAAGAAAAATATTTTCTCCCGACAAGCCGTGGCACCAAATTACCTGTGACAGTTTTGTAGAGCTTTTAAATCATTAATAAAACAAAAACTTTACTGTACGACCGACGCACATACCGTTCGTGCGTTACAGCACAAAAAATCCCAGTACGATTTGTATGGAAAAAAGAAAAGTACTTTGCGCGTGTACTTTACATACTTTTTAAGAGCTGATTTTTTGAAAGGCTTATTATTTAGAAAACTTTTTTTTTTTTAATCACCCTTCTAAGCACATAGAAAAAATATTTTTGAATTGCAAATCACCAAACGATGGCGTTAGTGCATTAATTTTTGTTTAACCTTTATAAGCCTCTTGAACTTTGTTGTTCGGGTTTCCAGATGACTGTTTTTAAGACGTACTACCTATAAGCTTAACAAAATATTTAAAAAACGAGCCTTGCCAGGATGACGTTTCCAAAACATTCACCAGATCTCCGAATATAAGTGTGTTTAATGACGTTGAACTGGACTGTTCGGAACCATAAAAGTACAATTCTTTGCTGATAAGGTTTTTCTGTTCTAGATTGTTCTAATAAAATAGTTTTTTGAGCGACGTGAAATCCGATAAGCAATAAACAATTAACAATATTAGTTTTAGTCGAACACTGTCTAGAATAGTTTAGAACAGGATTTTCTGTACTTGCTTTTGAGTCAGAACAGATCAGTACAGATTCCCGAGAACTGTCAAATGTGTTTGTTGTTGTTGTCTGTTCTGAAGTTTCTCAGGAAACTAATCTGATCTATCCTGCTCCTGATCTAACTTTTTCCTTGTTTAACACAGCTTATAAAGAAAAAGTTTTTTTTGGCTCAAAAACACCAGATGCGATTTTGAAAAAAATATTTACATACCAGGTTTTTTTTTAACGTATTGCAAGCGGGACAGAACTGCTTACACTGTGAACTGAGGCGATTTATTCCAAGATCCACCCCTGAAGTCCTGAACAATGAAGAGATGTCACTGTAACTCTATAAATTACGCAAGAAATTGCGGTTTCTGAAATTCAGATTCCAGTGCAGTCATCATCATCATCATCATAGGCGTCATAAATGCGTGCACATGATAAATGACTAACAAACCCTTTAAAATTCGAAAGTGATCACGTAGTACTTTCAGAGCAATTTAACATTCCACTGTTTTTTTTTTTTTGTATGGTAAATCTACGTAACATTTTTTCGTATCCCATAATATGACAAAATAAGAAAATAAAAACTTAAAACCCCCAAAGTATATCAGATGGTTCAGTGAGATAGTGAAGTGAAAAGAAAACGTGCAACTTTTTTTTAGGTGGCACATTGCTGTGTTATTATTGATTTTTATTTCTTTTTTTTTCAAAACAAAGAATCAACAAAAATAACCACTTGAACCTTTTAAACTCACGACACAATCATTGTTTTGTGTTCCAATAAAGGTGGACAATACTATTCGTATCGTAAACTCCTACGCGTTTTGTATATTTCGTGACATTATCCGCACTCACGAAGGCGGGCGGGACTTCGACATTCATACAACTTCACTAATTGTCAATGTGGAACATAAGTTTTTATGGCATTTGTATCCTGTTCCTGGAGGCCAAACACGGAACCAATACAAAACAGTCATATAGTATAATGAAATAAACAAAGATCGTGGATCTTTTGGTGCTGACTTGCTTTTAATTGACACATTAAATGATTTATCATTTTTTATAGGTTATGTATCATGCGACTATAATATTATTCTGTTAGTTGATTGAGATCTTTCATAGAATTGGTTTTCTATTTAGTTTAAATGAATTCTGTGGGAAACCAAGAAAATGGTTTGTTTTATAATTTTAGCAAATTAATTTAAGAAATATGAAAGCTCAAAAGTTGAAGGTTGATCTAATTCCCAAAATTCAACCGCAGTCATCTTAAAGTACTAAAACGTGCCGATGTTTGGTATGTTTTTGTTTTAAAAATTGTCTCAACAACAACATCAAAAACAAATTCTAATAATACATCCAAATTAAAATGCTTTATAGCTGGTTTCTTCTAAAACTAAACAACAAAACCATATTCATGTTAAGAATTTACTTCTAATGAACAAGAACCATTCCAAATGCCGGAAAAAAAATAGAACTTCAATAAACTCAAAGAGAATGCTGTCTCAAGGCCGCATCTTATTGATGAATGTGAAGCAAAATTAGAAAGGTTCTATTCTAAAGTATTTATCAACTTTTGGTTTTAAAATTAAAAAAAAAAAAAAATCAAAAACAAATAAAGATTATTGTTTCTTATAAATTGAAGATAACAATAAACAAAAATAAGCAAACAGAACAATAAATATTTTTTTATTTTATTATTAATGATGAATTTCGACTTAAATTTTGTTGTGACTAGTGTGTCTTTTGTTCATTCGAATTATCCAATTATAATTGAAAGTTTTACAAATTAAGAAAAAAATAACAACTTTTAAAGCTTATACCATTTAGGATCCCATAGCACAAACAATAGAAAATAATAAATCTTTCCGGATATTAAAAATCATTCTTAGTTAGTTAAGTATTTAATAAATTGGGAATTTCTATAGCCGGCAGTTGACAATAATCTTTAGTTCCTTGTTTGCTCACGACTTATTTTCTTTGTTTGAGAAATAAGAAAAATTAGCAATTACAATAATTGTTTGACATGACAGATTAAAGTATAATATTTTCATATAGTATTCCTGTTTTTTGTTTGTATTCAAAAGACAGTAAAAGTTCTCATTTGCGATGCTAATGATATTTCTTGAAACATGTTGTTAACTTAACAATATCCTGTTTGAAATTATTTTTATTGAAAAAAAGAAGTACTTTAACGAAACTTTCCAACCTGTCAAAATTGCTAATAATGCATTTGAATTATTTCTATTTAAATGGCGATGACAACAATTTTATGACATTGATGCCAATCAATGCAGCGTTTGAATAAAATTTAGAAAAACAAAAAAAATATTGCTAACACACGCATTTGGCAAACTAATTTGTTTCGATGAAATGCATGAATGATTTGAATTTTAATATATAAAAACAAACAAAAAAAAAACAAACAGAAACCATTAAAAACATACATCACCATAATGACGTTCATCTTTGATGTGTCGTGATGTTATTTTTGAATGTTTGTTTAGCATATTCAAAAATATACATTTTCCTTGTATGAACTAAACATAAGAGTGATCAATGATTATAAATTAAATTAATTTGCATATGCAATATGCATAGCTAAAAAAATGAAACTTGTATTTGATTCTCTAAATATTTTAATATTAAATAGGCAACATCAGCTATGTTCTTAATTATATTTTAGTGGAGAGTTTTTAGTACGGATTTAAGTGCTCTATTTAAGAATGCTAATTCGAATATAAATTGATTAAAAATGTTAATTTAATTGTTTATAGTGAAATAAAGTTAAAAAAAAAAAACAACTATAAAAACAGAAACAATGCATATTACTTACATCTACGTAAAAACTTTAGTAAATTAAATTCATTAATTTAGTTTGTTGTTTTATTTTTCACCCACAAAAAAGCTTCTTGTATTTTAACTTTATAGATACAATATTGCTATAATTTTAAGAAGAATCTAGTTTGTCTAAAAAAAAATCCTTTATATTTATTTGGAATGTTGATGTTCAAGAAAATCATTTAATTTTAAATTGTTTAAGAAATTTGCATATTATTTAGTCACTATACAATGCAAAACTAGCATAAGTCGAGCATTTTTAGATTTGTACTTCCCATAAAAAATTTTAAAAAGCGCTTTTGAAAATAAAAATTAAATATGGAATAATTTTGTGGACTCCTTAGATTCTTGGTTCCTAGGCCAAATGTAATATTTTTTTTCAGATTTTAATTGGGTACCAATTTTTTAAGAGATGTTAAGCATAAATTCCGTATGTTTCATCAACCTAAAAAAAAACACCCTTTCATTTAAAACAATAGACTCATTTTTGATTCTTAGTTAATATGACAAAGGAAAAATTTATACTGATTTTTGTGAACGTATCATTTAAATTATTGGTTACTTGGGACTAAACACAGATTTGCACTATTCTTCAAAAAAATACCCTTTCAATAAAACATTTTTACCAATTCTCATTAGGGTAACATTTTTACTATAGTTTTTTTTTTTTTTTTGAAAAAAAAAAACACCCTTTCAATCAAAATATTCTTATGGACTATTTATACTCTCTGTTTCTATGTTAAATGTAAAATTTTTACCGAGTTTCATAAATTTATCATTTTTCAGTCAGATCCTGTGGTACCTTTTTCACCAATAATTTTCCCCCTAAAAAAAACACCCTTTTACCGAAAATATTTTTTAATTCCATCTAGATTCCTTGTTTTTGTTTTAAATGAAACGCTCTTACCGAATTTCACGAGTGTATCATCTTTTTTTCGTGGGTTAAAGACACCTTTGCTTAAAATTGAGTATAACTTTTCATAGAGTAGCCGTATTGTCATTAAGTTTAACATAAAAAAATACATTAAAATCATGTATCATATGTTTTTATTGCAGCACAATTTTTTAAATTAATTTCTTTACCTCCTCCTTCTTTATCACAAAAAAATACTCTTCCACCCAAGATATTTTTATGGACTCTTTTGATTCTTCAGTCTTATTGCAAATGTAAAGTTTTTGCCAAATTTCATGATGGTAACAATTATTTTGGTTTTTACATCAATTTTGCGTACTATTTTACTCGGACCTACTAATAAAAGTGCGTCAAAACCTATACGTCAAGTTATGTGTGTGGACGTAAATTTAATAATTCTATGATGGTGGGGCATTGTATTATCTTTGTCTTCAATTGTTGTGTGTTGATGTTGCTGCTTGATGCATAATTAAATTACATTCATCATGATTGAGTCGTCGTCGCCGCCATTGCGGCAGTGATTGAAGAATAAAAGAGGCGAGCTAAGAAATTAAAATTAACCACTGATTAAGTTACGAGATATTGTGTAATTCAAGATTGACGATAGACAAAGACGGCCTTGACGTGGTCACACTGTTTTTTTTTTTTTTGTTTTTATTTATTTTACATAGTTTTATATTCTCTGAATACTATTAGGCTATAAGCAAGACAGGTTTTAGGTTTATATTAAATGCATTTGAATATTTATTAATGTGTATTTTTTTTTTTATATTTTTGTATGAAGAAAAAATTAAACTTGTTGCAATGTTTTAATTCATTTTTTTTTATATTCTTATTGCAGGTAAGCACAGAACAATTGTTGATGGTTTTGTTTAAAAAAATATTCTTTAAGGTAAATTTTAAAACATACTTAATTTATATTTATGTATTTCCATTTTCAATCGATATTTAACTGAAATCCATATTTTGCAATGATATTTGTTTGCAGATAATAATCTGTATCGAAACATTTTAGAAAAATAGATGTTTTTTGGTTGAAATCTTGGTTTACCTAAGTTGGGACAGCAATACTCGAAATTTAGGCATTCAAAAAGATTCTGATTGCTTCCTTCAAATAAAGATCTAATATAGGCCTATGTTTTTGCTCCTTCAAATACATTGTTGCGATAACCTTACTTGCCATCGGGGTCAGTGCTGGCATTCTTTCCAGAGGGTGTTGGTCCTTGACCCCTATAGGAACCGCATTTACAAAAATCATGCCAATCTCTTGCGTCAGATATGGTGTGACGCGGGAGAAGTGTGCCTCCATACTTTGGTTGCCATTATGTTCTCGCCTAGGCAACTTCTTAAGTCGCCTTCCTTTACCATCCCCATCAATTTATTTCTAATTTTGTTGCTAGAAGCTTATAAACATTATTTTTTTAATTTTGCACAGCAACATAATCATTATGATGGTTAAATGTTGCCTCATAACTTGCAACTATAATAACTCAAACTTTTGTTCGATATGATAAATTGTTGACAATGCCTTTTTTCAGTGGTATGCCCCAGATCAGTAGACAGACACACACATATAAAAGCCTAGCAACATAAAACAGTTTCATAACATCAACATCCAATGAATCGAGTTGTGTGGCTTTTTTTTGTCAGTCTTGTTTTGGTCCATTGCCCGAATCGAACGCATCATCAATTTGCATCTTTCATTGATGCTGCAACATTGTAACACATATTTCTCCTGCTTCCCACTTCACTTATTGGTTGGCGAGACATGCGTCGATATCTTCACGTCGTCGTAGTGTCGTCGTCAGTCCATAACTGCTGCCATGTAATAAAAAAGAGGTCATGTGCCATCATATGGTTTCCCTGTTTGATCATTATATAAAAACCTAGTAACAGATATTACGAGACAAGTAGAGTAGAGGTACACGCATTCTTTGTAATGCAAAAACAGGAGAAACATGCCCCGGCATCTCATAACAAGGAAAAAGTGTATCAGAAAAAGTGAAATTTTTCTGTTGGTTGCACCATCATCGTCCGCCTCGGCACTACTTTATTTGTGCGTCTTGTGATTATATCGCATACCTATACACTATGTGTGGATCATATTGAATTTCACAGTGCCAGTAGTGGTATAGGAAAAATAGTTCAATCCACTGACATGAACTGGACATCATCAGAGAGTAGCTGGTAGTTTGTAGTTTTTGAATGATTCAAGGGGGGTCTGTGGCGGTCTTGAATTAAGACTGCTAATTCGGTTAAAATGTTGCTATATGCAGTAACAAAATGTTGGCTTGAAATTTTGTGGTACCTACTTGTTTTTTTTAAGAAAAACCAAGAGTTATGTTCATTAGTGAAATGTTAGACTGCTATATAAGAAAAACTTACAATGTTGCAAAAATATTAAACCACTGAAGTAACACTAAACTAAAGTAGGGAACTATGCATTTTGTATGAAAGAGGGATTAAGTTTTGAGTTGATTGCATGTAATTCAAACATTGTATGTTAGTTTACATATTTTTTTACTGTCAATTATTATGTTTCGATAGTTTACAATCGACACCGCTTAGCTTCGCTTCTGTAAAAAAAATCAATGAGATTTTTTTGTATTTTAAGTTTTTGTATTCTTGGATCGTTTTCTGAAGATTGCTTACTAGCTAACTCGTAAGGGATACCTAAACTAAGAGTAATTTAGCTAATTTTGCTAGAGTTGAATGTGTACCGATATTGTACTAATTCTTCTTAAAGCAGACGGGCGTACGATAATTATTGCTAAGACTTAGATCCTTGCGATCATGGAAGTGATTTTTGCAGGAGGGCCATGGATCAGACAGGTTAAAGTGGAGTAGAATATGTCCCTGTTGGTTAACCAACACTAGTTTAGCTAATTTTCAGATGCACAGCAAATATCCATGTCATCTTAACGGATATCTGATATTGCAAGAAAACTGGAATTCGAAAAGTTTCTATCGCAATTAATTGCGCGAACTTTTTCCTTAACTTATCATAGGGCACTCCACCAGGACAATAAATAAAAGACCACTGGAAACAGTGCTTACAGACTACCAAAATAAAATATTCACTTGCTCAATGTGTTCACATTAAATGGTACTTTTTAAGTCTGAATGCAGCTAAAATTGGCACCTTGTTTTATAGCCTTCAATTTTGTTAATACAAATGTTTTTTTTTTTAAAGAAACAAACAGTATACCAATATATAGGTAGGTTTACCTTCCGCAATTCGTGAATCATTCTTTTCTGAATAGTTTCTAAGAGATAAACAATTATTTTTCTGCATATGATCCATTTTAGTGCTGTGATTCAACAACAAAATTTCTATACACCAGAAATGAGAATTATATTAAAAATAAATCTGTCAAGTCACCGTTATCTGTTATTAGCATATATAATTTACGAATTGTATTAAAAAAAAATGCCGGGAAATAATACAAAGAAGTCTGCTTAAAACAAACAAAACGTCATAATAACAGCAGGTGATCTCAAAATTATAATCAAAATAAAGTAAAAGGGAACAAAATATATTATAAAATCACATTATATCGACTTGAAACCCCCTTTGGCAAATTATATCACTCAGAGACATCTCCAACCAAGCCCTCTCTTTAAAGCAAAAATTAAAAAAAAAAAAAATAAGAAACTGGCCAAATCACTGTTGCCAATTTGGTAGATTTGTATTGCACTCAATGTATTTTTTTTTTATGAACACGAGCACATACCTAATTTAAAATCACTTTAAGCATTAAAATACATTATTGAAAATTCAAAAAAGATTTTACTCCATTAGTTCATCATTATATTTATAATTTTTAAATCAATTTACCGAATTATGGTTAAAACTTCGGTAAGGCTTCCAACAATGTAGTTAATTAATAAAAATAGAATTTTATCGCATCTTCTTTAATCCTTTCCATTCCATTCCAAACATTAACTTACAAAGCAATTAATACATTTACTTTGAAATAATTAAGCTTGAAATAGAGTTTTAGGTTAGGAGAGTTTTCTTTTTTCTAGATTTGTTATAAATTTCCAATTTTTGATGAAATTTGATCAAAAAATAATTTTGTTCGAAAGTGGCAACCATGTTCAAATGGACCAAGCTCCAACTTGATGACTTAAACTGATAACTACATTCAAACTCAGCTACTGTCATTTCCGTGCATAAAGTAAGCAAATACGTCATCGGTTCGCAATTTTAGATGGGTGCTTTAAACAAAAAGTGACAGCTTGAAGAGCTCTTTTTGCAAAGTGCTCCAAGCAGCACAGATTTTTAATGTTTGTTTTGTTTTTTTTTTTTGTATTTAATAAATTTTTTTTCATAAGCAATTTTGTTTGTGATTTTGGCACTTCAGAGAGCCAGCATCAAAGTCTTATAATTTTATGAAAACAACAACAACAACAACAACAACAACAAAACTTAATTGCACTTAATCAGATAAATGTATACAAACAACATTAATAATTTTCTCTAATTTTGACTTTGTAATAATTTGTCTTTTATCTTGGGTATCATTTTTGTTTTCTTAAATTTATAATGCGTAAATTGCATGTTGGCAAGAAATTAATTGTTAAAATAATAATTGTTTTTCATTAATTTGATGTTCCGTTTCAGAAAATTTACAGACTTTGTGTTTGGTAGGCGGTGGCCTTTTGTGTTTTTTTAGTTTTTTTTTTTTTTTTTTGATGAAGTTTTAGGTTGAAAGAAATCATCACTTTGATTGAGTTATTTTTTGTTTCGATAATTTTTTTATATTTTGTTTTTTTTTCTAGACAAACAAATTTAACATCTTTATAATTTTTTAACAAACAATCAAAGTTTGTATTTTTTTTTTTTTCATTTTTTATTCCGGTGTTTTATTTTTAGATTTGTCGATGGTAAACTAGTTTTTTTTTTTGTTCCTCTTGTGTTACGTTGATTGTAGAATTTTTGAATTGTTTATTTTTATTTATTTATAAGAAAAACAAAAACAAACAAACAAAGAAATGTTTCTGATTGAGCATCAGATTAGCAAATCAATTTAAAGCAAAAATTTTAATAAACGAATTAGAACTTTATTAGAATATTTAATTAAAATTGATTGAGGAATTTTGTGAAATAGAAAAAAATGTGTTAAGACAGAGGCATGTGTTACAAATTAGTTATTTTGATAAATTATGATAAATTTAATTATTTTAGAGTAATAGAGCTCTAACTGATTTTTGTAATTTGTTTTCAAAAGATGAAAACTTATAATTATGATCACGAAAATCGGTTTCTTTTAATATCAATTTTTTCATAAAGAACAGAGTAGGCACTGAAAATAAACAAAAAAAAATTAAGAAATATAAGGTAAGAAAAATTATGATTTTTATTTAAAACTCTTATTCATTTCAAATGGTACTATTTTTGTGCAAAAAATGTATGAGATTTTCATCAAAATAAGAACCTGAAAAGAGTTCTTTTCGTTTTACTGTACGTCTTCTGTGAGTCTGAAATTGTGTGCGTTACATCGCTGATAGTATTAGAATTCTGTGAAGAAATTGGCTTTGAACAACAACAAATGAAAATGCAAGATGAGATGATCTTTTCATTTTTTCAATTTATATACCAACGTTCACAAGCGAAGCAAATAAAATAACTAAAAATAGCTTACTTCTATATTTAAAATCTATGAAAAAAAACCTGAATTTCCATGCGTGGGATGCATGCAATATGCAATATGCATGCATGCATCTATGACTAAACACACAGAGAAGGCTTATTGCACTTTTTACACTGATAGACAGCTTAGATATAGTCAAGAGGCACTTGTACCTCCTCTATATTTTATACTATACAACCCCATTTAGCCACTGTTTTGTGGTCGAGTTGGTCTCGGTCTCATTGTGAAAATTGAAAACAAACACAACAAAGTATCTTTCATTGCATTGTGTATCTTTTGTATCAAAATACCAAATTCAGCAAGATACAAATAAGAAGCAAAGCACACACAAGAAGACTCTTTCAAAGCCAAGAAGCTGCAAGAAGCTCTCTTAAGGTGCATTTGTAACACGTAAATTGTATCTGTTTACCATCATCAAAGATACCTTTTTTTTTCCTATTTCTTTTGTGGAATATTCCACATGCACGGAATGTGTCGAAAAAGTCAGTGCATTTTTAGCATGTGGCAAGCTGGCAAGTCAAGAGCGATGTTGTTTCAGTGAAAAAGACGATGACGATGGCAGCACACAAGGCAGTGACAGATAGTGGCTGTGGTATAGTGGTAAGGTGCACCAGCACATTGCATGCAACAAAATTTGCGCAACTATAACTTTACTCCCCCTATACACACTAACACTATATATTAAAATATACGACAGTATACCTTTAAGAAAAAGATACAAGATACATTCATGATGATGTGTGGTATAGTTTCAGGTGAATTTATTTTATCTTTGCGGGGAAATCCAAGTTTTTTTTTTTTTTATTTTCTTTGGTTTTTTTTCTGTTTGAGTTTTCTTTTAACGCGATATGAGATGAAAATTGGAAACAATTGATTAATATAATCTTGAAGTTAGGTAACGACCACAATACTCGTAGAAGACGAAAGTTTGTTTTGAAATGTTTCGAATCGGAGAGTTAAGTGATTTTGATCGTGACGTTACGTTAGAAATATCGCACTTACCAAAGGTTGTACACTGATGTTGAAGTTCATTTATAACTCTTTTTTTTGGAGGTGTTGAATGCTGATATCCGATATCCATACGTGAGAAAGGCGTGAAAAATCTAAGGCAATTTCAATGCAAAAATAATGTTGTACAGGCTCCTGGTGCCTCGAGAAGCAGTAAGCAATTATTGGCTGCCATTTCTATTATAGCTTTAGTGAATCAGCAGAAAGTATTACGGCCCCTGGTGGCACGAGAAACTGCAAGCAAAAGACTTGTAAACCAGTCAGCAGAAATGAAAAATCATTAATATTTTGTTCAACTTTTTTTTAAATTCACACTTTGTTTGTACTGAAAACTAACTATAAGTTAGAAAATTGATTTTTTTTAGTTGTTATTATTTTAATACCAGTAACTAGTTGAAGTTTAAAAAAAACTCTATTTTCTTGTTTCATTTTAAATTTGAAATAAGCTATGAATATGCTTTCTGCTGTTCAATAGTTTATTCAATAGTGAATCTCATTTTTCTACCAATTAGGAGTGTTTTATTGACCAATTCGACTTCGCAGTAAATCTCCATAAAAACAAACAATAAATCAAAAAACACCACAAAACATTTTGCATATAGAAAAGAATAACAAAACAAATTTTTAATATTTATTTATACACTCACGTGCAGTACCAACGCAACGTGCCAAATAAATCAATAAAATCCAGTTCACACCATATTGTCACCATTATTTCAATACAGACACTATTTTTTAAGCTATAACCACTTCCATAAACGTTTCAACAATTCTATTTAATAAAATCGAACAACAAATTAAATTAAAAAAAAAAAAAAAAAAATCACATGCAAATGGCAGTCTGGGAAAATTAATTGTCTACACTCTTAACATGGCCAACTCGATATCCATATCCAATCCAACCATCAAAGTTGCATAATAATTGATTTGCCAAATTTGGACCACCAACACTTATAAGATAACCAGAGAGTAGTCACAGTCACATATGTGAAATGAGTCGCAACTAAATTCGATATACCAAGGGTCCCAGGTCAGAATTTGATTCGAAGAAAAAAGCCCGTGTATTAGTCTCTCCCATTACAATCTTAGCTATTTATGTCCTGCGAATTGTATAATGGGACCAATTCATGCCACCAACTATCACACAGTTTATGGCCCAACAAACTTCAGCACTTATAATTTTCTTTATTTGATTGCCTCTTGGGAGTTACATATTATATTGCCAACAATTTTACAAGTAAAAGCCTTTGGCATATGAAATTTATTGATAAGGTCCTAAAGGTAATATGATCGCTGCTGCTAGGAGGGCCACAAAACTTTAATGCCTACATTTGCAGCAAAGTCTCTTAAATTTTAAATGCAATTGGATACACGAGGGAATATAGTTGGTTGGCTTATAGGTTTCCAAATCCAAGCCCAAAAGCAATTAAGTTAAGTATCTAGGTAAACAGTCTGCATCACTTGATTGAGGGCATTTATTCCAACTACCCTTTTTTTTAATTAAGATACAGCTAGTGGACTGTTAGACAATGGAAAAAAGTAAACAGATCAAATTTATATCTAAACACAGCTGAGTTTTCAAAACTTTTTGTATTTTGAAACTATTAAATAAATATTTGGAAAAAAACCTTGATTTAATTACGTAATACTATTAGAGTCGGAATACTAATAAAATCGTATTTAAGCTTAAGGTTTTTTTCCCAGCTACTTTCAAAGGCCAGTAATAATTTGTCAAGAACAAAAATATTTACTTATAAATTTTTGAACCTAATCTAGTGATGCAGAGTGTATATTTGTTTTATTGGTTCACAATTGTATTTATTAAGCTGTCAGCTATAAATTATAATAATTCAACGATTTGCAAGGAAATCAATAGAAATAATCACACACACGAGTATACATGAAGCGTATATTATCTTTTGGATTAAAAAGAGGCCTATATTTGATCCGTTTTTCTATTTTTATATTTTAAATCGGGCTCACGTGAATTTGGATAATTATAGATTATCGAATATGATGTTGATTTAGTGTGGAGCGATCGATACGGTGATTATCGTTTATCGGTTTTTGATTGCGATCGACATTACATGCATTTGACTGGATAATGCTCTGAGTTATAAATATAAAATTGGAAAATTGATTTTTATTTTTTTTTTTATTTTGAACATAAATTACTTTTGAACATGAAAAGGGTGGCGCTTGATTTTGTTTTATCGGTGTGGTGATCTTGGTGAAAAGAAGTTGAGGATTAATTTTCGTTGTTGTAATTTTAATAGAAATTAGGTCTTTGTGTTAAATATATTTTTTTTTTTATATTTGTTTTGATTTTTTCCTAAAAATGGGTTTAAGTGAAAAAGTATTAAAGCAACATTTTGCTATTTTTTTTTTGTTATGGAATTGATTCAGATATAGAGTCCTCTTAATACCATAATCATTTATGTGAAGTTTGGGAAAGCGGGTCTTAAAAGTTGATCGCTGTCGTAAATTGAGAAAGAATTCATCATTCTCCATTCACTAAGAAACCTTAAAATATTAGAACTGTGCCTGGTAACTCAAGCAACCCTGATTTGTTCACTAGTGGATACTATCATTTTTTTCTTTCGCTTTTTGCGTACTCAATTTGGAACAATGAAACAAAACTCAATTTGAACTTCAATCTTCAAAACTTTACAACTTTTGACAGTGAGTAGGGGTAGCGCCCACCCATAACCTTCCCATATTAAGCATTGTAAACAATTAAGCCTTTTTATTTGTTTTATATTTTCTTTTGTAATCATTAGGTTAACTTATTCATTTATAATTGGACGTTATCTTAAAATCCGTTTCTCACAAGGACTGGAAACAAAAAATAATTGTTTACATTGTCCAATTAGACTGCAAGGTTTTAATTAACACAACATCCATATAAACTGCTTTAGGCAATTACTTCACTAAAATCTACCTCAGACTTTGTCTGCAGATACCTTTTTCACCGAGAAAAAAAAATCAAAAAAATCATTCCAATTTGTCTTGCCTGTCAAATTAAATGAACCCACACCCAGGTGTGTCCCATGTTACACAGTCAAGTCAATCCCCAAATTTGCAATTGAAAAAAAAATTCAAAAAAATTACCAATCAATATTCAATCCAAGTCACTTAACTATCCACAAAATATTTTTGAACACCAAAATAATAGTATGCCACCACAGTAGTGGAAGTACAAGTATAGTTAGTAGTTTAGTTCAAGACCTATAAAATTCCATTAGAACTAGTCACGCTCCTTTATTGCAGTAGCAACACTACACCAACTCTTTGATTACGAGTAGGTATAATACAACCATCAATTAACTTCATGGTCAAAACTATTACTTCACTCGGAAAAAAAAAAGAACAACTCAGTAGTTTATATTTTGGAATCCAATATTTTAGCACATTTTCCTATGTGGTGTGCCGGTGTATGTCGGTGCAAGCGCTTCCATATAAAATTCATTGTTTACCTACAACTCTAGCCCGTGTTTATATATTTTTTTAACGATAGACCTACAATAACAAAAATAAAATTAAATCACCAAACAGAGAAGTGGGTAGCTAAGCTACAAACGGTGTTAAGATACAAGTTAACCGGCATGGCATTATTTTTTTGCCATTATCCATTTCGACATCTTGATATTATTTCCTATGTGGCAATACCGGTCAAGATCTCTCTCTTGCTGTTTCCCATTCAACAGAGTCGGCAGGTATAAGATCACATGTTAATTTTTTATATAAAGATACTTAGATACATTTTTTGAGATATTTTTTTTTTATAAGTAAAGTATCTAAAGACTTGAACTACCGAGCGTAACTACTCTGAAACCAACTTAAATTGTTTAAAGTTTAAGCATTGTCCACATGCTGGTAGGTACACCTCCGCATTCATTGTATCTTTTTTATCTATTGTATCTGTATCTTTATATAATTAAAGTGCTGCATTTTTTTTATTTTGTGGAAATAACAATAATAAGAAGAGAAAAAGAAAAAACAAAAACGTATTTCCATCATGATCACCACACAAGAAAATCATCCAACCATGTCCTTGCGTCCGTCTCTTTCCGCATTTAACCCTCCATCCATCCATGTCTGTCTGTTTGTCCGTGTACTCAATGAATAAAAGAGTATGTTTAATAGAAAATGCGCTATTGTATCCGCCTTCCAGCTTTGTTTGATATTTTCTTTTATCTATGAGATACTTTTTTCACCGAGTAGGTATCTAACGCTTTTGCAATTCAAATATTTTTTTTCTTTTTCACTTTATCATTGATTTTTTAAGCAAGATCAATTGTGGATACGTTGTGGCCGCTAATATAACACTTGGGGAGAGAATGAGAGGAGGAAGGTGTAGCTATAGTGCAATATTGAAATAATAAATATAATAACTTGAAGTTGAAGTTTATTTTAATTAACAGTAATAGTTCCCGATATGGTGTTGCATTTTCCTAGGTGATTTCTAGGGGCGACTTTCCTTTAAGGAAGCACGAATATAATATTGATTTTTGTTTTACAGGTAGGGGTCTCAATAGAACAGAATTAAAATATTAAAGTGATGAAGTGTGTGTTCGGTTTTAACCCACCTTTTTCTTACAAAAATTTAGTTTTGCCTCACTGTAACAGGTGCCTGCGTTAAGTTTTTCTAACGGATAGTACGAGTACCTTGCCTGGTTCAATTTGCGGGTTCTCACGGTCTTAACCCTCGATTTGTCTCAAGTATACTCTTTTTTGAAACCCTTCGAAATTAAAGTACAAACCGTCCAATGCTCGTGCTTCTGCTTGTACAAACGTAAGTGTAGTTAAGAAGTTATTCTATTCCAAACATGTATTTAGCAAATATAAGTTAATTGAAATTTTGAAAAACTGATAAAATAATAATTAAAAAATCGCGCGATTTTTGCTTATCTACCAAATAAAAGTACCCGCGTTTGAAAATTCGTACTTCCTTAAAGAAAAGTTGAGCCGATTTCAAAACAATTCCTTGTAGAGCCCCAGACAGGCTTATCAGTTTCCACTATGTGTTGGTTTCAAATCATCGAAGTTTTTCTAGAACCTTCTAATAATATTGAAGATTTCGTTCCCATCTAAAAGTGCCTCTACACTATTTCCGAAAGTATAAACACCTGTCAAAATTAAAGTGGAATGTAATTCCATCCTACTGTCAAATTTGCGTAAATGAAAATTATTTTTGTTTAGAACAAAAAAAAAAAAAAGTGTTCATAACCTTAAACACTGAAACGTATAGAATGTGTGATGGTCTTAGAACAAAAAAATTGTGTATAAACACACGGAAATCGTTCATAATGGGATGTGGAACGTATTCCTATAGTTCTGTGTCCATACTCACGATCTTCTTCTTACATTTTTGTCATGTGATTATAATCTTTGAGAGAGTGTGGAGGCATTTCAACATCTAAAATTAATAATGTTTATCAAGTTATAGTTTCTATAAGGCTCGTGTAAAGCTTATTTCGAAGATGTTTGCTTAAGAAATCATTAATCCAATAACTGCGTATTTTTGGCTGTTGCATTTTTTCATCAATTGTGCATAACTTTTTCTTTTCTCCATACAGATAACTTTTGCTTCTGCATCACAAAATCGCAATCAATATCAATTCTTGATTTTTATCACTAAAGTTATATCACTTAATAAATCACCAAAAGCTATTCCTCCACCGATTTCTACGTTGATGTCGTTTTCAAAATACAATGGGCTCATATTGATAATACGTGCTTCTTTTTTGATAACAGTATAGATTCAGCATAGCGAATCGAATGACTTTCGAAAGAATTAATTTCAAATTACTTGTACCTAATAAAGTAATGGATAAAATCGGCAATATTGTATGGTAAAGTGCACCTTCCGTCTATCCAAAAAAATCTAGATAATATCCTAATTTACAGATTAACATTCCTTAATACCTGTTTAAATTAAATTATAATTAACTAATAACACTGTATTCCGAACTGTGATGTATTATTTGCCGGATACGATTTTTTTTTTATTTGTAAATAATTTTACAATTACTTTGTTTTGTAAGCTTAGCCCAACCAACAATAGCAGAGTGTGAATCAATGTAATGCTATTTGTTGAATGCGGATAGGAAAACTATTCACATTTAGGTTTTTTTTTATTAATATTTTCTCAGCCAGTATAGATACAGGAACCTAGGAAGTTTTATTGCTTCCGGCAGCAAAAAAAATGAATGGGTGTTGAAATCTGGTTAACTTTCAAATTGGCACACTTCAGTAATTTGAGTTATGGTTTAATGATCTTCTGATTAATTCAATTTAGGGGCTTAAGTTTTATTTGTTTTTATAAATGCTCATCACTCATGAAAATTGTGAACTTGGACGTTGAAAGAACGAGATATAATATATATAGACCTTGAATGTGTGTATTGAAATAAGAAAAACAAAATGGATAAAAAATAATTCCTCCAATAGGCCTATAGTATTAAAAATAGTAAAAACTTATTATTTGAGGAATGTTATGATTTAATTATTAGTAACAAATTATTTTTATTTTATAAGAAACATAATATTGTCTATTCCAGAAGTCTCAATTTGTATGGATTGGCCTAAGGGTCTCGAATAACTTTGAACTTGACTCGTGGTAATCTTTCATCAAATTGTTAATACATAATATTATTGAGTGATGACGAGTTTATCGTCTAGTCTAAATGATTGATGTTAAATTGAAACAACATAATTTGTCTATATTTTTTTTTACAGAAGATTTTTTTTCGCTATAAATAACTAACCTTGATAAACTAATTTGCCAAATACAAATATTTATACAGAGCAGATCATAGATGACTTTATTGTTAATTTCCGCATATAATTTGAAATTTTTTTAAATTTTGAAATTGCGTGTTATTAAATGCAAATATTTACATATTTTGTATTTTGAAAGTGAAATTGATATTTGGATATTTGTTGTTTTTATTTTTTTATTTGAACATTGAGTTTATGTTAGAAATGGTTCCTTTTTATGTTTTACTACACAGATTTGAAATAAAAACAATACAGGGTGTTCCAAACTTAATGTTTAAAGCTGCAAATTGTAATTTTAGTAGATACCTGTTTACTTTGTTTTTTTTTTTTAAACTCCACTTTTAACAAGTATTTAGTAACTTCTGTACATATTGTAAAATTTATGTCAAGTTTCAATTTTTCATGACACTATTTTTTGTTCAAATTTTTGTTTTCTTGGACTTTAAGGCACCTACATAGTTTTACCCAAAAAATAATCCTTCAGGGTAAAGTTTTCTTAAAATTACAAAAACTATATTAGGTACTTCACTACATTTTGTTGTCAGACAAAAGATTCGGATTCAAAACGAACAAATTTAAAATTTTTCTCCTAACGTTTTTTACAAAATTTTCAAAACTTTTATATCAAAAGGTTCAACATTCTAAGCAACTTTATAAAAGCAATTACGTGTAACCCAGTCATAATTCTTATCTTGTTTTAATTCCATCTAGGCCATTGACTATTGCCTATTTAGCATTTAAATTGCTTTTTGTAACAAAATAATTTATATAGTAGGACGTGTTAAAAACATTTCTTGCCACCCCGACTAAAACTAACATTAACACCTGCTTAAAACTCGAATTGGTTGAGTTTGTCTTTGAAATTCACATAACTTGATTTTATTCAAATTATCCTGGTTAAAGCTCTTAAGTTATGGCGAAAGTTCTAATTAATTCAATTAATTTTTTTTTAATCCCTTGCAGAAGGAATTTTTAATTAGAACTTTAAGGTCTAAAATGCTACCACAAGATTAACACCTACGTCCATTCAGTAAAATGTATGAATAAAAGATTTAAAACTTTTTGTTATTTTGCTTTAATTTTATTTTTAATTACTTTGTTTTGTTTATTTGTTTTTTTTATGGTTTTTTTTTCAGAGCTCAACAATCCTATGATGAAGGGTTGGTTCGACGCATTTCGAGACGACGGTGGACCCACCTTATATTCATTTTCAAATCGGACGCCGGTCACTGGAGATGTATCAATTGTAGCTGTATCAGTACTATTTGCAACATTTTACGTTGCCTTCCTAGTTATATTTCCAGGTGTAAGAAAACAGGTAAGCTTAACAGCAAGCAGCACACAATCTGACAACAAATTTTGCCCAAAAATAAATGTAACATATGCGGATATTTATCTTGTATACAATTCTGCTGGTGCTTGCGATCTATATAAGGCACAACTTTGGCACATGCTCGCTAATACATTTAGCTTTAGCTCCATTCAAAGAGCAAATTTGCAAATCTAACTGACTGATAACTCGACAAAAGTTGAAATCCAACAAAAAAAAAAAAATAAAAAAAAATCTTAACATAATTGGCCAGGTGATTTAAGAGTTTGTTGGTTTTTCCAGACTTTAACATACAAAACGATCTCGATGTTAAATCCGCTTCTGGGATCTTGAATGAAATCATTGATTTAAATTTCCATATAATGTATGCGCCTTGACACGGGCTCCAGAAGACAGAATTAAATATATAATCCTAATCAGTTCGACATTCGACGAGGCAATATACATACACACGTAAATCACCTTTTGGACAAAAAAACAAACCGAAAAGTTGGTCCCGAAAGGCTTTGAAGTGGCAATTTCATTAAGTAGACACTCAAGACTTGGGGATTTGAAATAAAATCCATTACTCTTGAGCACGAAGTCTGTCTGTCTGTCTTTCACTGTTATTATTCATTCATTCATTCATTGAATGAGCTGAGATTTATACAAAACTCAGTCAGGTGGGAGGTTTTTTTTTTTTTTTTTTAATATAAGTCTTTGACTTTAAGAAATCCCCTTTACCCACCTTTTCATTCGATATTCAGGTTAAATCCTTGTTCTCACTCTTTATGGGCTTGTGTTTTGTTTGAAATGCAAATCTCGAATTGAAATCATAATCAAAACCGAGTTGGTACAAATTTGGTGCATGTTATCCGTTGAAAGTGAATTTATTTTTTTGAACTGGTCAACTGTTGCGGCATGCAATTGGCCAATATATATGGAAATTTGTTGCTAACTTAAATTTATTTGGTTTTTGTTGTCGGTTGGTATTTCTGACAAAACAAATGTGACAGGCAGTTTGTTTTTCATACTGAATTTCCTGGTTTGGGTGTTGCATGAGGATTTTTTTTGTTCCTTTGTATTGCAAGTGAATTTGTAAATGCTATAATTTAAATATTTCACAGACTAATTATTTTAGGGTTCTTTTTAATTAAAATTAATAAAAAAACATGGAAAGCAAAATTCATATTTTTGAATCAGAATTATTGGTAGTAGACTTTTTACTAGTAGATACATTTCGTATAAATTGAAACAAACAAGCGAAAAAAAAAGAAATAAATTCCTTCAGACACATTTCAATGTCACACTTCATTGTTTAATTTTTATTGCTACCTCTGCCCCAACCAATAACAGTTTAACCTCAATAAAGATTTTAATCATGCGAAAAATTCACTTGCACAGCCTTGCTACCGTTGCTACCATCATCACCTCAAAGATCAAATTAAAAGCCTAAAATTAAAACCATACATCAAATAAATTAATTTGAAAGATGAAACAAAACAAAAACACACAGACAAAACAGAAATGCCATTGCGTAGCTGGTGCGTCATCATCGCCATTAAATCGGTTGGACTTTGGCTCACGTGGCAGATTTTTTAATTTTTGACGCGTCTGTCGTTCAAAACGATAAGAAAGTTCAATGAGGGCAGATTATGGATCAGCAAAAAAATCAAATTCAATAAAAAAGAAGCTAACAAAAAATTCAAATTAATTTCTCTTCATTCAAATGCATTTGTCAAATTTTGGCCCATCATTATCTAAATAGAAAAAACATTTTATTTCTATCCACATCTCTTCATGGTGCGGTCCGAGTCTACATCAATGATCCCACTTTAATCGAAATAAATTGCATTTTAAACTAAACTTGTCTCAAAGTTATATCTACATCTCTCTGTTTGTATCTTAATTTTATTTTGTATTTGCAGAAATTCACAACATTTTCGACCGTGACATTAAGTTTATTTGTCGGACTAGTCATACTCAGTAAGTACAGTTTTTTTTTTTTTTTTTGTTGTTTTTGTTTGCTAATGGATAGAATTGATAGATTTTTATGGCGCTTAAGAGTTTTATTTATATTTAATTGGATAAGATGTCAATGTTTTATGTATTTTTTTGTTGTATATAAATAGAATTCGCGGGGGACAATAATTTGATTTAATTTTGTTTTAATAGTAATTTTTTTCTTTTTTGTATTTATTTTATATTTGCAGTAACAAGGCTCGGTTCAGCATGGCATGTAGCGAATACAACAATCATTGCACCATATAAGGCGTTTTCACGCGAAAAACTGCCAGCACGAATCGGGACGCATATAGGATTAATGCATGTAAATGTCACATTGGCAGGTAAGCTGATTTTATAATAATATTTTATAGACAAATAAAAACAATCGATTGTAGGTCTTAAAGAAGTTAAAAGAAAATCATGAACTGTAACTTACATTTAATATCTCATAGAGCTAATAGGTATAAGTGAAAGCACTCAGAATATATGCCTATAATTTGTTTTTTTTCAACTTGGCGGTTCTTTTGACTCGAGCAATTGTTCTGCAAAGCTAGTAAATTCTTGTTTTAAGCCATTCTAACGATCAGAAAATAGTTTAAGTGTTGGTAAAATGTGTGTGGTGCCAATAGTTGAAGTTCGATTTTAATCTTTTGAAATAAATAGTAACTCGGCTTTTGCCAGTTTTCTGACAGTTTGACTGATGCGACTGATAATTTGACTGCGTTTTTGAATAAAGCAATATTTTGGAGACGTTACATCTTCCCTATTTGATGATGGTTTGCTTCTCTTCTTGATTACAGCATACATTCTAGTCACATTAGCAGTTTAATTCATTTCTACCGCCTCCTCTATGTCAATACTAGAAACCCCACCATTGTCAGGTCGCTTTGTTCCCCCATTAATGATAATATCATAGAAAAGTGTTAATTGTTCCCTTAGTTAAACATTTCTTACAGCTTTAGACTTTCTTGGATAAATTTTCAGCCTTCAAATGAGAAATAAGGTTTTAACATCAGCTCTTTCGTTTGTACATAATAGATTTTTTTTTTCTTCACACAATGTTTCTTTTGAAAGCTAGTGATTCTAATACTTTTCTGGTTCATACAAAAAAATATATAAAATTATATAAGACACATGAATACGTAAGCTTTTAATTCATTCCAATGAAGTGCAATGTGCTTCGCAAAAAAAAAAATTACTTCACGAAATTTTTTGTCATTACAAAAATAATTGTCCTACTTTCAAAATAATATAAAGTCATAAATCAAGACAAACCCTTTTAAGAATCGATACAATATTGCCAAATTGCTACTGCATCAGACAAAAGTTTGAAACTATCGATATTATGGCAATCTACAACTCATTGTTCTCATTCAAAAGACACAACATTGTTGCCAAAAACGAAAATTCTCTGAAGACAAACATCAACAACAAAAAAATCCATTGTCTGTTGTTTTATTATTTTTATGCCACCACTATTTGCCACTGCTTCATTAACTTTTTTGCAAGATCAAATTTTGTGGTAATGTATATATCTTCTATCTATATACATATATTGAGACCTCAAAACAAATGCAGATTACATAGATGGATAAAACCAAAACCAACCCACACTGTCACGTCAATCAAATGCACGACAATAACGACAACAACAGATTCGATTGCCATTTACAGATAGACTATTCACCTTGCTTTAGATGACATCCAGGTGTCAAAGATTATAACTTTAAGTTCCCCACCATTACCCACCACGTAAACCAAGTTTTTTTTTTTGTTGTTGAGAAGAAGTTTATAAACATTTGGATAGATCTTATAACAACCAAACAATGGCAATTAGTAAAATTAACATCAAAACTGAAAAAAATCATAAATAGATAGAAAGATGAGATGAGTGAAAAAATGTCATTCCCCTCTGACAAGGTCGTCGTCGGTCGTCGTCGTCGTCGTGAGCTAAGGTAGTTCCGAATAACGACACGCTTTAAGGTGTTGCACGATTATGTGTGCCGTGCGCGGCAAAAGAAACAGCCAAAATGTCAAAAGCATAACCAAATTCACCTCGCCACTCACGAAAATGTGTGAAATGTTAAAATAAAAAAAAAACAAAAAACTAAAAAAAAAAAAAATGTAACCTAAAAGGTAAATGTTATGCAGTCATTAAGAGACGGCAGCAACACTTTTAATGACTCGCAAATCAGACATTTTATTTTAATTGGATCAAATTTATTGATATTATACTGATGAGGACACACCGCATCACAGCATGGGGTTAGGTTTTTCATATAACAAAGTCTTCATTTTAATTATATGTAAACAATCATTATGTCAAAGAAATACAACTGGTTACGTATTTCTATTCATTCGTAAGGGCCATCAAGTTTATGTTAGGAGAGAGGTCCAACTTCCAATTTGTCTACCAAATTTCTTACAGATGTTAATTTTTGTGAACAAAGAGTTGTCATGGTTTTCCGGAAATGACTAGAAACAGAAGCAAGACAGTAAAATGGTATTTAATAGGTACATGTATTTTGTTGTGTAAATTATTTGACAAAATTTTGGTTTTAGCCTTGAGAAGTTTTAGAGAAAATTAGACAAATCAATTTTGTTAAAAAGGATTAATTATCCGAAAATTAATAAGTGCATTAATTGCCAAAGTGAACCTTTTACAGAAAAAAAATTAGATTTTTGAATTTCTTAAAACAAAAAGCACCCCCTTAGGCAGAGGATTTATTTTTAGCTACTTTCAATTTAGAAGAATAAATAAATAAAAAATGGAAAAGAATTGCAAACCGCATCTTACCCCTTACCCCTTTGGGAAACTTTTCCTCGTTTTAACGCATTCAAAATGATAAATCATTAAAAACGAATTTACCCATCAAAGAAAATTGCTTAGAAGAGCTAAGTGTATAGCTCACAAGTCCCATGGCTAATGGCGTCTACACTTCAATAATTCCAAATATTCACTGGGTAGCTTAATAGGTTTTTTAATTGGTCATTGACCAAACTGGCAAATCCATCTCCATTGACTGACATATATTTAAATAAAAATAAATTAGTTGGTTACACGCTCTGTTGGATCTTGTTCACCACAGTCACACACACACACACAGACACAAAACCGCAACTATGCACCATCACACTAGTTAGAAACTTACAATCACTCAAAGATTATCTGCTCTCTCTTCCCCGTAAAGTTGATTAATTGACTTGAAATTAAAATCGAATTTTCCGCATATTCTCTGTTTGGCCAGATACGCATTTTATAGCCCAACATTGTATCGAGAAGCATTTTGAGCAATATGGTATGGCAGCACGACACAACCGTGCAGCGGCGGCGGCGGCGCGGCGCGGCGCATGAACAATCATCATTTCTGACCTCGTCAACTATATTCACATTCTCAATCAGAGTCTATATTTCTTGTCTAGACTCTCTGCTCTGATGATTACTTCAGGGAGTCTGCGACTTCACCACCTGATGGATTTTTTTTTTTTTTGTGAAAATGGTATTTTGTGATTTTTTGATTATACATTTCGTATGGAACTCAGTTTTTTTTTGAGGCGTAGATCAAGCCATCAGACAGTGACCTAACCAGACAAACAGTCTTAATGAACGAACGTCTACTGAAAGCACCGCGTTTTTAAAATTAAAAACAAAAAAAAATACAAAATCACTAGCTATTCGTCATTTAAAGTGCAGCCTGCAGATTCCCCAGTAAATAAATTACAACAATCTGGGTGCGATATTAATGAAATAATGAAGAAGATTAACCTGACTGAGCTGACTGTCAAATTTTAATATGCTACATGAAAAAAAAAGAAAAAAAAACAATTAAAATATTTTTGATATTATTTTGTAATCCAACTGGTTTATTGAATAAATTTAAATAAAAACAGCTGATACTGGGTGCTTCGATTATTATTTTTGTTTGGATCAAAAACTTGTTTCATAAACCAGTCAGTTTTAAGTAAAACAAATAAAACCTTCGAAAAGTGTATTGGTTTTTCTTGGCAGGTTCTTCCTAGGCTCTGGGATTCGGAAATCCTCTTGCCATGAACGTAACAAAGCAATTAGTGACTCAAATAACCAGTGATTCCAGCAGATAATTCGTTATTTTACCGCAGGGACCCGTGTTTTTGTTGAAGGAATTCATCATTTTACTGAAGTTATTCATTTTTTACTAAGCCGACCCGTGAATTCGACGGAACCGTTCGTGGATTTTTGTGATTTTCCTTTCCGTGATTTACCCGTAGCAGTCTTAGATTTAGCACGGAAACATTACTGAAACAATCCATGACTTTACTGAAGCAATTCATTTATTACCAAGACTAGTAGTTTTATCGTGATTTTAGTGATCCCGTAATTTTAGTAATCCAACTCATATATTTACCGACGCAACCCTTGATTCTATTGGACCCATCCGAGACTTCACCGGACGAATTCGTGATTTTATCGGACCAATCCGTAATTTTACTGAGCCAACTAGTTGTTTACTGTAGCAATATATGTGTTACCTGAGTTTTCCGCGATGTGATTTTAAACCAGGGTAACCTGCGATATTGCCATTAGAAAGGTCCATGTCTACTTACTCTTAATTTTATCGGGAGGACAAGTAATTTTACTGATGCATTCATATATTTGCCATATCACCCCGTGATTTGGATTGAGTAATCGGTGAATTTATCTTTCAACTAATTTTAAATATTTTTGAATTTTTGTATTGTAAGTTTGTATAAATAAATATTTTCAAACCAAAGGAATGTGTATGTACACAAAATTGCGACCCAGAAGCTTACAAATTCCTTATCGAATTCAATCAAACAAACATACATTGAATACTGCACATATCTCTTCTGTGTACTGTGTCTTCAATTAGTCTTGACGGATTCTTCTTAAATTTACTCTTACATTTGATGGATCTGCGTACGCTTGGAATTCTGAAGCGCCTTGCGCCTTGTGATTGATTGCAAATACTTGTTGTCTATCAAACACACATTCTGGCATTTTGCTTAAGATTGATGTCTTTCTCTCTGTGGGTCTGTTGAGTCTTGAGTATTTCAACTTAAAGACTATTAGAAACTGTAACTATATACAATACACAATGTGTATTACACATCCATTTGCATTGCTTCAATGTTGCTACTGCTTCCCAACAAATATGGTAACTGATATTTTTTCTTACGAGTACCTACTTACTACTACACGCAATTTCACTCCACACCTTTTACGGTTGAAAAGAGGCACGACAACGACAACGCAGCAACTTACGAAGTCATAGATCTAATGACGGCGCCAAATGACAACAACTTTAACAACTTCTCGCGTTATATGACTGCTGGTCATAGATTCGAGTCCAGTTTAGCCAGGATGAAAACCGAAAAAAAAAAATAAAAAACATTCACTTTCAAAAGCATCCGGGTGCCGGCGGCGGCGGCCGAGGTCTGACATCTCATAATAGAAATATCATAATATTTTCATAAGGAAAATATATTTTCAGCGACAAGAAAAAAAACAACAAACACTCGTCTGTCGTTGGAGTCTTGAGTCTAGACCCTCCTCTATAATCTCCTTGAATACCTATCTAACCACCAATTACAGACCGCATTTTTATTTCCTAGAAACAAATTGCTGCAGCTGCCGCGTAGCATATATACTGAAATGAAAAGAAGGTGCTTTTTGGTACAGTGGAGCCAGAGACCTCACAAAGCTAACAAAGAGTCGAATATAAGAATAAAATTCGAAGTCAAATTTTTTAGTTCAAGATTCTGTTAAATTTCAGATTTAAATTTTTAAAGGTTAAAATTAAATTTCTTACTTAAAGATTTATAAACTATAGGTGTCTAGTAGGCAGTGCTTTTTTCTCAACTAAAAAAAGGAAATGGTAACATTTTCTTCTTTTTTTTTAAAGTTCAAAATTGATTAATTTATTTTCTAGGCGTTGTTTAAGTGGACGTGAAGCTTAAAGAATTCATGTAGTTTTCAATTTTTTTTCAATTTCCAATTCTTTGCTTCATATCAACTTTTTGTCAACTTCTTCAGCAAACTGCCCCATTTTGATTTGTTTAGAGTTCAAAGATGGATGCAATAGATTATGATTATGACGGCAAATCGCGCAAAGTGCGCGCATGCGTGAGCACGTACTAAATTTTAATTTATTCCATTTTGTCGGTAGATGGAGATCTTTGTCAAAGATATTGAGATCATAATGTGAGTTTGATCCGGAAAATTACACCTATAAAGTAGAGTTCGTCAAGCGCAAGTGCAATTGATTTAAGTGTACCTGAGTAGGTACATTGTGTGTGTTAGAAATGTGCAGTGAGTTGAGTTTGAAAAAAAAAAGTTAATTTGAGTGACAGGTGAATTATATAATTTTTTTTTTTGTTTTGAAGAATTCCAACTTTGTGGATGAGGTAGGTTTTGAGTTATACTCATTGGAATGCATAGCTTTAAAGTAAGGTACTCTCAAGCTTAGGTATGGAATTGACAGTCTTTGATCTGGATTTAATTAAAAACATTTCGATACAAAAACGTTGGTTTTAATTAACAATAACCGTTTGATAGACAAAAATGAAGATTTGAATTGAGGAAATTGTGACAGCTGAATGGGATTTGTATGGCACAATCAATCACTATGGCTATACATTTTTATTAGTGCATTTTTGATTTGGTTTTTTGATGGTTTCTTTAGATCTGTCATTGGTATGGCTCTGTGCTCGATGACGTTATAAAGTATTTTTATGTAGGTAACGAAATCAGCTTAAACTTTAATGTTGGTAATCCATTTCATCAATTGCTTGCTTCTTTCCCAATCTTATCACTCACTATTCGGTTTGTACTCTAAACTAGTTTTCACAAGTTTTCATCAACATTTTACTAAACGCTGCATGGTTTATTGAATTGAGTTATTACATACCTACATAACATTATTAAACACCAATTGGAAAAAAAATATTTTTATTCGGATTTTACTAAACAGTCCAACTATATGGATGTAGCATACAATAGGTTAACTCATCTTCACAAAATCTAAAAATATTTTGTTACTTGTAAACCGAAATATTGAAAAAAAGACAACAATTACAACTTTTACCTCTTCATAATTTTTGAAACTGCAAAATCTTGTTACCGTGTCATCTATAAAAAGTGTCATTTTAGTATCAGTTTTCAAAATGAATAGTAATGCATTTTTTCAAAAACTTTTTCATTTAAAAGCACAAAATAGATTTTTTGAAAATTAAAGAATTTTTTGGTTTATTAATTAAATTTTTAAGTGTTTTTAGGTTAAGATTACTATAAATTCAACATTCCATGTTTATATTTTTAAAATATTTCTTCAAAAATTCATCATTTAAGCCTAATTTACAGTTCACCGTGCAAAAAAAAACATAAAATTTCAAAAAAAAAACTCTGGATTTTCTGTCCAAATAATTTTGTTGTAAACCGAAGCAAATTTTTTTGACTTTCGCCAGGTTACACATTTATCTGTATTGGTTCCTAATAAATCAAAGCCTACGGCTAAGAATGCAATTTATTTTTTTTTAATTTTTCATGCGAACTAGCAGTATTTTTTACATTTGAGATTCGACATTCAATAAAATTTGTAAGTAAGCTTACACATTTCATTTAACTCACAATATCAAAATTAAGGTCAAAAAAACGGTTTTTTGGGCTTTCAGCAATGTTTAAACTGTATCGCTACTTTATTTAGTGAACGATGCACTGTAATACTGGATCCATTCTCCTGATTTTCTCGGAGTACAGTTACAGAGTCAGCTAAAGAAAAAACTCCATACAAACCATATTTAATTTAATTAAATCATTTTTGAAAAGTAGAATGTACTGAGAGAGAAAATCATTTCCCGTCTTTTGAAAATTTCTGCCCAAAAAAATTCTTACGGCTGAAATATGAATTCTACCAAGATCATTTGATAATGCAAAATAAAATAAATAAAAACAAATTAGAAATGAAAAATGAACATGAAAATATTTTTGAATGCCTGTAATTTCAAATCAACTAAAAAAAATTAAAATAGAATCAAAAAGTGAATTATTTTATAAATAAAAAAAAAAAAATACTCGGGTATTTGAGCATTTTTGACCGTATTTTTAGAGAATTTCATCCCCACTTCTAAAATATTTGACGGATTTCATATTTCAGCCCAAAAAGTTCCCAAACTGACCTTATTTATGCAATATAGAAATAAGAACAATTTTTCAAAATATTACGTTAATATTACGTGAATATGAAAGCAATAACTAGGCGTGCAATCAAATTCGATTCGCTGGTTTTGGTCTGCTTTTAATTGTTTTTATTTGCGATACCAGATATTTTTGATAACCATAGTAAACTAGTCTTAGTGAAATCGCGATTTACTTTTGTATTACATACAAATAACATTTTTTAATAACTCGGAAATTAAAGTTTTTATAAACAAAACTATTTCAAAAACATTCAATAATAAATGAGAACTTTTAGGCAACATTTAAACATTTCGTGAAAATTTTTCATACTTTTATTTTTCAAAATCATTTAAAATACATCTGTTTTTGTTAATATCAACATATCTACAAGCAGTTTTACATTGCTCATTTTTAAATAAACAAAAATCAAAGAATATATTTTGCATCCAATGTAACCCTAATAAGCGTCACTTTCATTTCCCACAGTCAAACACATTTATCTTAATTCTCAATCATGCAAAGAACATGTTTACTTAAATTTACTACAAGCACTTTAATGGTTTCCCGCCAGCAGCTACCAAAAAGTCTCAAAACATGCCTTACTAATTATTTCGCTTATTTAGTCGCACCCACTCATGTGGAGATATTTCACAACACCAACCATGTTGTGTCTTAGTTGACCCAAAGGCCTAACTAAAATACTGTACCAAAACTCAGGTGTTCCATTCGGAAAAGAACATACAAGCTCCCGCATCAACCATATTCAAACCATTCAAAATCGATTAAATATAATTTAATTTAATTAACAGTTTGGTTCGACAAATTTGTGAACAGAAAAAAAAGTCAACATTACGCAAAACACAAAGATTGTCAATAATTGTTAATTATCACCCAACAGTGGCGGGTGATTTTTCGCTACCAATATTGCTACTGCTGTGCCACTCCCTGTTTGGGTTTTCTAATAGAATCGTTAAGTTGAAATTCTTTTGGCAACAAAGTCTGCATGTCTGACAAAGTTGTTGTCATTTTTTTAAATTTTATTTTCCACCAAATGCAATGCATATACTAGTGACCGGCCCAATTATTTCCTACAAACATGCATTTACGCACTGATTTACACAACCACACATAATTTTATTTTATTTTTTTTTTTGTGTTTTTATTTACGTAATTTTTCTTATTTCAAACATGAACATATGTTTGAACTCTCAACGAGTAGTGTGGTGCGTTCTGTGCAACTACTGATTTGATTTGTTTTATGTTTTTTCTTTAATTAAAAAAAAAACAAAATGGTTACTCATACGCCATGGAGGCCCGACACATTTTGTTTTGCTTCAATTTATATTGTCGGCCTTCAGCTATTGGCAAGGTTATAGAGTCGACATTTGTTGTTAACGGCTCGGCGGCGGCGGCGGCTTGTGTTAAGTCGTTATTCCTTGCCAATTATTCACCCAGCACGCAGTTAACCATGCGTGAGGCGTAGTCGCAATGGGTATGGAGTTTTGTAGGAAAGTTGTAAATGAATTTAATATTTTGACTTTTCGGTGCATTGCGCTTAGTTAAGACATTTGAATTACTTCAAGTAGGAGCATGCAGTATTGGAAGAGTTGTTTTAGTACTAGGTTCTGAGAAAGAATAACCTACATCTAAGGATAGAGTCCAAACTTTTCCGTGTTGTTCTTAGAATTTTTCTTAAAAATGAAAATAAAATAATGAAAGAAGTATGGCTTTTTTAAGACCTCTTGACAGAAATATAATATAAATAATATAAATATATATTTGAGAATCAATTAAAATTTAATAATATGTTTGTTTCTTTCAGCCATTCCAGTTGGCAACTGGACCCCACCAGACATTGATTACAATGAGCGTTTCACCTGGGAGGGTGCCACCGACATGAGCACCAACTACCGTGATGCTCTGCAACGAGGCTTGCCATATCCAATTTTGACAGTAGCTGAATATTTCAGCTTAGGCCGAGAAGGTTTCTCTTGGGGTGGACAATACCGTGCGGCGGGATACTTTGCCAGCATTTTACTCTGGACCTCACTAGCTTCGTGGTTGCTGATGAATTTGCTCCTGATTGCTGTTCCTCGATATGGAGCCTATATGAAGGCATTGACAGGACTACTGCTAGTCATTACCAATATTGGTTACTATTGTCTATTGCCAGATAGACCTTTGACAATCTACCTGGAAGGTGGAAAACTTGAATTCCATCTTGGATGGTGTTATTGGCTTTTACTAGTTGCAGGTATGTAGCGTTTGGTGAGAAGTATTTAACTCCGCCTTGAAATTTGTTTGATTTCAGGTATTCTCTGTTTTGTGGCTGGGGTGCTCATCTCAATTATTGATCTAGTGTGGCCACACACTTTCTCAACAGTCTTAGAGGTCTATTATGGCACGCCTTACGACAGGCATGTCATCCTGGAGGAATCAAGTGATGTTCGTTTTAGAAAACGCATCAGCAGCAGAGGTCTCGAGGATCCTCCCGGTCTAGGATCTCGAATTTTGCGAAGACTTTCCTCAAAAGCACGAGACTCAACAACGGGTTTCTCAAATGCTGCTGGAGTGTCAAGTGGAGTCGAAAACAAGGGCTTCCAAGGTGATGTACCAAAGAGTCCGTGGCGATATCCCTTCCGAAGGGCGCAGCAATTACCACCCCATCCGATGAGCATGCAGCGTACCATATCACAAGACTCTGGGTCGAGTATAGCCTCGGCAGCGGTACAGATCTCACCAATGCACAAACAGGCTTTATCAAGAATGTTGCCGTAAGTATATAAAATTTTCCTCTCACAAAAAAAAAACTGGTATTAACAAAAACTTCTTCTTTGCAGTAAAATCCCACATGAACGACCAAGAGACATTGATCACTGGTGATAATAAATTCCAACATTAATTTTTAATTCATCATATAATTTTTTTTTTTTGACAAAAATAATGAAAAACTGTTTGGATTTTTTTCTCCAAATAATTGATTTTAGTGTGACCAGCGAGATATTTTCAAACAGTTTTTCAAATTTTGATTTTAAGAATAAAAAAAAAGAAACAAAATCACATACCTGACAAACAAATTACGAAAAGAAAAAAATTAATTTTAAGTAAATTATTTTATTATTTTTAAAAAATTGGACTAACAAATTTGACAACAACAAAAATAAAAAAAAAACAACTCAACGAAACTCTCCATACTAGAATTAGACAAAAAAAAATTATTACTTATGTATATTATTTGTGTGTAAACTAAGTGATGATGTTGTGATAATGCTTACAATTAAAATATATAAAAACTTAAATAACAAGTAGTTTTAAGTTAAGCAAAAAAAAAAAAGTATTTAATATTGACGAAAAATAACGATTCATAATTTATTACTTTCGAACAAAAACTTTACGAAAAATCAATCAAATTCATTAGATTTAGAAAACAGAATTGTGTAAAATTTAATTATTTATTTCATTTACTTTTTGTTCAAACTCGTGTATTAAAAAATGAGTATTTCATTGTATTTTTAATTTATAAAAAATTTGCAAAATGTATATCAGAAATGTAAAGAAGCTATTATTAGAAATTTTTTAAAATTAGGAATAAAATTAACAAATTTATTAGATTTAAAAACAAACAAATATGAGTCGTTGTGTTAGTGATAAAAGAAAAAAACTATGTAATTATTGTAATGCAGATGAAAACAATTTAAACAAATTTGTAAAACTTATAAAATTGTGAATGTGAATGATTTTAAATCAGTGAAAAAATTAATAAAAGAAAAACAAAAAACAAAGTTAAAATTTAAAAAGATGTTTTTTTATAACCCAAATATTAAAATTATGCCCACAAACTAGCATTGGATCCACATTACAGATTGAACCGAGGACAACAATTTTTTTTTTTTAATTTCCATTGGTGTATGCAGAATGAGCAGACATTTTGATTGATGTACAAGTTTTTGACCCATACTTTAAGATCTATTACGAAATATATTGTGTTCATTTCCACTCGACCACCTGAAACATTCTACCATTTACAGATTACACTTAATGAATGAATTCAGAACGAACAGGACAGACTATTTAATTCAATTTTAAGCAGCCGAAGTATACTTAGATCCTTATTTAGCATAATTTAATAATATTTGCCTCATACTCTACTATTTCGACAGCACTGATGGGTAGAATATGCATACCAAAGAACGGTGAAAATAGATCAGCCAGAACAAAAGAGAAAGAAAAACAAAATGTTACGTTATTTGAAGGCGGAGCTATGGCATCCGTTAAGCTAATCTCCACATCATCTGATCTGGTTTAAGAACATGGGTGTATGTGTGAGACTAAAAATGCTTATACACAACAACATACCTACTGTCTCCGCATGATCGCCTGGTACTTCAGTTTTATTTTTGAATGGAATTTGGTTAGATTTTCTGTGTTTCAGCGGTTGGAATGTTGGATAAGTGTGAGAATTTGTTTTGATGATGATGTGAATTTGTTTTGATGATGTGTGTTTGAAATAATGGAAGTATGTATATATAAACTAAGGCTTAAAGTTTTTGCATTTTATGAAAGTGAAACAATTATTACAGAAATGTTGTTGTATTAGTTAGTTTGTTAGAGTTCAAAATCTTGAAAAGAAACTGTGTAATGATTTGCACGCAGTGATTTGATAGAAAAGTCTAAGAAACACTCCGCCCTTTTGCGGATTCTGTTATAAAGCTGTGATATACATTTAAATTTTATTTTACTATTTTATAGCAGATAACTTTCTATCATTTAAATTGTACGTAGCGTTTAAAATTTTAACTTAAAAAACTTTATTTTTAGTACCATGATTTAATAGTATTTGCCGTATACTTGCAAGCAATTTTCAATGACAGTTGGTTACTTCCCAGCGAAAGTAAACATTTTCACTTTTAATTTGCCTTTTTCTAAATAATTTAATCATAACTACACGATAACCTATGTTATGTTATGTAAACAAATTGTAGTACTACTCTACTTTTTCGACGGCACTGGTTGGTGGAATATGCATACCAAAGAAAGGTGAAAATAGATCAGTGAGAACAAAAGAGAAAGAAAGAAAAACATAATGTTACGTTATTTGAAGGCGGAGCCATGGCATCCGTTAAGCTAATCTCCACATCATCTGATCTGGTTAAGAATATGGGTGTATGAGTAAGATTAAAAATGCTATGCAGAACAACATACCTATTGCCTCCGCATGATCGCCTGGTATTTCAGTTTTATTTTTAAATGGAATTTTGGTTAGATTTTCAGGGCTCAGTGGTAGCTTATATTAATTTTGTATTGCTGGATTTTGTTTAAATGTTCAGCTAAGAACACAAATAATTGAGTGGATTGAAATACTAAATTATCCTAACTGCTTGCTAATGCGGAGAAATAGGTGGCTTAAAGGCGAAAAAATAGTTCATTTGACAGAATCGGCTTTTGAGGCCGAATAAATAGAATGTTTTACAGTGAATTTGTGAAAACCATTTATTTGATTTATTTTTTTACAGAAGGAAATATAATCTAGAAGAGGTTTATTGTCAAATGAAGGTTTTATAATACAAATTCTATATACTACTGAAATAAATAAAAAAATCAGTCAAGTAGAAGGTTTATTGTCGTTAGAATTTTGACTTGAAAATTGAAAATTTTATGTCTAAAGATATGCATCACAAAATTTTTATTTTATTGAGTCGATAAGGCAGTGAAAAAAAAAAAATACACCTGCAAGTATACTATATATTTGTTGTTTTCATATTTGGTCGAAAAATAAAGTAGATATACTGTGCAAAACAAAGAAACAGACAATTTTATTTATTTCTCTGAATTAAACTTCTAAAAAATATATCAAAATGTCATAAAAAAATGTTCACAGCTATGTTTTCTCATGTGTAAGCCTAGTTTGTGTTAAAAGTAATTTTTTGACTTTATGGTCAATGTAAATTGAGCTGATCAGTTCTTAAGTGGATAATCCTACTCATACAGACCGAAGAAAACAGAACTTACTTATTAAAATATTACTTACCCAGTGGAGAAATATTGATGCATTCAATGGGCTTTATCTCTGGTCTTTGGCGGGTGTTTTTGAGACCTGTCCCTATATTATAAAACCAATTAGGTACTAGCACTGAGCTTTCATTTAAGACACCTAAATTTTAATTCTGTTGGATGTACGATAATTTTGTCCATCATCCTTTATGGATATCTTATGATGGTTTATTTTACAGAGAACTAAACTTTTCAAAATTTAGTAGCGTTTTCCTACAATAAATCAGGTAGATTGGTAGATAGTGTCTTCTAAAAAAATTAGCAAAAATTCAAAAAGCTTATGTACCATATTCAAATCTTTTCACGTTAAGACGAAAAAATTCTATGTATCTACCTACTAAGAAATTAATGTCCAACAAATTTAGTGTTCGTGAATAAAGCGCATTTTTACAAAGCGGAATTAACTCATAAAATTGTTAATTTAAGAAATTTAACTTCAGTTGACTCAAGAGGAAGTTTTTCAGTAAAGAAAGAAACCATAAAGCCCTTAAATATACATCTAGTATTATGTGCTTAGTTGATACAGAGCTAACTTTAATCCCGTACACTATCATCTCTAATAAGTGTTAAAAAAAAAATAAACATCTAAAACAAAAAATATTTTATTTCGGTTTTCTTTAATGACTTAAAAAATATTTATTTATTTGAATTTTTATAAATCTTAAAAATTAGTACTAAACATTATTTTTATTATACAAAGGAATAAATAAATTTTGTGATATTTTTTTTATTTTTCTAAATTAATAATTTTGTCCTTATTCACAAGCGCATAACACAAATTCACATACATATATATTTTTTAAAACCAAATCTCATATATAAATTAAAGAAATAAAAATATTTTATATTTACAAAATAAATTTAATGATATTAAATTAACTAATAAAGTTAAAAAAAATGAGAAAAATGAAGTTAATTTTATTTTTATTAAATTACTTTACGATCAAAAATGCACTAGAATTATGTTTTTTTTAGTTTTTTTTTTCTAACATTTTGAATTCTCTTAAAGAATGATATACAGCCTAAATGTTCTGAGAACGAGCCAGTAAATCGATATTATTTAAATAAGAAGCAGTATTTCTTGTTTATTTCAAAAATTCATTTTTTTTTTAGATTTTTAGCCAAAATTTTCAAAGTGATGAATGAAATATGGAAGTTTTCGTGTTTTGTTTACTTCATCACATGCAGACATCACGCTTTTAGTAAGGGGCCTTGGGCCGCATGAAAACACTCCTATTTTTGAAACCTTAAAAAAAAAAATTGGAAAAAAAATACAAATATTGATTGTAGTCGAAATTTATAACAAAAAAAAAAAAACTCACATAAGAATGCTTCTTTTGGACGAACTTGAGGAAGCTTGACATATCTGGTCTACCAAAGTGATTCACTGCCTTCAGCCCTGTGAATATTGACTTCTTTGATAACCGTTGGAAGTGATTCTCACAGATGTACTAAAATATATTCAGAAAATCCCATTTATAGATTCAAAACATAAACTTTCTCTGTCGATATCACCTACCAGCATAGTTGTCCTCAAATCAAACTTATGGAAAAATTGTGTGATGAAAATATGAATCTCCAGAACATTGGTAACATCTTTCTTCTCAACATCCCTCAAAACATCAATGAACCACTCGAAATGTTTATGCGATGGACAAATCCATAAGAAGTAGACTTTCTTACAAGCTACTCCCGAATACCTATTTGTGCTCGTGCCAAAGACCAAATCATTCAAAATCGATGCATACGGAGTGACTCCAATACCCCCACCCACCATAACAGCAACTTCAAATTTATACCAATCTTGATTGCCTCCACCAAATGGTCCTTCGATCCGAATTTTTGGTTGATCTTCGGCATTATAATTACATGGATCGAAGTAATTGCGAAGTTTCCAGGTCCATGGTCCCTGAGCTTTGATGTGACAGCTGAGGAAGTTCTCATGAGGAGCCGAAGTCAATGTGAAACTGTGCATTTCATTGGGTCTGAAGGAAGTACAGGACAAGCGAACCCATTGGCCGGAGAGGTACTTTAGATTTGGAGGACGATAGAACTTGATTTTGATGACATCCGATGGTAGGAGGTCCGTTTCGATCACGTCCAGAGCCATGTATTTGGTTCGAAGGGAAACAATCTAGTTAAATGGAATATTGTACCAAAAATGTCAGACAGAACATGAGAATTTTATAGTTCAAACCTTGTCTAAAGTATAAATTATCCCTGGGCCAAGGAAGAACATCCAAAATCTTGGAGGACCAGTCAAACGCGCCAATCCATGAATCAAACTCAAAATATAGAGAAGAACATAGAGGGAATGCATGTTCCAGAAGAAATTATACGCCCTCTTGCGGATAGTTGGATGAGCAAATACAAAAATTATGCACATGATGATGAAGAGCATTACTCCAGTTGTTCCTATAAAAAAAGCTCTTTGAAAAGTCTGAAAGATTGTCAAGAGATATAAAGACTTACCAGTAACAGTTTGGAATAGCCAAAAGGTTATATCGGGCTTGTAATCAGAAGCAAAGTGAACCTCTCTGGTAAGACATCTTAGATTCTCATGAGATTGCGTGGAAACGTGATAGAAGTTTACAATGTGCCCCAAGGAATGAAGAATGGAGAAGAACAAAGCGGTACAAGCTGCTATTTTATGGAATTGAATGTGAGAGTCCAGTGGAATATATTGCTGAATTGGGAACTCCTTGAGCTTTGTTATGAGGTTTCTGAAAGAAAATCAATTGTTTTTTAGGATTGTTTTATGAAAAAAAATCAATACCTTATACCTTGACATGGTCAGTAATAGAAGTGAGTAACAGAAAGACAATGAAGCTGCTGATCCTCTGGTAATAGCAATTCCAACGCCCATGATATGTCTCAAGTCAGTGTGTTCAGCCATGAATGAGTAATCTGAAGAAGAGAAGATTGTTTTGAAAAACGGAACTTCAGAAAAAAATCAGAGCAGAAACGGGCTTTCTGAAAAAGCTGAAAACCCAATTTTGTTCACTGATAATTCAAAATCCCAACAATTACTTACGAATAAATCTCTCCACAAAAAGCACGATTGTTATCACGTAGAATAAAAACAAATAAAATATATTCTGACGATTTTCTTCCAAAAACGTGATGTAACAATCCCACTTCTCCTGTAACCAATGTCTGGGTTTATCTTGCATCGGTTCAATATGGAATGATGTCATTCTCGCCACATTTGTCGAAGTATCCAAGAAATTTTGCTTGGCACCCTTACAATCCAAACCAATTGCAACGAAATCGCCCTTATACTCCTTCATCATCAACTTAAAATCCTGATAGGTCAAATGGTTTTTATGCTCCAAACCGACATCTTGGAACATTCCATCAATCAATTCGGTAACTTGGTCATCTCCCAGGCTTGTTGTTCTGGCAATTTCTACCAAAGATCGCATCATTTCACTCAATTCACCTTTGTCAATCACGCCATTACGATCATTGTCACACATGTCGAAGATTATACGAAGCTTATCGTCAGTTTTGCCTCGTGAGAAAAGAACCACGGTTTCAAGGAATTCTTGGAAGGAAATTCTACCATCTTGGTCCTTATCGACGATATTGAACATTTTTCGTACAAACATATCGTTCGGTTTCATTCCCAAGGCAGCAGCGAATTCAGCCTTTGACAGACTTGTTCGCATAACGGTCATAACTTCTCCGTCAGATGAAGCATCGGATCGTCGTCGCCGTTCACCTGGTCGCAGGCCAAATGTCAGAGCGTAGGCTTCACGGAAGAAGTATTCTAGGCGTTTTTGTCTTCGTTCCCGAGTTTCTGCTCGAGCTAACATGATGTCCTTGTTAACCTCGATTAAGGTCATCTCTTTTTTGTGATGAACCAAAAAATCTTCCAGTTTCTTGACAAACTTGCGTCGAGCTGCATAGGATTCAAGTTCCAGTACCAAATCATGATCATTAGGAACTCTCAATAGAATGTATGGTTTCTTTTTAATGTGATTTGTTGCAGACTCTTCAACTGTTATGACATCTACGGTCTTGACACAGAAGGTTCTTAGTTTCTCCCCCTTCCTATCAACCGTATAGATAGCCGATTCTGGACCAAATTTAACCGTTACCAGACGTTTGTGATTTGCATGAAGCCACTCTCGTGCAACCATCTTATCAACCGAACCCTTATGACCCGGGTTAGATCTCAAAGCCTCTTGTCGAATCTTCAATCTTCTGCGTTTGCTGTTTTGAAGCTTCACCACGCAGTAGCCAGCTCCAGCACAGAGAATCGGTACAAATCCCAGGAAGACACAAACATAGATAAAAGTCAACTCTGACCCAGCAAAGTAGTCATAACCCTCAAGATAGTTGCAAGGTTCCAATTCAGTCGCATTAAGTTGCATTGGCTGGGGACATGGATCGCCTTCATGCCACATAAAAACATCACGTTGAATTTCATCCGGCCCAACATCAGTGCTATTGACAATAATCTCATACATGGTGATCTTTCGAAGCTCGATAATTTCTTCCTTGGTGAAGACTCCATTCATTTCGTTTTCGAACCAGAAACGATCAGCATCTCGAAGACGGGTAAATTGTTCTTTGATGACTTTTGTGAAGAGTTCTCCCGGTTGACCGTAAGATTCAAGCATTCCTCCGATATAAACATCGACATCATCCAATTGGTTGTTGTAGGCTGAGATGAGCATTCTGGAAGAGACTTAAGGTTTTGAGACAGTTTTTAAAAAGATTTTTCTATAAAAACAAACCTTAATAGTTCCGGTTGCTCTTCGAACAATTCTGGATTGATGTCCATCCAATCTTTCTTTGGTGAAAGACCATAAGCTATTCGAGCTGAGTTGTAATCAGGTAAACCATTATCTCTTCCTCTCATTATGTTCAAAGCTCCCAGATCCCGCCGAGTGAACTCCATTGGTCCAAAGAGTTTATCTCTAACATCAGAACACAGAACAGGATCTTCACGTTCCGAGATTTGTGAGGCCAGCCCCATGAGAATCTCTTCAATTGTTGAATCCGTAAGAAAATCCTATAAAAAGGAAAATTGTAGAAATTTTGCTCTAAGTTTTAGAGGACCTCGCTACTTACACTTGAATCCCACCAAGTTGAGCACAATCTTATGGCAGGATATCCCATTGGAGTTGTTTTATAATTACACTGACCATCTCTCAAGTAGATTCCCGGTGGAATCATAGTGTGCCCAAATCGAAAGGCAGCAGCTTGAAAAACATGACCAATACCGGGATGAACGTCTTGTTTGTAACCCCCATAGGGTGGAATATCTGATCCCAAGAAAGCTGGCAAATACTCATAGAGCATCACATTTTGAACACTGGCAACGACAATGCGACGAGCACGTTGGAATATGTCCTCATCACTCCAGTCTGGATGTTGTGATTTCACTCGTTTGGCAACAGTGTTGTGCCATCGCAGGAAGAGTATGGAGAATGATAAAACAGCAGGATTCTGATTCGTGCGGGGATCTCCAAGAACTGAAATTTAAAAAAAGGCAGGTAATGATAATGATTTTTCTAACTTAACATTGAATAAGAAAACATAAACAAAAAAATGTAAAAACAAAAAAAATATTGGGACTACCAGAAGTTTTTTTGTATCTAAGACCCCCAAATACAAAAAGTTTTCTTACGCAATTAGGTAAATTATTTAAAACGAATTACTCTCTTTCTTATGTCGTCTTCGATTGAAAATCCAAAAGAGTCCGAAATCATCCAGAAGTCTTCTGAAACTGTTTTATTGTGTCATATCTGTCATTTTTGTCCAATAAAACACTTTCAAAAGACTTCTGGATGATTCGGGACACTTCTGAATTTTCAATCGAAAACGACATAAATCAATATTAAACTTCCTCCTTTGAAGAAAATATAATCTAATATTTAAAATTATGTATAAATAATTTTCTTTCAAGATGATTCAAGTTGTAGGTATTTCATCTAGGTACCTAGTCTTTAACCCATACAATCTAAATCAGTCAACGGTTGGTTTATTAATATTCAGATTTCCTTATAAACCATTCATGCATTTCCTTATAACCACATCATTGGAATAGAAGTCAATTATTTGTAAATTTTGGTTAAGTGCTGTATTAATTACTCAACAAAGTCGAACACTTCAGAGTGTTTTTTTTGCTTGATATAATTTTACAAAATAATTTCAATACCATTTTTCTTACCTACTATATCAAACTGCCGACAAGTATGCTACACTTTGTGTACTATAGCAAAATGTATCTTTTGATTTATAGGTAGATACTTTAAGGAATAATAGAAAAAATGTAAAAAAACCATCCATAGATTGAAAGCTTTATAAAAGCATCTAGAATCATAGTCTAAGAAAATCAGTTGCACTTATTATATTACCAAAAAATTGGCCAACATTTTATTTCGATTAATGTTAAGCAAAAAATTTCTATAATTTAAAGATCAGAACTGAAGTTCTCGAAAACGTCCAACGAAGATTTAAGAATTATTGCACGAGTGTAAGAAGTTTTTATTTTCGTTTATTAAAAACAAAAAATAAGACTTGGTACATGTATTCCCTTTTTTTTTTTTAAATAAATGTTATTTACTTAGGCTTAGGTTTCGTTGGCAGCGGTGAGAGTACAACGACCTTTTGCGGTGCAAAATATTAAAGGGCTATATACAAGGACCGATTTTTGACTCACAAAAAAAGTATATAGCTTTGTATTTTAAATACCTGTTAAAGTTGCTTAAAAATAATTATTTGTCCATCTTATGTTGCTCCCGCCTAAACAAGGGATGAAAAACCCCTCAAACATTAAAAAAACAAAATAGTTATACTTAACCCTTTTAGGTATAAGAAACTGTTATTATTTTACCCTGTTTTCGGCCTTGGAAGTGATTTTGATTGAGAATGTATGATTTTATTTTGATCTTAAAATTTTTGTATTGTGAAATACCAAGCCACTTACTTTATTATACTCAGTTTTATTTTTTCTTACCTACCCTCACCAACAATATCGTAAAAAGACATTACAAGATTGATTTTTTAAAAGACAAACGAATATATTTTAAACTAATTGTTAAACTTAGATCACAGGACAAAAAAAAAAATTGTGTATTTTTGCAATAAAAATAAACAATATCATCTGAACCATAATTCGGATGACACAAAAACCAAATGATACACAAATCGTGTTTATAATGTCATTTTCTTTCATCCAATTTATGGTTCATATGGTTTTGTGCATATTTATGTGTACACAAATTTTTGTGTTTACACAAATCGTGTGATACTAGCTTTAGTATTGACAAAATAGCTACAAAATCAAAAAATATCTTTTTAAAAGTACCTACCTACCCAAAAAAATATATTTTCAAACCGAGTTCTTTGTCTTCTTATTTTAAAAGTGAACCCAGGATATTAACTGTGAAACTTTGCACAACATGATGCCAAAAAGAATGTTCTTAAATTTTTTTGCAACTACCAACGATAAAAATATTTATCGGTATTGAAACCAGTTCCAATTTTTTTTTTTTAATTTCTCTGGTTCCGTTTAATTTAAAATAACCCAAAAATTCCTACTAAATTTCCTTGTGTGAAAATGTCTTAATTAAAATACATTGCGGAAATTGTACCCCAAAATGGAATAAAATATGCTTGAAAATTCAACAGGAAAGGCATTGAAACAAACACATGACATAGGTCTACGGTATAGATAGGTACCGTATCTATCCTGAATGAAAACATCCCCCAGGAACTAGTTCCGACAGTGAGATAACTCCTTACAGCTTGATGTTTTCTGCATTGTATATCTATATTTTTATTTTATATTTTATTGTATTGCGTCTGTTATTACCCTTTTAAATTTTGTTCCGCTAAGCATTTGGTATAGGTAGCATTTGGTAAGCTTGAAAATTCACCTGCGAAATTTTGGTTCCTTAGAAATACCTTAATAAAATTTAAAATACCTAAAGGTAGGTACTTTCCTATTCCGAAACCACAACTTGCTTAAAATAAAAAGCAAACAAAATATAAAAAATTATTATTTGAAACTTCACCCCTCAGGACTATTATTTATTTAAGTATAACCAAGCTTTATCTTAACCTACGTCAATTTTATACAAAGTTCCCAATTGAACATCCTTGAAAGTGCACTTTAGCCTCCTTCAACCCACCACTCGCTCTATTTTTTATGAAAATGCATGCGCCTTGATGCGATGAGTTAAGAAAATCGATAAAAGCACCATTTATTCCATCTTTATCATAAACATTTTACCCTAATTTTATCAAGCGGTTCCATGGTGTAATGGTTAGCACTCTGGACTCTGAATCCAGCGATCCGAGTTCAAATCTCGGTGGAACCTGATTACATTTTTTTTTTTTTTTTTATTTACTAAAATTATTTTTTACTCACGAAATAATCTTTCTGGACTGAGCATTTTCATGACATTTGGCACAGGATTGTTAAACAACGGCACACGCATGGTATTCCTTACTGGCATTTGGCCGCCTTTTGCTGTCAGCAGAGTTCCATTTTGGAATGTCCGCATGGCATTTAACCAGGCTTCCGAGGTACTGTAAATGAAACTGCCATCAATCCAAGCTGTCATTTGATTTATCTGAAAGGAGAGAAAAAATAAAGTAATGTTGTTGTTGTTGTAGTTTTTTTCTGTAATAATTTACCTGTTCCCTTGGAGCATTGGGACTCTGGCCGGTATTTCGGTCATATGCGGCCCTATGAAACGGAATGTATTTGTCACCACGGCATTCCTTATCGTACATTTCATCGCATTTTTCGATTTCAATGCGATGCATCTCGATGGGGCAGCCAGACTCTGAAGCCATCACAACCTCATTGGCCACAACTTGTCCGAAGAAAGCCAACAGTGCAGTTCGATTGAACTTGGAGGCAAGACCATCACGACCACGCATAAATAGACGACTCAGGCGGCGAGTTGAAGGTCGATTGGAGCCAGCCATGGCATAGACCCCATCGGAATACGATGGAGGTGCCTTGCGAATCAAGTGGCTATCTGTCGAAGAGGAAGAAAAGGTTTTCGAATTAATTCAGTTACATATTTATGATTATGGTTGATGATGAAAGAAGAAATAAAAAGTTGGATTTGTGTTGATTGTTGGCGGCAAACTATCTATACCTTTATAAAGACGAAGAGGGAAGAGGTGTTGCTAGGTTAAATGAATCACGATTTAATTTAAAGATTGACAGGGAGACGACATTATTCTGTTGAATTGTGATACCTACGATAAACGATAACCGGTTTGCAAGGCGGAAAGTGCAAGTTTTATGAACTTAATTAGCAAAACAATAATAATAACTGTGCGGTGAAGTTCGTGGCAGACGGAATGCATTTAGATGTGATTAATTGCTTGTTATCTGCCGGATATAGGACGTTATTGTTTCCAAAGCTTACAAATACCTTATATCGGAGCGGAATTACCAAAGCAAAATAACGTCAAGTTCTTATTGAATAAATTTTCGAAACGCCACATGTAGTATGAAAGAGTCTTTTCTATAGTGAATCAGAACCAGATCGAATTCGATGGGAATTCCAGGGAAAAGAAAACAGAGGTGCCTGCACTATTTGTTCCGGAATGAGCTTGACTATTTGTTAACGTATATTATATAGTTCAATATGGGGACTAAGCTGAAATTTGTTTGACTATTTTCGTTGCAAAAATCTAAAATTTTATGAATTTAGGTATTGACACAATTTTTCTGCTGAAGGAAAATTTGAAAGGCTATACAAATTGTGAATTGTAAGAAAATTTGATTCACTGATGGGTGCTTCAGAATCGTTTGGCTTAAGTAAAATCTTCTCTCTCAGAAAAAGGCACAGCAGAATATTTTGATTTGTATAAACAGTCATAAATATACCGTACCTTGTAAGAAAAACGTCAGGTGGGTGGTCTACAAAATAATTGCTTACTCCAATGGATGTTTAAGGTTAACGAACCAATTTTCAAGAGGATCTTAGAAAGTAGGTATTTTAAAGCTTTAATAAATAATAGTATTCAAAAATTAGAAAAAAAATATAATGTTTACTTAATCAAACCAAAATATTAATAAAATGAAGTGTTTTCTTTGATGACAGTTAGCATAACATTTTTTTTGGCGAAAGAGGGAAATTAGCTGGAAAGAATTTTTACCTTGCCACCTCGTATCATTCCGACATAAGTAACCATTTTGAAAAATGGCGGTCAAAAACTGTTTCTGACCTAAGAAACTACAAACTGCATTTAGAAAAAGTAAATAATAATGAAAATTATTATATTTTTTTAAGAGAATCAAATGGATTTTACTTTTGAATTTGATCAACTATACGATGCAATGCATTAACGCCCATGGCATTAGCCCCCGCGAGTGTTGGCTTCCAAACGAAATTAAAAAAAGGGAATTAAGTTCCGCAGGTGTTAAAATCCACCTTTTTAAATTATGTTCTTCAATGCCTACCTCTGGGGTGAACGAACGAGAGTGTTGTGGGATACGCCATATAAATTGCCTCTTTTTTACACTTATTGAGACATGAAATTATGCAAATAAAATACAGTAAATATTTAAATATATCTCGTGGAAAACGGAAAAATAGCGATTTATGTGTTTTAGGAACACGTCCCATTATCTTGGCTCTTACAAACTTAGTAACATTCACTCCTCATTTTCATGTAAAAATCTACAATTTTTGTGATTTTTTTAAGCAAATATGGGAGATATTAACTGTTGAATTTTTTAATCTACTCAATACCTTTAAAATACAGACTACTGACACAAAGCAATTCCTCTTTTCATTCGTTTTCCACAAAGCAAAGAAGTATTCTCAATTGAGAGCGATTTATTTATTACAATATCCACATCAATTTTGTATAAAAAAAAAAAAAAAAAAAAAATCACGGTCATAAGAGTCTGGTTAATATTTCCTGCTTTATGACGTGTTGATGGTTTAACAAAGAACTAAAAGTGCATCTATATCTATGTACCTATACTTTTACACACATCATAATTCCAATTGAGCCCACTTCAAGGTCGTTTAGTAATATGGAAATAATAAAGTAGGTAAAGAATAAAGAATAAACCATTCACCGTCTCTAACTCTCAAAGTAATTCAAAGCCATTGACTTTGCTATATGCTAGAGGTAAAGTATCTCTGTTTTATTAATATGAAGTTTATTGCAACATGGCATAATGATGCACGATTGATGGCATAGAGCAACAAAGATGACAGTTCAAAATGGATTCATATACATATCTGTGATTTCTGATGTTGATTGTGAAATAAACTCATTTTAATTGATTCTCATTAAACTATTTTCATCACTCTGATCAAATCGTTTTTAATTTATTTTTCATCTGATATGGTGGTGACGAGGAGACAAAATTAATCAGTATAGCAAGATTAATTTGATAAACTATGTTAACCATATGGAAGGATTTATTATTTAGAAAGAGTAAGACTGTTTGACCATGTTTAATATTTTTTTTTTTAATTTTTGTATGAACTTAGATATATAAAATTGCTCACAAACACTGACCAAATAGCCAAATTAAAGTTTCAATTATTTTCCAAATTCAAAAAAATCATTCAAGAGTCTATTGGGATAAAAAATCAAACAAAAAAAAAACGAAAAGAATAATTTAAACTAAATTGTTCATACCCTCAAGTCATTCAAACTATTTATTCTCTTAAATTAATCAATCAAAAAAAAAAAAAAAAAAAAATTATGAGAATCACGATGATCACGCAAAACTACTTAAATTTTTTATTTTAATCAAATTTTAAGTGATTTTCAGTGCGAAGTGTTTAAAAGACAAAAAACTATAAGTGTGGGTAAATTTATGAACATCAAAGAAACAAAGATAGCAATAATTATTTTTGCAAAAAAAAAAAATATGTATAACTCGTACTACTTACCAACAGAACCCCAATCCGGATGCGCCAAATTGTTATACCATCCATCATAGCGTTGTTTTTCTGTTTGACTGTAGATTTTTTCTGTAAACAAAAAGAAGATAAAAATAAATAAATTGGAGGTGTAATTAAATAATAAATTCGTTGTAAGTCGGTATAATAATATTTAAAGAGGATGATCTTAAATTTTTTTGGTATAACTCATTGACAAAAAAAAAACTATAATCAGGAACACACCAACAGTACATAAGTAAGATGATTTTAAAAACCAGCCATATTTCACTTAAGTTTACAATTTTTTTTTAATTAAGAAGTAAGCCTGATACGCCTTTTTGAATAAGTTGTCTATACCAAATGGTTGGTATTCTTTTATGATATTATCCACAAAATAAGGATTTATGAACAAAAGAACTATATGTTCCAATAATCGATTTAATTGCAATAAAACCTAAATTGTATTCTTGTATTTGTATATTCTAAACATAAAGCCTTAAAAAAATGTATAAATGCACCCAACAATATCATCACAACAATCAATGCCTTGAATCCATTAAATCATAATTCTTTCATCAAGACCTTAAAATTCATTTAATGCATGTTTAAACCTCATCAATTCAAAAGATGATATCAATTTGCCTGCAATAACAATCTGCTATTGTGACATCGTACAGCATTGTAATATTTACTCATGCACTCAAGTCGTTAACCATCCGATGAATATAATTTTCCACTTATGAATTTAAGTTTTAGTGATCTGTATCTTTAAATCTGCTCATAGTATTTATTCGTATGCTGGTGCAAAATAAGAAAGAATACAATAAAAGAAAAAAAAACAGTAATTATAAGAAAACCCTCTGAATTAACTCAAAACATGTAACTAAAACTGATAATCAAAGACCAAACATCGCAAAGATATCTAACAAGAAAAACGAATAATGAAAGGAGGTCAATAAAGTCACAAGGGCGTACCACTAACAATGTTTTGTTTTGTTCCAAAGATATATCTTTAGCGATTGCTGGAAAAAAATATTAAATAAAATCAAAAAGTATTTGTTTTCATCAATGTTTTGGTATATTCCTGATAAACAAACTAAAAAGGTTCAAAAAAGTGTAACTTGTTGATAAAAAGCTCTTAAAGATTTTGCAAAGAAGTTTCTTAACATTTACCTGTCAAATGCTAAGGAAAAAATATGCATACTGATGTGAGATTTTTAAGAGTTAATTTTAAAATCATTAGTTGATTAGCAAGTCACGACTTCCTGAAATCGTTCCATTCTTTTTTACAAGCTACAACTCAAACTACAAAAAGTCCTACTTTCGTAATACATTGTCATCCCTGGCTAAAATAAAACTATTCATGCTCAAAGCTCACACATCCTTGATCCAAAAATTTCAAATATTGTAGGAGAATGTGTCGTGTTGTACTGTTTGATTATTATCAGTTTTTTTTTTTTTGTATTTTCTTAAAATTAATTAATATAAAAATATCAACGCAACAATTAGTGATAATGAGTTGCCATTAATTGGCCTGAACCTAGATCAATCGAAAGGAAGTTTGATAGTTTTATAAGTTTATGGTATACAGAGAAGTATAGCACTTTATAAAACTGCCACCCTGAATGCAATAAAAATTCCATTAATTTTCTCGCAGACAATATTATGTGTCTGGACTCAAAAAAAAAAAAAAAAAAATATACCGTCAATATCTCGTAAAGTCAGGTTAAAGCCACACATAAGATATTAATCAAGCCATATTGTTCCCCACCTGTGGTTGGGTTAATCTAGCCTTTGCGGACCTAGAATAGAAAAAAAAAAAAAAAATGAGTTGTTGAGGTTTGGTTAGGCGCAACGTGCACGCATTAACGCACCGTAAATGCCCCACAACTGCTTTCGACTGCCTTATATTAATGGTGACAACTTGTTATTGCCATGGGAGGCAAGCATATCAAACTTATATGTATATGCATGTTGGCGGTTCACATTTAATTAATGAAAATACTCTTGTAAGTTTTTTTCTTCTTATTGTTTTGTTGCTTTCAAGTTGCAATTTTGTGTGTAAAAAAAATAAGGACTGCGCATGTGCTATTAGCTATGTGTGCGATATTTTTGAAAGCGACCTTTTTTAACGAGCCTATGGTTTAACCTAGTGCCACACCTGGGAATTTTTTTTTTGTTTATTTTTTTGACTAGACACGACTAAAAAATTTTTGGATTAAAATAAAGTGAATATATTAAGCGAGGGAATTCTTTCGAAAAAATTAAAAGTTTAAGTTGAGTAAGTGCAGGTAGGGCTCTTTAATTTATGTAATAAATATGTAGGACTTAAATGGACATTGGAAATCAAAGCCTGCAACTATTATTTCAACAATTAAAGGTTATCTTTAAAAAAAAAAGTGGTATTTATCGGGGTAAGTTAAACGTGGAAAGTTTTAAACGTTTATATTCACATTAAGTGCAATAAAAATTGCATCGTGTAATGGACCTACTGTGCTCCAAAAATTGGTGGTCCTTTATTGCTAAGACCATAAAAACTTTTAAAAACTAAGCATTTCATGCTTAAAATTGCAGTTATAAATGCTACATTAAATGTTAGCACCATAATAAATCAATCACATTCATATTATCTTCAATATATTTGTTGTGCACAAAAACAAATAAGCAAAACACAAGATAATGCTTGGTTGCTTACCTGACTCATCACTTTTCAAAAAATAGCTTATTTATCATTTTTATTTTCAATTATTGGAATTTACGAAAAAAAGATACAAATTGTTTTATTTATTTACAAAAAAAAAAAAAACAAAGTTCGAACCTCAGCTCTTTCGTTTGCTTACAAAATTATCAATTAAAAGTGTTTACAATACATTAAATTGAATAAATTTGAATAAAACATGTTTATTAAAATTAAAAACAACAAATTAAACATTTTCAACGTGATACGTTGTGTGCAGCGACGCATATGCGTTTTCTTTGAAATCAGGCTTAGAAATCAATATTGTTCATACTGTTTCATAGCTTTAATTTTATTTGAGACTTATTGAGTCAAGCTCATTAACATACAGCTTTATGTAAGCTCCATGCAAATCAAGTCAAAAGCATTAGTAAGCTGGACAATAAGTAACTACTGTTCCAGGTATGATAACAAGTCACAATTAATTTATTTAATTTTTCTTCAAATTAATTTAAAATAAAATCAATAGCCGATAGTTTGACTTGATTCTGCACTAAAGTAGTTATACTTGATAAATACTGAATTGTCTCAAAAATTATTAAGCTGACGTCTTGACTACCACTACTAAAAAAAAAAACATTATATTCAATCTCATGAATCAAAAATGAAATCCAGGGACACAGTGGACGAATAACCACATAAACTGGTACGATTTCAACAGAATCTATTGCAATATTAATATTTGTGAATGCGTTTTTTTATTAGCTTTAAGCTGAATATTTGACAAGTCAACAACGCATAATTCTGATCATGCACCTGCAGCATCTAAATGTTGTTACACACAAAACTATCTAATTGCCATTCGATGTTCATTGACTTAATGCAAAAAAAAAACACATTGAATGACTTATATCTTCGATTTACCAGTTCATGACTGCCACACACACAATATTTGTGTACTCAGAGTACTGGCTCACAAAAAAATACTAAATCAATCAGTTTTCGATATGTTACTTTTCTGTGAAAAGCGTATTATTTCTGTGACTTGCATTTTAGTCTGCGTGTTGTTTGGATTAATTAAAAATTCATTATTAGCAACTTGCTGTGATTTTAAACACTTTTTTTTTTTGTTTGTTTGTTGGTTCTTAGCTTTGCTCTAGCACTTAGGATCAATAAAAAATAAAATGAAGAATTTTAACAACTAGAATAAGATTAAAAGTCTAGGTACTTTTAGTTGATGATGTTTTTATTGATTTTCATTTTGTAACAAAAAAAAAAAATCTCGATCGTGGTTAAATACTTGTTAAAGATCAATATCATATGAATGTATAGTATACGGATTTTCTACTGAATTTTAAATAAATTTATTACTTCAATTTTTTTTTTTTTTAGTGAAAGACAGTTTGAGGTCTTTGTTTTTTTTTTTTTTTGGTTTTTTTTTACTTCTAATTTATTTTTGATTATGTGACACTAAATCATTAAATTGTTGGACAGATTGCATTTAATTGAGTTTAATTACTAGTGACTCAATTATTGTACTACAAAAATGAGTCTATAGGATCGATACTTAAAATGATATTAAAGAATTGTTTGTGGTGTTAACATTTTAAAATGCAGAAATTCAAAAAAGTTCTTTAGATTATTGTTTTTAATGAAATGAATTTTTTTATGCAATAAGTTGGAAACTAAGAATGAGTTGCAATAAAAATTAATGCATTTAAAAAGACATTGACACATTTTAGATTGCTAAGAGTTTTTATTTGTTAGAAATTATTCTTTCAAATAACATAAATAACTTAAATAGCTCCCGCAAATTTTTGCTTTGGCTGCGTTTGTTAATGTGACGAATAAGGTGGTCGTATAATTATGCCATTTTCATACAAAATTGCAGTGAAAATCGCAAAATTTAATTTCTCCAATTATTTGGGTTTTTCTTAAAGTGTATATTCTAAACCACCTTGATTTAAAGACCAACAAAACAAAATAAGATTTGTCCAAAACGGCTGAGTTGTTCTTGATTTTTTGCGATATTAAGCGAGGGAATTCTTTCGAAAAAATTAAAAGTTTAAGTTGAGTAAGTGCAGGTAGGGCTCTTTAATTTATGCAATAAATAGGTAGGACTTAAATGGACATTGGAATTCAAAGCCTGCAACTATTATTTCAACAATTAAAGGTTATCTTTTAAAAAAAAGTGGTATTTATCGGGGTAAGTTAAACGTGGAAAGTTTTAAACGTTTATATTCACATTAAGTGCAATAAAAATTGCATCGTGTAATGGACCTACTGTGCTCCAAAAATTGGTGGTCCTTTATTGCTAAGACCATAAAAACTTTTAAAAACTAAGCATTTCATGCTTAAAATTGCAGTTATAAATGCTACATTAAATGTTAGCACCATAATAAATCAATCACATTCATATTATCTTCAATATATTTGTTGTGCACAAAAACAAATAAGCAAAACACAAGATAATGCTTGGTTGCTTACCTGACTCATCACTTTTCAAAAAATAGCTTATTTATCATTTTTATTTTCAATTATTGGAATTTACGAAAAAAAGATACAAATTGTTTTATTTATTTACAAAAAAAAAAAAAACAAAGTTCGAACCTCAGCTCTTTCGTTTGCTTACAAAATTATCAATTAAAAGTGTTTACAATACATTAAATTGAATAAATTTGAATAAAACATGTTTATTAAAATTAAAAACAACAAATTAAACATTTTCAACGTGATACGTTGTGTGCAGCGACGCATATGCGTTTTCTTTGAAATCAGGCTTAGAAATCAATATTGTTCATACTGTTTCATAGCTTTAATTTTATTTGAGACTTATTGAGTCAAGCTCATTAACATACAGCTTTATGTAAGCTCCATGCAAATCAAGTCAAAAGCATTAGTAAGCTGGACAATAAGTAACTACTGTTCCAGGTATGATAACAAGTCACAATTAATTTATTTAATTTTTCTTCAAATTAATTTAAAATAAAATCAATAGCCGATAGTTTGACTTGATTCTGCACTAAAGTAGTTATACTTGATAAATACTGAATTGTCTCAAAAATTATTAAGCTGACGTCTTGACTACCACTACTAAAAAAAAAAACATTATATTCAATCTCATGAATCAAAAATGAAATCCAGGGACACAGTGGACGAATAACCACATAAACTGGTACGATTTCAACAGAATCTATTGCAATATTAATATTTGTGAATGCGTTTTTTTATTAGCTTTAAGCTGAATATTTGACAAGTCAACAACGCATAATTCTGATCATGCACCTGCAGCATCTAAATGTTGTTACACACAAAACTATCTAATTGCCATTCGATGTTCATTGACTTAATGCAAAAAAAAAACACATTGAATGACTTATATCTTCGATTTACCAGTTCATGACTGCCACACACACAATATTTGTGTACTCAGAGTACTGGCTCACAAAAAAATACTAAATCAATCAGTTTTCGATATGTTACTTTTCTGTGAAAAGCGTATTATTTCTGTGACTTGCATTTTAGTCTGCGTGTTGTTTGGATTAATTAAAAATTCATTATTAGCAACTTGCTGTGATTTTAAACACTTTTTTTTTTTGTTTGTTTGTTGGTTCTTAGCTTTGCTCTAGCACTTAGGATCAATAAAAAATAAAATGAAGAATTTTAACAACTAGAATAAGATTAAAAGTCTAGGTACTTTTAGTTGATGATGTTTTTATTGATTTTCATTTTGTAACAAAAAAAAAAAATCTCGATCGTGGTTAAATACTTGTTAAAGATCAATATCATATGAATGTATAGTATACGGATTTTCTACTGAATTTTAAATAAATTTATTACTTCAATTTTTTTTTTTTTTAGTGAAAGACAGTTTGAGGTCTTTGTTTTTTTTTTTTTTTGGTTTTTTTTTACTTCTAATTTATTTTTGATTATGTGACACTAAATCATTAAATTGTTGGACAGATTGCATTTAATTGAGTTTAATTACTAGTGACTCAATTATTGTACTACAAAAATGAGTCTATAGGATCGATACTTAAAATGATATTAAAGAATTGTTTGTGGTGTTAACATTTTAAAATGCAGAAATTCAAAAAAGTTCTTTAGATTATTGTTTTTAATGAAATGAATTTTTTTATGCAATAAGTTGGAAACTAAGAATGAGTTGCAATAAAAATTAATGCATTTAAAAAGACATTGACACATTTTAGATTGCTAAGAGTTTTTATTTGTTAGAAATTATTCTTTCAAATAACATAAATAACTTAAATAGCTCCCGCAAATTTTTGCTTTGGCTGCGTTTGTTAATGTGACGAATAAGGTGGTCGTATAATTATGCCATTTTCATACAAAATTGCAGTGAAAATCGCAAAATTTAATTTCTCCAATTATTTGGGTTTTTCTTAAAGTGTATATTCTAAACCACCTTGATTTAAAGACCAACAAAACAAAATAAGATTTGTCCAAAACGGCTGAGTTGTTCTTGATTTTTTGCGAGACTATCGCACTGTGGCGGTGATATACCTTTTTTTTACATTCAACAAAGGCAAACAATTCTGTACTGCAACAAAGCACTTTGACAAATAGCACTTTAAATACTTATCCATTGGATGGAAACTCCCAATGCAATCAAATTACAATGAAATCAAACAAAATTAAAGCCAACACCTTAAAAAAATAAAAAAAAATAAAAATATTTCAATACAAATCACGAAGTAAAAAATTGCAGACAAAACAATTTAAAAAAGTAAACAAAAAACCCAAACATCACAGCACGACTCTGACATGGTAAGAAAAAAATTAAGAATTTTATCGCATTAAAACTAATTGAATGCAATAAAACAAGCTGCACATTAGAACAACACCTAGCTGAATAGAATTAGATAGCAACATTAAAATGTCTATCATTATGCCAATTGTCTAAGCAATATAAATGTATCTAAACATGAACACGTACAATATGACTAGCCTATGGTCTTTCAAGTAGAACTATGTTTGATAATAGCTTTTAGTGTATCATGCTGTTATGGTACGGTAATAGTATTAGCTTGATAAAATTTTACTCGTATTTAAGGAGATCATTTTTTTTGTAGACGGATTTTAGAATTTTAGAAACAAGCCACACGAATTATAATTGAAATTTTTAGAAACAAGGTATTATTTTATGTTCTGCGGTCTTATCATTACAAAATTTCCTTTCGTATTATTTCTGTTGGATCAACAGTTTCCAAGATACAGCTTTTGAAAAAATATGTCTGCCAATAGAAAATGTATATCAGCAAGTGGTGTTACTAAACAATTTTTTTAGTCAACAAGAGCATCCCTGAGATGCTTTTTGAAAATGTAATGAGTGAATGTAATGCTTATTTATCATAGCCTTATAATATACGATTTTAGTCAAACAGACCAAACTCATTTTTTAATGGATGGTTCTCTATTGAAATTGACACTCAGAGTAGAAATAATTATACTTATTTTTTTTAAGAGCAATAAACTCTAAAATTTATTCAAAATTTCATTTTCATTACATAAAAAAAAAATCTTACAGAGAGTCGCTATAGACCCTGTATTTTAATTTAAAGAAACAAAAAAAAAAACTCATGAAACTTTATAGCTCTAGAATACAAAAACTTAAATATGTCAAATATTTTTAACCATAAAGCCTTGAATAATATCCAAATATCTCAAGACCATAACACATAATAATATTAACGGATTACACCAAGACTTAAAAGCATATTGTTCATTGATTTTTATTTTTAAACAAACAATGAAAATACTTACAATCTTACATGCCATACAAAACAGACAACAACAAAAAAAGGCCTTATGTTTTGAAAAGCATTCTTAAGATTTGAGCATGACTACCTATGCTCTGCTGAACCCAATAAAAATTAGCCATTACATAATCTTTTTTTTGGAATCTTCAGAATACCGGTGAAAATTCCAACACCCGTGTTCCATTCACTTCACGAAATTTGAAAACAAAAACAAAAAAAAAACTACAACAAAAACTCTTTGATGTAACTCACGAACACCGTCACTTTAATACGAGTCCAATGACAAAAAATGACTTGGCGTTAAAAATATACCAACATCCGTAGATGTCCGCGAAGTTAAGCTTTCATGTATACTTGGTAGATAGATAACCCCCACTCACTTTTTTCCTAAGGCCGTTTTTGTTTCACACCGCCACCGAAAAATCTATGAAATTTTGAGACTGAAAAAAATAAAAATATATATTTTGATACAATGGTGTTGATGACGATCAGATCCGGTACCCACTTTATAATATAGTCAAGCAAGTAGAGTTGCAAATAAAAGATTGAAAGATGTTTGTAGTCAACTCATCATCTGTTTAATACTCAAATTACTTTGAATTTATAGGAAAAATAGTTCAAACTCGAAAATAAAAGAAATTTTGGAAACAAAATATTGAGATTTTGAAACTCATCGTTATCAAAACATCGTAAGAAATCGAAATGGAAGTTCAACGAAAATCATTCGAGTTTGTCAGAAATAATGAAAGTTTGACAGAAATACTGCGAATTTAATAATATTAAAAAGTCATGAAAAAAACGTGAGAATTCAGTAACAATCGTGAGAGCTAAACAAAAATCATAAAAGTTTGTCATCAATCGTGAACATTAACGGCAATAGTGAGAATTCAACAGAAATCATGAAAGGTTGATAGAAATCGTGAAAATTGATTAAAAATTATAAATAATTCTGAAAAATTGACAGAAATCGTACAAACTCAACAAAAATCGTGAGAATTCGACAGAAATCATGAAAGTACCATGAAACTCATGAAAGTTTTAGAGAAATCTTGAAAAAAATTTTTGTATGAGAATTGGACAATATAAACGTTTGAATTTCATGGAAACCGTAAGAATTAAAAAAAATATCTAAATATTTTGAGGATGCAAAAGGTAAATTAATAATCTGAATAATTCGACAGAAATCAGCAGAAGTCATGAAAATTTTTCAGATATCATGAGAGTTCAATGGAAGTCATGATAAAAATTGTAGGAATTTAACAGAAATTATGAAAATCTAAAGGTAATCGGAAAAAATCATCAAAAATCATGAGAATTCAACAGATGTTGCGATATTTCGAAGGAAATCTTGAAAGTTGCACTAAAATCATGAGTAATCGGAAAAATTCGTGAGAATTGGAGGAAATCGTTGAAATTCTTCAATTATTAGGGCAAATCGATAGAAATTGTGAAAATTTGACAACAATCGTGAGGATCTTACAGAAATTGTAAGCATTCGATTGAAGTTGCGATGCCATCATCGGTTAGAATTTTAGATCCCATGGTAATATTCTGTTTCGCTTATAAGTAGTAATGTATATGAGAATATAACAAAACATCTCAGACTATGAAGCTTTGCTACAGAGCAGGTGAATATGTGAAGAGATACAACCTGCATGATGCGGTGACAATGATCTCGACGACACACCACAATTTGACACTCTTCTTGCAACCAACACAGACACTGAGTCTGTCACAGAGAAAATATTATATCAAATCTATTTAATACAAGACAACATAAATAAAGTGTGGATGTGGGTATTTCTGACACAGAAAATATAATATGGAAATATAGCTTTGGTGGAGATTCCCCATTAAACGATATGGCTTTGTCATCAAACCAGCTGTCATACATCGTATATGAGACACGGAGTATTAATGACAGTCATAATCTATTGCTATTGTTTTGTGCTTTGATTCCGCATCTGAGGAATTTTTTTTTTTAAACAGTCATATGCTTTAGTTTTATGAGGTCGATGGAAACATTGAACTATTAAGTTAGTATGGTGATTCATTGCAGAAAAGTTTGAATTTTTGTTCGTCTTGTATCCGTTTAGTATAAATCCGGAATTGGACATGAGGGAATGTTGAATTTATGCTTTTGTTTGTTATGAAGTATGAGCTGTTCAAAATATTGCTATTTTTTTAAGGGCCAAAAATTGAAATGAAAAAAATCACAAAAATTTGTCAAGAAAGCAACTAATATTGAATATGAAATGAAAAATTCATTCAGCTGCTTTCAGAACTTCAAGACAGTATTTCCCAAATGTGACGTTCTTCAAAGAAGTTTATGTAGTAAACGGACAAAAGTGTACAAACAAAATTGAAAGAACTCATGGCCACAGACTGTGGAAAAACCAATGTGTCTGCTAAGTCCAAACAAAATTGCACCATGAAATGTTCCATTCATTAAAATTTAATCAAACACCGCATCGACCAATTGATTTAATTCATGGTTTCACAAAACGACAACGTCCGTCAAAGAGAAATCGGCGTTTGCTTTTCGCAAAAAAAAAAAACATTAAACGCGCAAAGAATTATTAATTAACAACCAGTAAAGTTTCATGGTATAGAAGAGTATCTAGCTATTATAAGATTTTAACTTCAACCTAAATTGGATAAAAGATGACAGTAGAACTCTTGTTTTACGCGCACCACTCAATCCATTTCGCCATTTAAAGAAATAATATTAATTTTGTTCGCAGAATAAGTGTTGCTGCAAATTTGGAAATGACACAGCGCCAAAGTGACATTTGTTCGATGAACTGTCATTTTAGGTGATGAGATGTCTATCTGATGGTTGCATTTGACGTTTGAGTTCTTTTTCTGAAAAAAAAGAACCAAATTCTTGCAACACACATATCTCTTCGATTCAATCAAACGTGACTTCATTTATGCTGTTTAAACGCTTTTTTTGTATGATTAAACATTGAACGTCACTCATATGTGTTGTGGATAATAATGGCGGAAGCTTTCTTCTCGCTAATTGACATTTTATGTCATAATTTCATAAAAAAAACTTGTTAAATGGTTTTAAATTTTTTTTTTATTACTTGTGTAGGTACCCTACCGTTTGAGACAAGAGACAAACTCAATAGAGTCAAGTTAGATGATTGTGGTAGCTTGTAAATAAATATAATAATGAAGCTTCTGGAATTTTTTTTTTTTTATAGATATTTTGTTTGCTTGGCAACCGTTGAAGCATTTTGTTGGATAGTTATGGTTGTAAATATTTGCTCTCAAAGTAATCGCACTGACATTCTACAATTTAATGATTTTTGTACTTAAAAGGTGGCAGTGGTAAGCAGTTGCACAAACAAGCTTCCATGAAACACGTGTTATACGGTGTGTAAGTACGCGCGATGTACCTTACCTATCATTTAATGTTCCATATGAGTTCAACAAAGATGGTTATTTTTTTGTGATGGAATTTTGAAATTGCAGTGCGAATGTGAATTTAAATTATTTTGTAATGAATTTTATTTGTAATATGCCGCACGCATATTGTGTGTATAATAGTACCGCAGGGACGTAATGTACAATTTTAGATATTTTATCTAAGAAGAAATAAAATACCATTTTGTGTACAGCTTAATTGTTAAATTCCTTCCAGTTTTGATCATTCGGTTCAGAGAGACTGGAAAAAGATGTTTCCTTTGAGGTAAGCCGAAACACTGAATCAAAATGGAATGTAATGGCTCCATGTTATCACTAAATTTAAAGAATTTATCAACTTGAGAAGAAAAAATCTATTAATTTCCATTTCTGTGGTAAACTTAGGTTTTTTTTTTTAAGCGAATTAGGTATGAAAACAAACACAGTTAGTTAACAAGTTTTCTTAGTTTCTCCATTTGAAGAAGTAAAAGTGCACAAAAGTCGGAAATTTATTGAGAAATCTTTAAAGTTTGTGTGATGATTAGGTTGACCCCAACGAAAAAGCTAAGACTCGTTTGCATACCTACTCAACTTGTTGTCATTTTTGATGTTTTTCTTTTTTTTTCAAAAATAAATTTCTACTAGAAGCGATTGAAAATGCTGTAAAAAGAGTGCAAATGCTCATTAAATACCTATGCCCCCGCAAACTTACCATCAGATATCATCTCTTAAATTGTTTGAACATTTTCAAGTTCAAATTCAATATTTAAAAGAGAAAAGTTAAATTTCTTATCATTTCCTTGTAATGTACACAAATATACGACCAATTTTGGCAAGAAAAATAAAATCAAGCGACCCAGTCTTAAATTTTTAATTTTAGAAAACAAAACTATAATTTTTTTCAACTGTGAGAATACAAAGCTCGACGGGCCTGACAAAATATAAATATCGTCGTGCAAGTATAGGTAAATTTGTATTTACTTTTTATGTGTTGTCACCAGAAAGTCAATAACCTTTTTTTTTAATACTCAAGAAACTGTATACTCATCGTTTTGCCTTGAGTCATATTTGCCTTGAGTCATGGTTAAACAATCAAACTAATCTGACCTGAGGACTTCATTTAACTATACGATCATTTTTGGATTTAAAAATTTTTGTTCGTCAAAACATTTTTTATTTTCTACTTCTTAAGACAAGTTTTCCAAACAATTTAATAAATTACAGTAATCTAAATTGTTTGTATAAAAAATGAACAATTGCTTTCCAGACATTCTGGCATTTCATGTTTAAATTGTTGATTTTATTTTTTCACGTCACCAGGTCATTGGGAAACTGTATACAAAAAAAAAGTGGTATTGGACTTTTGATGGTCAACGCGTAAAGTAAGAGGTTTTTTTTTTTTTATTTATAATTTATTGGCCAACCAAATTTGAATTGTCCATAAAGTTGAAGCTACTTTAGAGCTTAGACCATTTGGAGACTTAAAATGGCTTATAGTAATTTAAGATGCAATAAATTATTACAATTTATGTGAAAATGTATTATTTGTAATGCATTTGATGTGCATCAGACAGCCTTGTGTTATCGTTTGTTTATTTTTATTTTTTATTTCTTCTTTAAGTTATGTTTAAAGCATGAAGAAAAAATATATGATTTATTGCCGGGAAATGACTTTTAAGTATTTAGATAGGGAAAAAACATGAATATGGCAGACAAAATAACACATATCATTGTTTACACTTTTATATATATTTTTTTAAAGATTCACTATTGAGTAATTCTGCAAGATATGCTGCCTCATTAAGAGATTAATGATATTAAATATTGGAGCAGTTTTTGACGTTTCGTGTTGTTTCAAAAAAAATTTCATAATTTGAGGCAAGGAAGATTTACGTTTCCTATTTGGGCATAAGTTTACTTGTGCCTGAGTTTCCCAATCATGGCTCAAACTGCTTATGCAGCTTACAACTTATAGTAGTTATGTATAAAGTTACCAAATTCATGTTATCCAAATTCAACACTTTTTAATCTTAAGCATTTATTTCAAATCAAGGCAAAGTATTTTAAGTTTGTAATTTTATCGCTTGTTTGACTTCCAAATAAGATGCGAAAACAACGATTTTTAATTAGTTTTTACTCTTTTAGTTAACAATCTTTCATTAGACTTTGTGTATTTACAAGTGAGCATATATATACCGTTTAGTTGACTAGGTTTTTTTTTTTTGTATTTATCTTTTTCTCCTCATAGTCATAATGCCAAAAAAGTCTCATCGAGAGGAACAAAATATAATTAACTGTGATTTTTTGGAATTGGAATTTAATTTCAATAGTTTTTTTTTTATAATTTTATGGAAAAAAATGGCTAAAATTCATTTAAGATGGCTTATATTGCCATATAAGTAGGAAATTGCATAGGAAGAAGAACAAAATTCAGTATTGCATAACTTTATCGCACAAAAATGGATCTTATTCGTTTTTAATTCAATCGGCTAGCATGGTTGTTATAAAAATTCAGTATACATAGATTTTGTTTTGTTAATTTTAATTTTCCTTTTTTTAACTAAACAAAAATCGATTTTCCAATAGTCCTGTCTTAAGCAAGAACTAAGCTATTTTCGGTGGTAATAGCTTGAAATTTGTATACAAAGTTGTGAAATTGATTTTATTTCTGTAAACCAAGTAAATTTTTACCGAAAAAAAAATGCAAACACATGAAAAACTTTAAAAATTGACAGATTTTTTTCATTTCTTTGAACAAAATATTGTATTTAAACATGTTAATGTTCTTTAATGTTCTGTTAGGACCCTTTATTGGCATTAACGGCAGTTAATCTATTAACTTTAGAGCCAATTCTGTCCTTATTTGTTCCAACAGCATCATAATTTGAAAGTTTTTGCTCACTAATCTCTGAGAATACAGGCTACTATTCATTTGCTACACGATTCAGGTCAAGAAATTCCATTTTCCATCGCAAAACATAAAGATTTTTCTCTTCTAAGAAGTTTCTGACGAACTGTCTGGTGTGTTCTTGCTCATGGTCATGATCGGTTATCCGAAATATATTTTTTTAATACCCTGGGGAGTTGTTAAATACACTGTGAGCCAAGTTTATATTATAAATTGACTCAATATTCAAAATTGAAGAGCAAGTAAATATAAAGTCAATAATTGTTCTCATCTCAAAATGAAAATAAAACTTCAAATATTTGTTAACTTTCCTCTCGCTTTTTTAAAACTGATTTTACAATTTTCTGCTTACACATTGGAATATGTGTTTTTTTTTTTGTGTAAAAATTTCATAATCACTCAAGATATTTTTAGTGTTTGTATATATTTTCTATTGTGTATTTGTATCTAAAATGATGAGCTATATTGTTGTTATAATAAATCAAAGACATTCAACTCATAATAATGCGCGCATCGCGGATGTTGGCCCCTTCTAAATTATATTAAGAAAAAACATCACGATTGTGAGTTTTTTTTTCTATTTAATTCTTAGAAAAAAACATTTTTTTTAATCGATTGTGTGTATCCATAAATTGAGATGATGACTTTTGAGTAGATATCTTGACTGAGTATAACTCATGTTTATTTTTTTTTTGTTTTCATTTTTTATTATTATTTTTATGTTTTACTAATGTTAATAGGATTTTAATGGATTAACCTCTACCTACACAATATTTAAGTTATCTAATTCGATTGAATTTGCAGATGATTTAATATATAATTTGATTTGAAAGCCGGCTAAATTATTTCAACACGGATGTTGTGAGTTTAAACTAATTAGGTCAGGTGTTGAGGCGAGAACATGCCAAAACAGTAATATAATTCTTAAAATAAAATTAAATAAAGTCAATGAATGAATGACTCTACCAGTTGTTGTGGGTGTCAATGAACGAAAGCAAACCAAATTTATACAGAAGTTTTCCTTCAGTGATAAATTTACTTTTAAAAGTTCTGAAATAATGTTGTAGGCGCAGAAAAAAAGTCAGAAAAACAGTGTTTTGGCTCCGAAATGTATTTAGAAATGAAGAAAATCAAATAAATGAACCAAAATCAGTCAAAACAACTAATTACATGAACCAAATTGTGAGAAAATCAGCTTGAGATTTATAAATTAAAGTCACTTTTTAGATCTAACAGATGGAAAAAACTAAGAAAAGCAATTTCTTCGTATGACCAGAATAAGCTGTCAGATCGCAAGTAAATTTAATACCTTTTGACAACTTATTTTTGGAAATAAAAATTCCATATTTTTTCTACATATATAGAAAACCAAAAAAAAGCCCAAAAACTAAAATATTTTCAAATAAATTTAACAAACTTCATGGAATTCTCTAATACGCACCTCAAACAATTAATCATTTCCATTTTTGGTTTTTATAATTATGTTTTATCATTCAACGATTCTCAATGACACCTCGGTTAGTTTCATCTTTCCATCACTATTTTATTTTTTTTTTTTTTTCTATTTCATTTTTAATAGTTGTTTTAATTCTCTAAATTCCATTCACATAGCAACTCAACTTAAAAAAATTGAATAGACTCATTAACTTGTCCATCTTAGTCTTTATAGTCTCACAGAAATTCCATTGAAAAAAAAAAATAAAATAGAAATATTTCAAAATAACTAAATATTTCGCTAATTAATCTCTCGTAGAATGACCTAAACACATGCGTCTAGTCGCAAAACTTCTATATCGTTGCAAATAAGTTTTAGTTTTTTATTTTTTATTTTTCTGAACAAAAATTCTTTCAAGTCAATTTAATGATTATTTTGGTATATTCTATACCCAAGTGCGATTGTCAAAAATTTTGTTTTGAGCTGTCAGTTGAATTCAACAAATTATGACCAAAAATAAATCAGTTCCTAAGCAGAGTGACAGAGAACGAGAGAGAGAGAGAGTGAGGAGGAAACTTACGTAAAGTCTGGTAAAGCAAGTATCATGATGATGATGATGATGATGATGATGATGATGGCTTTGGCCACAAAAAAGTCGTGCCTCATTTTCAATCCAATTAAATTGAACAGAAAAATGCGAACGTTATACCATTTTCGAAATATCTATACACAGGCAAAGATTACAACTTCAGATAAGACAACTTAAGTTTTAACTCAGAAGGGGAAAGATAGAATTTTGTTGGCTAACGATGTTTAGAAAGATCGATCTTGCAGTATAAGTTGGAGGCCTTTATAGTTATTTTTGTGGTGATTTATTTTTAATGAGAACCTTGACTTTACTAAATGACATTTGCCACTATAATAACAACTAATTGGTAAATAAAAAGTCTTAACGAGCCCAAAATGTTGCCAGAGAGAAAAAAACTTCTATAAAAGTATAAAAATTCTTCAAATGTTGTTTACATCTTAAGTCAACCTTCACAAAAAATTAAAATTCTGACAGAAATTAAGCATTAAGTTAGTTTTTGTATCTTCAACATAAAAATTTCAATAAATTGTGAAATGAAATTTAATTTTAAATTCGAAACATTCCAAGACATCGTGTGGCTGATGGTTTGGAAAAAAAGTCGATGAACATGCAAATATGTGCTATGAATCACTTATAAAAGTCGACCTTGTAAGTCTTGTTTATGTGATTTTATTTGTTATTTGTATTTATTTTTTTAGGCTGGACAAATGAAAGTTCTTTCACAAAATCATTACAAATTCTTAACATGTGTTTTTAATGGACCCATATTCTCATTGTAAAGTTGTAAATTTTTTAGATATTTTTGTTAAAATTAGAAACAAAACTTACCATAGCTGTTAACTTCCAGGCAGATGACAACAATTATTCCAAATGTGATGAATAATTTTTTAATACTGTTGTTGATGATTAATGAATTTGCCAAAGATGCTGTTGAGTACCCTGCATGGGGTTTCATTAACAAATCCATATTATTTTATTTTCTTTTATTTTAATATTCACTTTATTATTTTTGTATATTTTTTTTAAGCTAAATATTTATTTAGTTTTTAAAGAGACCATTTCACTGAACTAGGGGAATACTGTTTTATTGGAACATTTTTTTTCTGTGGAATAAAACAATAAGATAAACAAAAATTACAACTTTGAACACGTTTTGTTTTTAATTTTCACTGATTTAAGGTTTGCTTGGTGATCTTATAACAAAAATGTTGACTTCACCAAAAATATCACGAATTTCACTTAAAATTATATTGGTTTTATAGCTTTTATGATGAGGTTGTAAATATATGATTTGATTACTCTATTTCGAAAGATGTTTAAGTGATGTGGAGAGTAATTAAGCGGTTTATTACTGCCCGAAGATTCAATACATCATAAACCTCAATTTTGAAGAGTAAATTACGAAAACCCGCAATTTTTTATTTTCAACTGAATTCAAAAAAGTATTTTTTTAATGGACAATTCTTCATAAAAAAGGTTCACTGAAGTTATTTTCGACTGTTTTACGGGTATAAAGTAACTTCACTGGCGAGAAACTGAGTACAATGTAAGGCAAAACAAAATTTTTCGTTTTACAATCTCGCTGTATGATTTTTGTATGAAAAATTTCATTACGCTTCAGCAGCCTACTAAACTTTTTGACGTAACTTTGTGGTAAAAGACACTGTTAAAATGATGGTGTGAAAATATAAACTATAACCAAGATCCTTTAGCAAACATTATGTACTTAATTTACATACTAACAATGTTAAATCTTTACTTTCAAAACATAAACATGACATAAGAATACATTTTGTAATGCTGTAGAAACTACCATACACATTTCAAGGAATTCAATAAGAAATCCGGCACCACTTCAATGTAAACAACTTAGGATTTTATTTAAAAAAAAAATTAACCTACAAAACATCCATAAATGTATTATGCAATAATTAATTCGATGAAGCTATATTTTCATAGAATCATAAAAACGAGTCACTTTTAGTTTTCAATATCAAAAAAACTCTATCCATTTACTTTATTTTTAGTTTAAATTACATTTTCAATCCATTCTGTACTACTCCGGAATTTTATTTATTAGCTATTTTTATGATCAGATTATTGTTGTGTTAAGTATTTTCGAACTGAGGTCTATTTCTAAGTTACAATCGCAGTTTTTGTGTCCTGAATTTTTTTGTATTAAAAGACATCTCCCGCAAGGAAATTGTAGTTCCAAACTCCAAAAGCGAATAACTGTTGCAGATTTTTGTAGAATATTTTCCAAAATAATAACAAATAATGGTTTGAAATCAAAAGTAATAGACTCTCTCTAATGAATTTCACTTTTTTTCAAGTAAAGTATCGCAACTCCTCTCTATCTCCACACCAACACTCAATATTTTTCTAAACTCAATAAATTACAAGATAAAAATCCAAATTTTTGCATTAAAATAAATAAAAATTCCTCCTCTACCATAATCTAATCTTAATAAAATAAAATTAAAATCTCTTACTTTCTATTTCTAGACGATATACCCGCGTGTAACTTTGTATATCCATACCCAAGTTCTCTCACGACCAACTTTATTGAATTTTGTTTTTGTTTTCGTATTTTTTTTTTTTCTGTTTTCAGTTTCCAACGCGTGAAGCGCGTCGTCTTGCGAATGTTAAATAAATTGACGGTTTGTGATTGTAACTTGTACTGGTTACTGATGCCGGAGTCTAGAGAGAGAGATATAAGCGAGTATAGTTGGCTACCAGAGCCAGGCTACCAGACCAGTTTCGGTTTCCCAGCCACGATCAGAAGTTGTGGTATGGCTACTTTCTTGAATTTTTTTTTTTTATCTTCTTGGTCTCTTGCATGTCGGAGGCATGATCTGGTAGGCTAGTTAGTCGCATTCGAGTTATATTCGAACAACATTTTTTCATGTTTCAGAAATAATAATAAAAAAAAAAAAAAAATAAGTAGCTTGGTGATAAATCATACAAAACATCGATTTTATCAATTGAACTCTAGCCATTCAAGACAGACACTTACAAACCAAAAACCACCACACAAAACTTGAATTTGAATTTTGGCATGAATTTGATTTAAATTGTTTGTATCTTCTTAGTATATTTTTAAATCTTTCATAGGAGGAATCACGTGAGTTATTTTTTAGTGCCACTTGGTAGGATAGCACCGAAAAAGATACATTCGAGATATCAAAAATAAGCGTGATTTACATATTTGAGCATCAATTCAAAATTAAGATAAAAATTTGCATAACCAAAAAAAAAATTATGACAAACGACCGGCATATTCATTGTCTTCGGTTGATGGTTTCTTTGAATTTTTGTTTATATTTTTTTCTTACTTGCGTTTCAGTTTTAGGTTTGCTTATTTAATCTTTCAAACAAGAATTGAATGACTTGAAGGAGTTTCTTGAGAGATTTTTGTTTTAATAAATTGTTATGACATATTGAGTGAGTAGATACTGACACTGAGTACACTCTGTTAGGAGATTTCTTAAGCTTAAGTCGAACGTGATTGACTTGTTTCGGCTTTTCAAATTTTTGATACTTTTAACATTCTTATCTGGATATAATTTTGTGTTTAATAACACTTTTTATTAAAATTTAAATTTTGTTTTATAAAAATCGGTTGAAAATAAGGTAAGCGATACAAAAAAAAAAAAAAAAACATTACATCAAGAGTAAATTTAGTACCACTTGTGGTATTGTATAAATCACAAGCCAATACGTATGTAGATATAAAATTTATAATATTTACTTAATATCTAATAATTTAATAAACAAAAAGTCTAACTATTCCCAGGACACAACCCAAACAATGAAAGATCAACGGTAAAAAATAGCATGCTAACATATAATAATTCACACCTAGACTTTTTTAAAAAATATTTTCTATTCTTTTTTCTCAATTTTTCTTCAATTTTATTTACTATTCTTTTAGACATTCACTTTATAAATATTGAGTTGAATAATTTTTTTATTATTATTTTATTAAAATAAACCTGGGCAATTGAAACTTCGTGTTTCAATGCAATGCAACTATGAACAAACTTAAAGAAAACACGTTGGATGCAAATGTCAATACATATGATTCGCATTATGAAACTCCATCAGCAAAACTAAATCTTAAGTTAGGTATGTTTGTATGGAATAAACTAACTGAGATTTTTGTTTTGTGAATAAAATTATTCACAAAATGACGATCGACATTCATTAAAATTCACTTTAGTGCAATTATTTTTTGTCTTTTCATTTTTTTTTATTTTAATTTAATTTTATGTAGTAGTATGTTTAAAAGAATGAAGTTATGCGGGCCAACGCAATAGTACGTACATACACTTCGCATCACTCGATTGAGTTCAAGAGATATTTTTAGTCACATTTAGTTTGTTCTTTTTCACTTTTTGCTTACAAAAAATTTAGATTTAATCACAAAATAAATGGAAAACTATCTTCTACATGGAAGTTAGTAATAGAATACACATTTCTACACCTCCGAGCGGTACAAAATTTAGCGCAGATTCATGATATACAAACTGAATTGTAGAAGGTACCTTTCAAATAAGACCAAAATTATTATAATCAGTTGACTTGGAAAGTTGGTCAAAATGGAAGAAATAGAAATCGTGTTTACGTATTAATATAATGATATGAACTAAATTCTCTTAAGAAATTATAATTCAAACTCAGTTAGAATGGTATAGCTTCTTTCAACAATCTACCACCTTACAAAATTGTTTTTTATGCTGAAAAGATGTAATCAAGCATATATCTTATGAATTCTGTGCATTTGTAATGCAATTTGGAATTTTACCAGGTTTTATTAAATGTGGCTCTTAAGTAAATTAGTTAAATTTACAAAAGAGAACAGAAAAGGATATTTTTTTGTTTTGTATAACAATCAAGCGAATGGTAGTGTATAGCCTCTACACTCTACGTCTACATGTCGAATTCATTCAAATTATTATTCTCCTTTCGCCACATATTTTTTGTTTTTTTTTTTGTTTTTAATTTAAATTAAAAAGAGTCATTGACATTTTGACTACAATTTTGAAGGTAAACATGTCATTAAACTGTTTTTTTTTGCAATTAAAAAGTCATAAAAAAGGCAAGAACAATTAATTAGAAAATTTATGTTCAACACGCAAAACTATGTAATGTATTAGAAAAATTCCATTGCAATTTTTGAAAGAAGACGAATTTAGGAAAGAAGATCGAGACTCTTTCATAGTCTTTTCGTTTGGCTATCAAAAATTGCTAATTTCTCAACAAAAAAAAAGCAGAACATTACAAACTAGGTAAGAAAAAGAAATGAAAAAAAAAAAAACAGCTCATATTATTAAATATGCATTTACATAACCAAAATTTTCAAAATATGTCCCAATGAATAGGGGTTCAAAATGTTTAAATAACACTTGGCAGTTAAAAACACTGCACTTTGTTTTTTGGAAATGCAGATAATTAAATAGGTATAAGGTTTATACAATAATTTTAAATTTAAATTTAACTTATAAGACATACAATAGGTACCAACAAACGTTCAAAAATGTTGGTCTAAATTTTAGTCAATAAGTTTTCTAATTTTTTTTAACGGCTTTTGGACTTCAACTTTGACATATTTTATTGCAATAAAAAATTTAAAAACTCCAGTTAAAATTTAAGAATCTAATGGCCTGTTTCACGAACATTTAAAAGCTTTTTAAAATTTAAAATGACGGCGTGATCTTCTAAGGAACAAACGGCATTTCAACATTTGCTGAAACGAATTTATGTTGAAAATAAGCAGATATGCGACCCTTTACGCAGAAAAAAGTAGATCATAAAAGTTTATGTTCAACATAAATATTTATGTAAGTTTCGTATCAGCAAACGGCCCTTACTGACTTACAGCAAATGCAATACTATAGGTACTTAGAAATGATTTCAGCTCGATTGGAATAGTTAGATCATTCAAAAATAGTTAATAACTACCACAGTTAATGAATTTTAAGTAAATACTGCTCACAATAACTGCAGTAAGAATATAATGTACTCACAGGTAAAGTTAAGCCAAATTACTTAGTCATAGTATTACCTTTTGTCTTTAAAAAGTGAAGTCAAATAAAAGTGACTAATTGACTGCAATAACTTTTAAGGATAAATCTAGTGAAACACATGTAAAAATAAAATAAATTCAAAATACTTTTATCGTAAACGAAAAACCGTTGTACCTGCCTACAAAAATATTAAACAAAACTTATCAAACTGACCTGCCTTTTACACATTTTTAATTTTACTCAAAAAAAAAAAAAAAAAACACCTATCATTCAAAAAACATATCTCATAAAAACAAAAGAAAAATCTAATAATAAATTCTGTTCCAAATACCACGTGTGTGTGAATCTTTTTCTTCTTCTTTCAAAAAATTAAAATTTTCTCTCTTTCTCTTTGGAAAAACTTTCACAAAACTACAATAATCACCCGCGCACTTTCAATCAAACTCAAACGCATTTGCAAGAATTTTCATAACAAAAAAAACGTAAAACCCATTGCTTACAAAGTTGTGTTGATTTTTGTTTTTTTTTTTTTTTTGTGTATTGTCGTTCATTATTCCAATATGAATTCTTGAGGTTACCACGCTCTCTCTTGCACCACTCTCTCACATATACATCTTTGAAAAAATGTAAAGAAGAAAAAAAAAATAAATTTGACCGAGATTTGAAGAAGAAAATAAATTTAAAAAAAATAATAAAACACACAAGAAACTACACTGAAGATAGCCACGCAAAGAACCGCTCGTTATGGTGTAATGAAAAAATAATTATAAAAGAAAAAAACAGTTTCTTTTTTTCTAACTTTACTTCTATTTCTTTGCATTTAGGCTAAAAAACAACATAAAAAAAAGACATTAATCACATAATCCGCGGATGTAAGACGTCTTCTTCGTCTTTTTTTTTTATTTGATTTTTTTTTTAATTGCAGCAATTAGATTTTCGTTTCTTTTGTTCAACAAAAAAAAAAAAAGAAGATGACAGACTAAAAAGAAACCGACTTAAAAAAAAAAATTTAAGAAAGATGAATAACTGTGAAGACACACGTCAAATTAAAATTTATCTTCGTTTCCTTTCTTTTTTTTTATAACAACCGGTCGCATCGTTGTGTGATGCAAATTTCATACCGTTACACACTTTTCACTTGCCGAATGTGATTTCGAAAATTTTCACAAGCAAAAAAAAAAAACTGAACACATTCACAATCACCTTTTTATGTATTTCTCTCTTTACACCCGAACCCGTCGAGATTGCACGTTTAAATTAAAGACACTAATTTGCTGTTAACCGTTTTATTTGAACCGCTACCGAAGACTGCCAACTGATCACTGATCATTTTCTCTGCAGCAACTTGCCTCCTAGTCTCCTTTAAACCACCTTCAGTCTGATGGCTGGAAATGAAATTCTTCCTCTTAAAGAGAGATACAGTCTCTCTATATTGTCTGCTGGGTAATTCTTGACAGAGAGTTTCTCTATTACCACAAAGCAACTCTCCATTCAAACCTCACCGGCTAAGTTGAAAAAGCCGTTTTTAAACTTGCAGCTGAGATTCAGCTTAATGCATACAAATGAAAGTCTCACCTGTCTGACAGCTCCAGCTAGCAGCTGTCAGTGCGGTTTCTTGTGGAGGTGTGTTTCTACTTGGTAACAGTTCATTGGAATAACAATGAGACAAAAACAGAAGAAGCATAATGATGATAATGATGTTGGCGAAGCAGAGTTAAAGAAATATACAAAAACTTGTCGGAAAACTCAATCAATCATTATTCAAGCATCTATATGTATGTAAGAGTAAGTGTGTGGGTGTGTGTAAATTTTCTTTCTCTTTGGAGATCTTAAACAGCTGATCGACAAGATGAATGAACGGTGATTTATTGTTTAGATATTTTTGTTTTTAAATGAGTTTGTTTTTCTTTGGATGAATTCAAAGAGCGGTTGAGCGGTTAAGTGTTACCAGAGACGTTGTTTTTTTACGGAATGAAACAACGATAAAAAATTCATGAAATTGGAAATTAAAAATAGGAAGACTGAAATGAGTTTCTATGTAACCAAATATATATAAAACTAATTTTAAAATCATATAATTTAGCTCATGAAAAAAAAAAATAAAAGGTTCCACATACGCCCTGTTGAACTTAATTAATTTTGTATGGACATTAAGTGCTTTTGTTCTGGTATATGCTTACTGTGAATTTTTTGTTTGCTTGTAGATCCTTTTTAAGCTTGTTCGTGGGGGTGATGGAGAAAAAAAAAGATAAAAGCAGCCAAGTAGAAAATGGTTAAAATAACTTTATTTGTAAATAGCAATGTCAATAAAGGCCAAATTAAGTGTTGTCATTTTTATTAAATAATTTTTTGTTCGTCTCAAGTCATATTTTAGAAAATTGAGATGATTAAACAATGTATTTAGTCCACTATAACAGAATAAGGCTTATTTAAAACAAAAAATAACGATAACAAGTATTTAATATAAAACTATCCATATTATCCTAATGAAGCAATCTCCTTTTTTCAAATTTGTATTCAAATTTGACTAGTACCAAGGGCTTCTCTTCTAATAACTTTAAGTGGTTGGTGTAAGAGTGTGACAGCCACCGTTAACCCTTACCTAACCAACATTAAAATTGTGAAATTACAATGCAAATGAAACGAAGACGTAAAACAGTCTAAGTAGTATGCATTAAACACGTTCTTTTACTCTAGTCAAGTTATACACTAAATTCCTCCTAGAATGCAGATTAAATCGCCTTCATTTAAATGAAAGAAAAAACAACTTCACCTATACAACTTTCATTTTTTTTTTCTTAATTAATCTGGAACAAATTAAAATCTGCTAATAATTCCAACAATTTATCTTCAATTGCACTTAGTACCTCGTATAATATCCGATTTTGTATAATTTCCTTATAGATGATACTTAATAAGCAACAAGAAATAAATTAAAACAATTTCGTAAAGCATCTTAATTCCTGTAATTAAATATTAAAATAAACATAAAAACCCACCTCCTTGTCTATTTAAGTTCTGTCATGTTCAATAAAACTATATGACTAACTCTTTGGATCACTCTTATAGCTCTAAAACAAAACACACACATTCTGGAGTCTATCTGTATAAGAATTAACTCTAACAGCATCAGATGAGAGATGTCTAGCAACAAATTGCATCTCTAGATAGATAATTATCTACAATTTTTGTTAAATAATTTATGCAATATTAAAATCAACATCTGGTCGTGGTGGGTCGTTGCGATGGGTAATTAGTTCTTTCCAACAGTTCGATGGTGGCAACGATGAGTTCAGTTCAGATCACTTTGCCACCTGATAGTTTGAATGGACATAAATTAACATAGTAGAGATTATTGCCATTAGGCATTATGCAAGTATCTTAAGATTGTAGTTTTATATGAAAAACAAGATAATAAATGATGAAAGCGTGGCAGTTGATTTGATGTTTGATTAAGCACACTCAAGCAAGTTAATAACTAAGTTGCTTTACTAATAGACCTAGATTGAATTTTGTATTAAAGATTCTCAAACAAAAAATGTTTGACTATTAAGCATCATTTTGTTTTTTTGGTTAAAACAAAAATTACTTGTTTATGTTTAACAGATTTGGTTATAATGTTCCGATGTTAGTTTTTAATTTATTTTTTAACTTCTCAACTTTCAATTAGAATTAATTGCATACAGTCTTTTGAAAAAACACACTCTTTGCCTGTAAAATGAAATGTATTTTATGTCCGTGAGAAAATTCAAATAGAAGTACCTGCATCCAAAAGTTCAGTGTTTGAAAATGTACGAATCTAAAAGAAAAGATGGAATGAAACTTTTTTAACTGAAAAAAAATCTCATTGATGACGCCATTTGAACAAATTTCCATCACGATTATAAATGCATAAAAAAATCATGAATAAAAGTATTTAATGATATAATTTATTACCATCGATAAAAAATATATCGATTCAAAGTTCGGCCAATTCAACGATTGGCAATTCGTGAGGATCTTAGCACTTGCATTCAATTTATCATCATGAATCATTTTTGTGTTCTCTATTACAACATAATCGTGAAAAAATATAAAAAAAACTATTAGGATATAAATTTATCAATGACAATAGGGGAATAATCGTAGTTTTTTTTTATTTTTGTAAAAAGGAAGGAGAATTAGATAAAAATAAGTAAAAGTGTAAAATTAGAAGTTCGCAGCACAGCTCTTTTGTTTGGTGATTTTTTTGTGAAGTTCATAATGTTCAAGCATTTATTTGCAAAAATTTATGATCCATTTTTATTTATTTTTATAGAGGAATATTTACTGTAAGTGTTGAAAAAAAAAGTGTACTATTTTATTAAAAAATTGTAGTATCTTTGAATTATGGAAAATAGAACGAAACCTTTTTGTACAATATTTTTTTAACAAGTACAATAAGTTCTGATATTTTTATTTCTGTTAGGCCAAATGGGCAACAGAAAGGACATTAGCAGTTTATTAACTAAGCTAGATTGATAAATTGAAGGATTAATGAAAATAAATAGGAAGACTGGAATAAAAAAATAATATAATATAATATAAAAAAAAATTTAAACTTTATACTTTAAGACAATTGTTCTTCCATTAGAAGTGCCAAAATTAAAAAAAAAAATTGCTGTCCATTATCATGCAACGAGTTTTGTTTCCGAAAAAAAACTAGTTCTTTTACTAAAAATTGTTTGGTAGATGGTGTTTGTTAATATTTGATGGATGAATTAATTTTCTTTTGACGAAAAGAAAATATTTTCTCTTTTTGTTATTTATACTGTCTTATTTTATCGATAGTTAATGTTCCAATAAATTAGCCATATCTTAACCAATTCAAATCATGCTTACAGAAATGAGCATCAGTTTATATTTAAAACCAATTTTGGATGTACTGTTAAGTACAGGGATTCTCTCATAACCAACACCAAATGAATGTAGAATATGCATCATTACCTGCAATGTGAATCTGTGTTTTCTTTTGCAACCTCTTCTTCAACTATCTGAGTGCCGACTTAAAAATTACAATAAAAATGTAACTTACAAAAGTATCGAAATAACAACTTAAATATTAAAACTTTAATAAAATCAACTTTGCCAGACATTGTAATACTCCAATTACAATTTTTTGTTCACATTCTTTTTTTTTTCGTTTAAGTTTTTCCCTACATAAAATTAATTACAACTCCTCTGTGTGTGTTCCATTCATGAAGATGATTATTTTTTGCTTAACCAGTTTTTTGTTTATTTTCTTTTATTTTTGTCTTCTTCCCAATTGTTGCAATTTTCAGAACAACCTCCATTAATTTTCCACAAAGCAATAATGTCAATTGCCCCAATCTTCGCCATTATTCATTTTGTTGCCAAACTAAGAGAATCTGAGAAAGCTGTTTTGCAAAAAAAAAAGACAGCATCACACTACCACATAAAAATTTTATCTTCAAGGTTGTTTACTGGGGTGCTAGTTGTTTTGTAGTAAACTCAACACAGAACATTCACCAAACAAAAATTGAAACAGAAAAGTGACAATTACATACGATTTTGATCAAAAACTGAATTAAAAAAAAATATAATTTCATCCCTTTATGCATTGCAGCGTTCATTGATCTAAATATCCTAACTCAAGAAAAATGTGTGTCGTAGATATTTTCACCTTACTCGAAGCTCAAGTGTTGCATCCGACACCAATCCGAAAATGCATCAAATAGTTCATAACTCAATTTAAGGAATGCACAAGACTATTCAAAAACGCACCCCAAGAAATGATCATCGATCAGAGCGCACTCTAGTCTAGTGCCAGTGCCAGTGGCAGTATGCATTTCCAAAGAGCTAAGATCGAATTACCATTTTTTGGCTACAACAACTCTCTTGCAACTTTTGTGTGTTAAAAAACATTCCGAACATGGTGATTGGACCACAACACACAGTTACTATTTTGATTACTTGTTTCGTCCAATTTATTGGATTGTGAATACTTTTTGTGTAGACTATTTTGGTTACCCACTTGGTATTTGACATGTGCTGTTACACATTTAATACACGTACGTATATCGATCTCATAGTTTAATGCGTTTTACATGAAAACTAATGACATCACGTGTTGGATGTTTTTCTTCAATTTTTTGTTTTATTTTGTCTATTGCAACTTCATGATCGATATCCAACTGTGATCGGCTCTTTTACAGCAAGGTGTGGAAATAAAAGTCGACTTCGGAAATTTCAAACAGCTGTGTTGTGCCATTTTTGGCATTGGAATCGACTCGGGCGATATAATTCCCAGAAGATCTATGTCAGAAACATGTTAACTTCGTATAAAGAATTGTATAGTCTATGCGTTGGATGTCGCTTTGGTTGGCTAAAATTGACTGCACTGTCAAACAAGTTGTTATTTGATATACGTGTGCCAGAGACTGACGTTTTTATTTTTTGTATTTTTCTTTAAAAGCACTCAATTACAAGCTTATATTTAAATTTTATATTAATAAGCAAAAAATAAGATACAAAACCCATGGGAATCAAGGTTGATTCAGTTTGAACGATTAAGAATTAAATTTAATAGGTTAGTATTTGGGTTTTGGATATTTTGAATCTTTTATTTCTTCTCACGTATTTATTATCAATTTTATCAAAAGCCTAAGGTTTGATGAAGAAGGGATTAATGTTTGATCCTGTTTCCAAAATACATAATAGAACCATTTTTGTATTATTCAAAAGAAAACTTTTTTCGGTCGTCATCTAGCTTCCATGAAAATGCTGATTTTTCTATTTTATGGCATTTTGATAATGGTTTGAATTTTAGAAACTTTTCAACTATTTTTTTCTGTCAATACATTTCTCTATTTCTGGAGATATTTTATAATCAACCTTTTCAAACAAAACATTAATTTTTAACTTTTCTTTGAATATTTTTATAGTTTATACATTATGAGCCATTTTTCCTAGGTGAACTGACAACAATTTATAAATAAATTGACGTTAGCCTGTCCGTCACAGTTGATTAGTAGATTATGTCGTGAACCATTACAAGAACTATTTATGTCAATGGGATGTAAATTAAGTTGCCTTTTTCAGATTAAAATACATTTTCTTATTAACCTCGAACCATAGTAGATGATATATAAAATTATAAAATATTAAATGCAGGTGCAAATAGCATTTTATTAAAAAAAAAAAAAAACACAACTGCGTTCAAGATGGATGGGTATAAAAATCAATTGATACTTGAAATCATCAAAAAATAAAATTGTGGTTATTAAATAAAAATATTGCTATCTTTCAAACCAAATTGAGTACGACCATTAACTAATTTGTATACGAAGAAAAAAAAAATAAATACTCAACGACATAATATGACTGTTGAAGTCCATCAAGTAGTTGATGAACCATGAACACTATTTCTTTTAAGTCTTCAAATAAAATTCATTTATGTAAATAAAAATCTAATCTGGGAATTTTTTTTTTAAATACTTTACAAGTCAAAGTGTTCAAATGTTGGTTCTTCGAATGGTTTTGCCCATTTTTGGTTTAAATGGTCAGCAAATTGATATAATCGTCGCATGTTCAAACTCTATTTGGTAGTTAATGAGGTTGTAATGCAATATTATGTCAACAAAACGGATACTATTCAGATCAATCTTTACGGTTAACGCAGCAGTGCAGTTGTAGTTTTTGGTGTGTGTTTTAAAAAATTAGTTCGGTTATTTTAGGTACATTATATAGAAAAATCAATATTAAATATATTGTGGTCAATGTTCCTTGAAGTTCAAAATAAGTATTTTGTCAATAAAAATGATAAATAAATAAATAAATAAGGCTTCAAGAAACAATAGAATGCACACAAAACCCTGTTAAATTTTTTTGTGACGTCAAATGCTAATTTGAATGTACTACTAGTCGTAATTACAAATCATAAATTCAAAAAATTATTTAATTATAAACAGTAAAATCGCACGTGTCTTAAAATCGTGAGGCATTTTGTATTTTTTTACAATTCCCCAAGTCCTTTAAAATATTACGAAATTATATGTAAAATAGAGTTAACTCTTAATTTCTGAGATAATCTTTTGTAAGTGTTGAATTTACACGATCAACTTAAAAAAAAAAAAACAAAACATAAAAACTACAAACAACCTAAATCCAGATCGTGACATCGTAACTCACTCTCCTTTAAACAAAGAGATGACTTTACGAGATACATTTTGATGCCTCCATTTCATGTCACATGAGTTAGTTGATCCCATTAAAAATTCTCGACCCCATCAAAGGCAAAAACAACAAAAGAAAAAAAACATTTCCAATCCCTTTAACTTGTTCAAAGTGAGTCAGGGAATAGTTGCTCTCTGTTGAAGGAAAAATATGATTTTCGCGATAAATTGACTTGCGATTCTCATTTAAAAAAAAATAAATAAACTCACGTCACAAGTCATCTCCATTCAGTCACGATCTTCAAAGCTCGTGTCTATGGAAAAATGAGAAAAAAAATGTAGTTAGTAGAGTGTCTGTCCATAAAGATATGAGTACACACGCCAACGCTGCTACACTGATGTGCATCGCACACGTACCTAACCTCTCTTTTGATCTCGACACCACAACAAACACCTGTTGCAACGCATTTCACTCCACGATCTGTTTGTTAAGTTAAGTACACACTCATACCGTCACCTGTCAATTGAATTATTGAAGAGCCATTGAACGCAGACTTTGGATTTGGACTGAACGCACTTGTGTCCAAATTTGGAACAACAAAAAAAAAAGATCTTTGGCCGATGTAAGCTCATACCATCAGCTTCGTGGTAGAATGACTGATGATGGTAATAGATGGAGATTTAAACTTGTTAATTCTTTGGACTTAAATTGATTTATGATCATAGCATCGAAGACTTATTTCAATCTAAACAACATTAACAATAAACAGTCTCGAGGTTCGAGGATTTAGGTATTTGCATTGGAAATAAGAGAGGTTTAGAAGTGAATTATGCAATATTTTTGTTTTATTATTATTCGGATTTGGGCATTAAATGAAGTAGTCAATAAATCAGAACTTGATTGGAGCTTTGTTGTGAGGTTTTTACTATGGAAGAAATAAAATTAGAAAATTGAAATTTTATTAAAAAAAAATTGTTCGTTTTAATACTTCTGGGTATAAAAAAGGCAAAAAGTTAAATAGAAATACTGAACTTTTTTTAATTTTATAACTTCGAAAATACTTAACTTAAACTAATTTAAAAATTTGACTCTGAAAGTTTTAAATTAAACTGAAGATTTACAAATTTATTATTTATTATTATTTATACTTAATTTTCCATGCCATACCCAACCAGAAAATATTTTTTTCGATAAGTTTGGTACAGTGTGGTAATACGGGCGATTTTTCCTGAACTTAAAAAGTGAACACGAAACGAGTTCAGTATCAAATGAAAAGATCGTTGAGCTTGTTTATGATTGAAATATTATCAAAGTTCAAATATTTTAGCCTACAGTTGCCCTTTTCAAAACAAATATTTCAATTCGTATTCGAAATAATGTAAAAAACTTCCCAAAATATATGACTGCAACTACATACCTGAGTGAATATTTCACTAATACGAGTTCCTTGCTTAGTACGTTATTCACCAATATTGCTACTCAATAATCAACCCCCTGACTTTTAGGTATTCGTACTGCCTAGTCACAGCTGTCGAACTGCATCAGTCTTCAGTGGACTGGTTTTTCTACAAAAAGATACTTTTTTCCACACACCCTTTGTGCAAGTACTTATGTAGGTATACTAGAATAGAAAGAAACCAATTGATTCCATTTATTTTGTTTGCCACTCGTACACAAATAGAACAACTAAGTATACCTACGCTACTTCAGCAACTTTATTATCAAAACTATTTTTTGATGATTAATTTTTGTTTTTAATTTCTAAAAATAAATTTAATGTAGGTTTGTACCTACCACTTACCAGACAGGCCTTATCAAATTATTGCGCACACAAGAAGTATAATATTGATTTCATATATCAACAAGTTTCCACTCAATTAATTATAATTTGCCACAACATTTGCCATCACCCCGATAGCCGTGATCGTCTAGTGGTTAGGACCCCACGTTGTGGCCGTGGTAACCCAGGTTCGAATCCTGGTCACGGCAATGTATCAAAGCATTGTCACGGAGGGGTGTCTTTTTTTTTTTATTTTATTGTGAGGTTTTTATTTGTTAGTTGGAACCGGATTATTTTTGGGGAGGAATAAACATTTGGTACACATGCCAAAAGAGTGAAGTAGTTTGATGAGGAAATGAATTTTAGTGGATTTTTTTAACTGAACCATTTTATAGTTTCCATGTGGTACCTATATCAAAATGTTCACTTTACAACCTAGTATCTTTGCGGCACAAGTTACCATTATGAAAATTAAGATGCTTTTATACTATGTAATCACTTTGTGTTAAAATAGATTCTACCGTGCTTGAAAAATAAACTTTCTTCAAAAAGCTTTCATGAACTTCATTCAGATTTCGTTCTCATACCAAAAAAATAAATTGCATATTTGTTGGCGAATAAAATTATAACCCCAAAATAATACAACATTAAATATTTCACCGTTTATTATCTTTAATTTCAAATACTTTATTAACAGATACACAATACAAAAACTACTCAAGTACTTGTTACTAGATTAAAGCTAAATGAATATTTACTTAATTTTTATAATGATTTTATAAAAATCACAGCTCCTCTGCATCAATTTTTTCTTTTATTTTGTTCAGTTTATCCAATTTCTGATGATGTTTTACCTGGTAACGCTCGTAATTGCTTTTCAATTCCATAAACTTTCATTCGGTATAGAAAAAAGTCATATAAATACATATCCTTTGATTCTAAATAATGAAAGGATATTGCATACTCAGAGCAACAAGATGGACCCTAAAATTAAAAAAAGGAAATTTGTTATTTTTATTCAATTTAGAGTGTTTTTGTATCCTTACCGTTTGTATAGTCTCCAAGCTTCTATTGAACAACCATCCTGGCAATGTATTCAACGAATCTGGTTGTAAATAATCTCTTAGTGGCAAAGGATGAAACCTTTGCGTGTAATCTATTGGATCCATAGAATTGCCTGCAACAACTCCAACACTTGTGAGGCACTTTCCAATTTCAAAGTCTTCTGACGAGGGCTGTGCACTTAGGCACAATGTTTCATTGTTAAATGAATCAACAATAAAACGTTTGAGAGCCTCTTTGCTAAGGACATAACCTCCGCCACCAGACATGTAAATCTTAAAAAAATACAAAAAAAATCTTTAGAAAAAGTGTAAATCCTAAGAAATGGAAACAAAAAAATCCTTTAGAAAAAGTGTAAACTGCAAAAACAAATATTTTTAATCAAAACAGATTGTTGGTGTTGCCGTTGAAAAATCAACAAAAGTTCTAAAACATCAATAATTGATTGATTGGTTAAAAAAAAAATGGTAGATATTCTTAAAAATAAAACATTCAAAATACTGTGACCTTAACTTTCTTTATTTATTTTAAGATCACGGACACGAATGGCTCTTAATCTTCAAAACACATTAAGCTACCTATATCAAAATGACATTTTCGAAAATCATAGTTTGAAATAAGAAAAAATATTTGATACAAAGGTGGTGCCAAAAACTTCTAATGAATCAGCAAAATGTAAATACATTCAAATATGCTAGAATTTCTAGTTTATATTATCAAATTATTCACCACTTTTCAGTTTAGTTCTGATTTATTATACACAAATTTGACATAACACAAAAGTAATAAATTTTTGCCTTGCAAATTTCTTCCTATTGAATCTAACAATCTTGTTGAATAGCCATGGCATTCAAATTGAAATAAAACAATTTTTATGTCTTCTTAATTAATTTTTATTATCTACTTTTTTTTTCTTGTCATCAAAAATTCAAAAGAAAACACTATGCACTTATAACAAAAATAATAATAATAAAATTTTGTTTACCATAAATAAGCGGTAAACTTTTTGTTTCATATAGAAAAATTTTCATCATAAAAAAAAAATATTATGTCAACAGGTCATTGCTAAAATTAGACAGACGACTGGCGGCATAGCACGATTAGGTTATCAGTTTATCACTTTATCAGTGAATAAAAAAAAACGAGTCGCAAAATATTTTGCAATTCATTAGACTATCAAACAATACTATTGTATTCCGTTTTTATGATTTTGGTGACATCTTTACTATTTCTATAGAAACAATGTTTACGTTGGAATTTTATTGCAAACGGTAAGAGATAAAATGATTTTTGTGGCTAATTTCGAAAACTAACTGTCAAGGAATGAAGTGACAAGAAGAACCTTTTGAAAGGTCTCGAACAATTTCTATCGGAAGTAGATAAATATATTAAAAGCAGAAGAACAAGGTCTTCAAAAACTTTCTAAATTTATTGAAATTTTACCCTTTTTTTTACTGAGATGCATTTAAAAAAACAATTATATGTTCAAAAAAAAATCTTGTTCCTTCAATTTTGTTGGATTTATGATATCGAATCGAGCTGATAATAATACACGATTTAAGTGACTAAAGCCATTGGTTTTTAATAATTCTAAATGCTGATTTTAATATTCCTTAGTTTTTTGTACCCCTTATATAATAAAAATAAATTTTGTGAAGAAAAGTTAAAAATATTTGCAGAATTCGTCCATCACATGAACATTCCTATTAATTAAATTATAAAAAAAAAAGACTAGAACTTCGATAAAAAAAAAACAATAAGCGTTGCAAACAAACAAAATATTCAGATTTATTTTAATATTTTCAAGAATAAGCAGTTCTAACTTGAATGTTATGTCACGTTGTATAGGCATAATTTTTTTGATTTTTTTTTTTTGTTCTAATATTATCCCTGGCCGATGTATTTTTTTTTTTAATTTATTTAAATTCGAAAATTATGAAACAAAATTTCTCAACCTGTTGTGTAATAAAAAAAAGTAAATTATTGTCTAAATTTGTTCCTCTGATAGGCAATATTCTTATCAAAAAAATTAAAATTATAGTTATTTACGCATTTTGTATTGTTTTTTTTTTTCGTGATTAACTTGTTTAACCAAATAAAAAATCTCTCAATGTACCTGCTGCTGTATGTCATATGAATAAATTGAAATTTATAGTAAAATAAAGAATTTATTATTAATATTCAGTAATGAAATAATCAACTACAAATAAATAAAGGTTTAATGTATATTTCAGCTGAACCCATCTTAATGCCATACCTTACTTATAGATACTTTATTTTTTTAATTTTATTACTTGATAATACTTGAAAACTTTTTTAAGTAATTTTATTGGTTTTTATTTTTTTTTTTTGTTTTTGTTGTATACGAATACTATTCGTCAAGGTCATTGTGATTCCCTTAGTCACAAATCACAATCAATATTTTAAGTATTGACAAAGGCCGACACCATACCATGCAGTTGACATTTAAAAATGCCAAACCAAAGTACATATTTAGACTTGAAAATAAAAAAAAAAAAAAATAATCAAAACAAATAAGAAAATTTAATTCGCATTGCTAAAAAAGAAGAGATGTGTGTGGTATTGAATGATACTTTGCTACTGATGCCGCGCATCATGTTAACGTTAATTGATTTTCAATGTGCAATAAGCGTGAAGTGAAGATACTTTTTGGTATTTAAACATTAAAAGATCAACAAACCAATAAATAAATTCAGATTAGATGACATTTTTTGTTATTACTTTTGAGGAAATTAAAAAAGGTCAAATGACAACAAAAAAAATTAAGTTGTCAAAATCGACTCCTTGTTATTGGACAAGGTTATAAAAATATCAATTTTGACTAAAAAAATAATTTTTTTATTCATAACATAAAAACAAAACTTGAAAAACATAAATAATACATTACAAATTTTTGGAAGGTGAATCATTTTTAGTCATAAACATTTTGTGAATCTATTTAATTATGTACTTTACATAAATCTATGTTTGAACATGTCATAGTTAAATATAAATACATATTTTTGGTTTCATTAATAAAATATATTAAATATTAAAGATTATTTGTAGGAAGCTTGAACATTTTAATATTAGTGTTAGGTCTTCATTCAGTAAACTTATCTTTTACTACACAAAAATTACAAATTCTAGAAAAATGTCTCATTGACTTAAAAGTAATGTTTTGAATTTTGAAAAAATATCAAAATACGATTGCAGAGATTAGGAAATTGTTGGTTCGAAATTCTATATGCCTATCAATTAATATGTTGTGGTAGAACCTAAGCTAATGGTGATCAGTTTTTGTATTAAATGCTTTGGATTTCGTTTTCCTGAATGATATTAGCTGCCCCTGGTTATACCATTCAGAAATGCGAATCAGGAAAAATGTTCCAATGAAGTTTTTAGGTTTTGTTCAATCGATTTACATAAAACGCAAATAATACACTTTTCTGTCATCCAATTTATCGTTGATTTTGTATTAAGTTAATCAAATACCGTTTTTTTAACACTAGATAAGGCAGACCTGGATTAAAAAAAGAGCATATAGTATTATATTCTGGAATTGTTTTGCAGTCCTTTTTGTAAAATAATTTTTTTTTGCAATTTGAATACATATTTCTAAAAATAAAAATTTCTTAACTACGCACCAAGAATTTAGAACCTTGTTTTACCCACAGCTTAATAAGAAAACATGCTTCCTAAATAAAATAGCTTGCTTCAAAGTTATTCCCTACTATTGATACCGGTTATATTTGAATTCACTTTTGGTTTTTATAGAATTAAATGGTGATTAAAATATGAATTAATTAAAAAAAAAAATTCAACAAACCATAAACCCGTCTGAATACCTACCTAACTATTTGTCACAAATAACGGTTTAATTACTATTGAAAAAAAAAAAATAAATAAACTTTTAAGATACGAATCTTTATTTAGCGAACCATTTGTTAGATAGATAAGATCAATATTTGACTAAAATAGACGGTAATACAACCTGAAATCCATAAGATATTTAAAACTTTTATTTGGAAGTTAAAAACCCAATTAACACACTCTGACATTGTAGTCGTTATGAATAAATCATCAACTTTTTTTTAATCACTCTCTATTAATAAAAACAAATAACAATATATCTTTAAATTAGAAGATATATCAACAAAAACTCATTTTTTATGCAACACACTTTCATTAGCACATCAATATAATTTTCCTATGTATCTTTGACAGTTTGCCATACAACAACAATGACACATAAAGACAACAAAATTATGCACTTTACACTCAAAAATACTGCCGTGCATTGAGTCATGACATGCAAATAAATCACAGTCTTTATTCAAAAAAGTCTAAAAGAAACTCCTATTTGCACACAACACAACTTGACACTCTGTTGAATATTCAAATGCATCTCTCTCATCTCGCTCTCAACCGCAAAAGAGGAAGATTTATAAAACTTGAATAGTCCAACCAAACAATAGTAAGGAAAAAAACACTCAGCAAAAGTACCTTCAGTTGCACGACACTTAAAGATATTAGATAGATACTGGTGTCTTCAAACTTAAGCCTATAGTCAACTCACATTGTCATCGTAGATGAATTTATGGCCAAAATACATCGGTTTCTGTGCATCGTATCCATAAAGCAAGTACCTCAGGTTTTCCATCACAATGTATCTTAAATTTTTGCAAAAGAAAGAACAAAAAAAAGGTCAAATAAAAATCCACCACCTTCGACCCCCTTCGTTATATCAACTGAATCGCTAACAACAACCAAAACTTACGTATCATCATCTGCCTTGAGAAACCATTCGCCTTCGTGCAACAAATTCTCATAGACATAACTAAATGCTTGGCGTGTTTTTGTCCACAAATTGTCATGACTATCCTCAACGCCAATATCAACTGCACCCAGATCCTGGTCGTTTTGGTTGCTTATGAAGATCAATCGGTTACAACGTTTGCCCCAAGTTGCCTTCAAATGTGTGGCTTTGTCGCGATTGCCGGCATAAGTCAGTATCATGCAAACTATGCGAACTTCTTCAAACAAATCCGGGTAGGATTTGGTGATAGCAGCACTCGAAGTGGATAATGATGATGGCATAGCTGCAGATGACCCGTAAGATGAACTCGCCTCTCCAGTGGTTATAACCAGGGTAGTTGTTGGTCTTTCACTGAGTATTTCTGTCACCGAAGTGCCATAAGACAAAAGTGTGACAAATGCCATGGCAAAGCCAAATACAAATCCAAATAATGCTGCTAGTCGAACCTTAAGGCTTGACACTGTCTTGAGACAAAGGAAACATAAAATAAGATATCAACGGTTTTTTTTTATTTTGAGGTATAAAATCACCTTCGCCGCTGTTGCCACTACGACGCCTACTCAATAGTACGTCCGAACCCATCACCGATTTTTGTTAGACTAATCGATGTTCAACCAGGCTTAAAAAAGTGTGCCTGCTCTTTTAGCTTGAGGTTGATCGCGAAGCTCATCCATTGATACCTACTCAGGCAGATGGTTATTTTTTTTTTTTTTTCTTCTTGACAATATTGACAATAGTGTTGTTTATGTGCGATATGCGCGACGCGACTCAAACGGATAGCGAAACTGATGATTCTCGATACCGGTGACCGGTTTGAGTATTTAAATCTAATGGGAATTTGAATAACCAGACAGAGAATAATAGTCGGGCGTCAACTTTTATAGAATATCGTCAGTTAACAACTTCCAGGAGCTTAAAAAGAGATTAAGTTTTTTTTTTATGGTTGACTTGATTACACACGAATATTTTCTTCGATAAAACGGAAATGGATTTACCTGTCCCGGGGTGTGAAAATAAACTTTTTAATGTTTTATGATAATGGGGTTAAAAGTTATATGTTGTCAACAAAACTCCCTATATGAAAAAAAAGCTGCAATCAGGATTACAGTAATACGGAAGTGGAATGCTTGCTTAAAAATTCGGAAAACTCTTTAAGCCAAAATATTATTCTTAGGCTTTTTGCGACTCAATGACTAACCATGACCTTTGTTATGGGTTTGTTGACAGTTATTTGAGCAAGGATAGGTTTAAGGACTGGTAAGCACTTCACATTCGATTCAGTTTCTAAACATAATCTTTCTAGAAATATTCTCCTTCCAATGCCTTATGTCATATTGTCAGCAAAAGAATCCATGGAGAAAAAACTTATCACTATAAGTCCAACTTCCCAATAGCCATAATGCAATCTTCCTCTACGAATAGTATTTACTGCATGGCTTTTAATTGCTAAGAACCTATTCCATTCTAAGGTATAATCTACATATTTATAATATTAGACATTATCGACACTATGAAGTTCAACAGAAGTACACCTTAAAAGAATAAATCATCAGGTTAGGTCCCTCGACCAAATAACAAGTACTTCGACGTAATATTGAACAAATACCCAAACAAGTTTCTCCATTCAAAAATTTGATTTACTTGTTGAAAACAACTCTTTGTATCATACTTCTAGTTTTAGGCTTTAGTTCTTCATTTTTAATAGCATTTAATAGCAGAACCGAGATCGAAATAGGGTTCTTATTTTTATAGCTACGGCCTCCACTAATACTTTCCAGGTTCCCGTTCGACTGTCCTGAACTGTGCCGCTGGTGTATTTTTTCCATTTCTACACCTTCCTGTATGCAAAAATTACCTTTTTGAAGCGCGTTGTCAATCCACTGCCCCTTTTATTACTATATGTAGGTTCTCTACGTGTTTTCATATGAAGCTTATTATTTGATATGCGACTACGAATATCCTTAAGATGTGTCGTAGTCACTAACGTTTAGCTTATTTATAAATTGAGTTGATAGTATTTTTATATGTTATTCTTACGTGCTACTAGCCAAGTCAGTACGGTCTTTAAACTGAAAGAATTGTTTATCCATATTTTTGACAGCTTTCCGAATGCATCCTTCGCCTTCTGAATAACGCCACATTGATGTCTTGTTCAGTCGCACTTTTGGTAGGCGAAATCCCATGATACTTTCTCAACCGGTGACGTCTTGAAATATTAAATTGAATAGATTAGGTACTTCCGAAGCTGAACATTTTCATTTTTTTTCAGTTTTGCAGCACGATTTGTACTTTAGTCTCAACTAAATTCTTGTCTAGCACTGGTGCACTGAGGTATTCTTTACCCCGTCAGTATCTATTAAACTGCAAATGTGCGTAATCATTCGAACGCTACCATCAGATGGTTATCTTGGGTCATCTTTATATTATCGCTCTCTTCTGTTTCTAATGCCCATCAGCAGTAATTTAAGCTCCTGAAGATGAAGATGATACTTGGTCATATTTAAAAAACCTAAATTTCGGAGAAAAATTCGAAAATGTACCTGCATTGCAAAGGCAGTACAGTAAAAGAACAACAACTGTAGCGCCTCATGCATATAAGAGGGTTAACCTGTTTGAAATTCGAAGGTCGACAAAAGAGTCTAGCGCCATGTAAAGTTACCAGGAAAGGTATTCAATTTCAATTCAAATATATTAATTTATTACTAATAAATTAACAATTAATTGTAATTTTAATTATTATTTAATTAACAACTTAAAAAATGCATAATGCTCAACATAACTTTGACCCCACATCAATATACAACCCTAGTGACCTAGACTTGTAAATAAGACGTGCGAAACTACTTCATCATATTTAAAGTCTGTTGTCATTCAAATAAGGCAGTTCTATTATGATTTGAAATATTCATATCTCACATCAATAAAATCATATTGTAGACATATAAACAAACTTAATAAGTCTTGAGACCCTATATAAAAACATAAATAAAATATCAAAATCATAAAGTCTCATAACCTTGACCTTTTCCTATTTTGGTTGTTGTCTATGCCAACTCTACGTGAAATTGTCGCTATTGTTGATTTCCGACACACAAATACCAAATTAAATGTTAATTTTTAATAAATTCTGCATCATCATTTTAATTATAATTTGTGCAGAATCTAGAAATGTTTAAACTCGAAACATTTATTTATCACCTCCAAATTAACAATTTCACGCTAAAAACAACTGATGACAAAGTAGTGGGTAAAAAAAACTTTAATTTAGTTATCATAAATTGTTTTTCTTGTTTATGTTTAAATTTTTATATATTTTATCTTTTGTGGAATTTCCTCATTTCAACCGGTCTTGAAAAAAGAATACACCACCGGGTGTCTAATGAAACCTATAGACATGGCGTTCAAACAAATCAATCGCTTTTAGCATAAATTTATCGGATTTTAAATAAATAAAAATTTAAATAATATTTCTTTTTTTTAAATTATTTATAATTTCTGCTTAAATATATGTAATAAAACAAATGAGTAGGTGTGAAGTAAAAAATTAATGAAAATAAATAAAATCCCTGATTAATGATATGAAGCTGAGCCCTTGGAGTGTGCTGCCGCAGCATGATGGGCATCATAGCCCAAAGGTTCACGATGCACGACAGCATTGAATCCATTATGGTCATCAGCGGTGTAGGTAACGGTCCTCTTGAAGCCATCGGCATCGATCAGACTGTATTGACCATGGACGGCATCACCATCACGGGCTTCTGTTTGGCTCTTGATGTCTCCGGTGTGTTCATCGTGGACGCCATAGTTAAAATCGTATTTGGGCGGTGCATAGTAGTCGACATGGTGATGGGAATCATGTGGAAATTCGTACTCTCCAGCTGCGACAACAGCAACAATGCAAAATGCAACTACAATCTTTAAGAAAAAAAGAAAAAGAATGTATCGTATGAAAAAGGACAACATTCGAGACTCGAATCCTTTTCTTACCTTTAAGGACATTTTGTCTTTGTTTTGTTAGATGAACTACAGGTAATGTATCTGTTAAGAGAGCTAAGAAGTGACTGGTACCATCTGAGTGCACTACACTGTTTATTTATAAAGAAAGTTCAAGTGTGAGAGTTCCCCCCATTTCAAAGGTCTTGGCTACCAAAAAAAAAAAAAACATAAAACCCGAAAAAAAAAACAAAACAAAAATAGCTTTCAATTTCATTTTGACAGGCAAACGAGAGGGAAATCTATTTCAAAAGATATTCAAAGTATCTCTATAAGCCATCGAAGATAATAAAAAAAAAAAATTAAATACCAAAAAACTGGTAAGTAACAAAGATATAGGTTGTACCTAGAGGCTGGGCCCGGGTTGTCCCCTTTGGAGTTTCGTCACACATGATGCTCATTGAAGAGCAATTGGCTTTTTTTTTTTGTTGTAATTTTATGCTCGTTAGCGGGCGATAGATAGATTTGAGTAAATTAAAATTTTCAATTATTCATTCTTTTAAAGAGTGATTACATCAGAATGAAGTAATCAAAATATTAAAAAAAAAAAAAAATAACGGAAAATACCTAACAAAACATTTTTTTTAAGAGTTTAACAAAAAGTGTCTGAATAAGCCATAAAGCTGCCATTACTTATTTTTATGGACTTTGTGCCTGTGTGTGTGTTTTTTTTTTCTTGTTTCAAACGATAAATGCGGAAAGTGGAACAATGTATAAGAGTTTAAGAGTTTCATATAGCGGTTTACTTACGTAGGTATATTATGATGTCTTTGAAATAGTTGGATTAAGAGGTCTTTTGGTAAGTATGTCGATGATGGTAACCTTATATGGGTTAAGGTTGAATGGAATAACATCAGGCACACTGTAAATCATTCGATTGCAGATAAATATTATTAAAAAAAAAAACTACTAAAGAATTAAGTATTAACAAAGTTCAATTGATTAACGTTTTTACATGGTAGTAGCTAATTTTCATCAGTTTTTTTGAATTTTAAAAACAGATGGTCACTGTGGCGTATGTGTAACATTTTCTTCTACTGAACAAATTCAATGGATAACATTTTTTTTTTTTATCAGTGGCCTCATAAAGAAACCACTTGACCTTTATTGACCACTTAATGATATGGGGTATTAGCGTTTTCAAACCACTCATTAAAAGCTGATGTTTTTTAAAAGTGTACTTCTTGCATTCATACTTCCTATTACAAATATTATTACTCCCTCGCATACTTGTGGATGTGTTTGAATTGAATTTAATTAAATTAAACCAAACTTTTAAGCGTTGTTAAAAGCTGAACCCAGAGGCTAGAAACTAGAAGCGAATATTTTAAATTACGGATTCTATTGTTATGTTTAATAAAATTTTATTACTGCCATTTTTACAAACTTTTTCCTTAATACCTTTACACATTCCATTTCAGAAACGTATCGACAAACTAAAAATTGTATAATCTTTCATTCTGTAAAGGGTTTATCTTCCGGAATAGTTAGTCGTTTTTTGGTTTTTTTTTTAATTTTAATATTTTTTTAATTCCACTTGAAAGTTTATACACTAGAAATTTGCTATTTTTTTTATATACTTTCTATAGTAAATAATTATTTCATGTATAATCTTAGGCCTAATAACAAAAAAGAGACCAAAATGAATAAACTCGTTGCTTCCACTTAAAGTGTTTCTTAAGTTTTCATTTTTCTATGACTCAAAAATTATATATAATTATCTACATATATGCTTCCACTCTTGCTCATTTGTTTTGTCATTTATTTTCAAATCCAAACTGAGTTTAATCAAGTGACGCAGAGTGTATAATGTGAGATGATGATTGATGCGAGCAATACATTCCAAGGAAGTCAAGTTTTTGACGTGTGATAATGAAATAAGAATATTTGAAAAAGAAAAAAAAATGTTATTTTAGTGCCCATTTAAATTACATACAGCCAGCAGTTGTTGTAAGCAGTAGTGGTCGTTCTCCTGAAAGTACGCAACACATATTGTCAAGGTTGAATGTCCAATTTGTAATACAGTAGCGGCAGATAAGTTTGGTCATAGTCGTAAGAAATATCAAATGTTTGTTGTGGACATCAATTTTTGTCCACACTTTAATAGATTTACATTATATGGTAATTTACTTAAAGTAATGTCCAGACGGAATCATTTATCACCAATCAATCAATATCAAACTTACTGGACCCATACGTAATTTCAATGAGACCGCAAGAAAAAGAGCGAAATAACGTGGACTAATACTCGACTGGTTTTTAACTACTATTAGGGGTTTTTAACGACTTCTCGATGAATTCCCGGCATTTATTCGCCATCTCACACGTTTTTTTTTTCTGAGGTATAACACACTTTTGCCAGCTCAGTGCTCAGGCGTCGATAAAACTAAAACTTCCAAGGAATTCTTATTTTTTAATACTTTAGTTTAAGAATGATGACTGATGATTAATAAATTCAGGCTAAAGTATTAAGCCAATTGAAATTGTTGAAAGAATGAAAATTCTGGCGAGCCATAAATAGCTACAGTAGTTGTTGTCAAGTAACTGATAAGTTGTATAAAATGTTCATTACGACACTTAAGGGGGAGATGTTCTAGTTAAATGGTGGGTATGAAACAAAATCGGTTGATTAGCTGTATCCATGATTAACAACTCAAACTATTAGTTTAAATGAATATTTGAGTATACAGCTTTGAATGATCATGGATTAAAGATAATCAAATCTGAACAAATGTTGCCCTTAATTTAAGCAAGTAAAAATCCATAGTTTGTTACATTAGCAAAATGTAATAAGACATCACCTTGCTGGAAAGAAAATATAAGTAGCAAGTCAGTATTATTGCTGTAATATTTTGAAAAAATATCTTCCAACTTGGTGCTTTGATAATTTATCAGTAGGTAGTTACCTAACTACCTGAGCATTGGTGACAAATAAAATAATTAAAAGAATTTTTTTATGCACATTCATCACACAATGAAAGAAAACTTTCTTGAAATTCATTTTTTATATTTTCCTGATACAAATTCTAACTAGTAAAGCTACCAATTTTCTTTTAATGGGTAGCCCATTCTCTTAATAATAATAATTGAAACATACTCTGCCAAATATTGTGATTTTATTTTATTTCACCTAAATTTTTTTTAGTTCAAACGGCCTTCGCCTCTTTCTCTTCCCATTTTCTACTATCAGTAATTCTTTTAATCAAATAGATCTTTCCTCCATATGTCAGTAATTAATAGAAAAATAGCGTTTCCATCCAATTAGACTACTTCGTAAGACTCTACGCCAATTTTAAATCAATTTGCAATGAATACTATAGTGTGTAAACGTTTCGATACAGTCTACCCAAGAATTCCACATTAGGCAACTTAATCATCTAATTTCATAAATTAGTCCATAAAAACTATGCAGTTTGTGTGTCAATTTTAAATTGCATTTAATATCTTAATTGAATGAGTTTTTTTTGTCAAGTTGAACTCTAGACAAGGCATCACCAAATAATGTAACAAATGTATATTGTTACTACTGGCCTAATAGTGCTACGGCCCTAACATGTAAGCAAACTTTAGTAATTTATTCAGAAGAAGTTGCCAGTAAAATAAGTGGGTAAAACTTCAATGTAAATGTATGGATCATCAAAACCAAATCCAACTGTCTACTTAATAATGATTTAAATATCAATTAAAAATAAAACGTAAGTATTGTTTTAAATCATATTTAAAAACTAATTATGCTTGACATTAAATGATTGTTTTTGTTACCGGTTAACTTATCTAAAACAGAAGTACCACTGCTTTACACAAAACCATTTAAACCTGCTTTGCTCAGATTATAATCTTTTAGTAAAAAAATAAAAAACACAAAACATTAACCGGCTTAAATTAGATTTTATAATGTTCTCATTATTGGTATTGTTAAAACTAAATTTCCTGATACTTGTCAGCATTTTGATTGAGTTTTTCTCCTAATGCACTCCAACTACCAAAAAAAAAATAGTTAAAATATCGCTCCACCTGCACTGCAAAGGTACATTACCCACATCCGCTTCTAATACCTATTAGACTTGCCTCTTTATTTCATTCAAAGAAATTCCACAAAATATATGTTCAAGCCACTATCTTTCTTTTTCCTATAATCCATCGTGACAAGAATTTCAAATTTGAGTGACATTTAACGAAACTTCTTTAAACAAAAAATGTATATAATTTTTTTCGATAACCCATCACCTTTGTCGCAGCTTTAACTAAAAAAAAAACTACTGCAAAGTCTCATGGCTAAAACGAATCATGTTTTTAATTTATTTAATTAAACTTTCCAAAGCCCAAAATCAAAAAAAAAAGCAAACTAAATATATTCACAAAAATATTTAATTGAGTGTCTTTTGAGTTTTTTTTTTTTTGTCACTCTCGCTTTTTAAATGCACACTCTTTGAACCAACCAAAATAAACTCTCAAAAGAATCTTTTCCAACAATAAAATATCCAAAACAAAAATAAAAAAAAATACATAAACAATAAAAAAAAAAATCCTCAATAATTGAAGATACACCGGCTTAAGCACAAACCGAGCACAATGATCATGAAGAAGATCCAAAAAAGTATCTCAACACTCAGTATCTCTTTGAGTGTTCAGCGGGAATGTTTGTTCAATTGAAAAAGAGCGTTAATTTCGTTTGAAATCGTAAAGTTTATAAACGTTTACGGCACAGATACCAGTTTATGGTATAAAATATTTACATATTTGTTGTTGTGGGTTCATGAAATTGCCGCCCGATCGCTACCATCGATCGTTCATGACTTATGGTGTCGGTGTCGCGACAATATAACAACGAAGACGACGAAGACGACGAAGACGACGACGACGACGACGGTGATGATGATGAGTCAAGCTTGAGTGATCTGCAGTGTCTTACAAACTTTACAACTTGTCAGTAATAATTGTTTTTGGTTAATCGGATCGCGGCAAAAAAAGGTGTAAGAAATATTATAACTTCAAGGCTTTCCACTCAAAGCTAGTTCAATACAAAAGTATGCCATAATAACTAGGTTTACGTTTGAGTGTTTTTTTTTCTTTGATTTTTGCAATTGAGTGGAATATATAAAATTTTAGTGATTTTTTTTTCAATAATTTCGATATTTCCAATGTCATTCGTGTATCTACGCACCTAAGTGGTCTATAAAAGCTAAAAAACAACAACAATCCACAACATGAAAGCCTCGATAATATTCATGTTTGGCTTGATTCTGGGCTTTTGCCTGTCACAATTGTTGCACATGACATATTGGACACCAAATTTTTGTGACGATGATTCATTTGATGCTACTCCATTATTACGCCGAAGGAATTTACATGCTCGGTATGAGGAGGATATAGATGACTTAACTGAAATTGTGTCCAATAACCTGGTGGATCATGATGGAATTCCATCGCACAAGACCATCACTATCAACAACAATTTTATAAAAAATAATATCTCACTTGCCACACGATTGTACAATGAGACACGAGTCTTATGTTGGATATTAACAGGACCGGCTAACCATATGAAGAGGGCAATACACATCAAGAAGACCTGGGGATCAAGATGTAATAAGTTGTTGTTCATGAGTTCGGTTGAAGACGAAGAACTGGGAACGATCAAGTTACCTGTTGGTGAGGGTAGAAAAAATTTGTGGTTCAAGACGCGAGAGGCATTCAAGTACATTTGGGATCATCATCGGAATGATGCGGATTGGTTTCTCAAGGCCGATGATGATACGTGAGTATACCTATACAACATTCATGATATAGAAATTGTGTTGGAGTTTATTTTGTCGTGACTTCACAAACAAACAAAAAAAAAAAAAAAAAAGAAGTTATAAAAAAATGGGTAGAGCAGGTTTATGTGTTGTTTGATTAAGGTGTGCAATGTTTTGATGACGAAGGGGCTCAAGCCGAGGCAGTTTTGCAAATATTTTTTTTTATTATTAAATAAAATTATTTTGAGGCTTTCTTTTTGGGTTTAAATAAAGTGTTGTGGGATTGTTTTTGTATTTGTTAAAAATAAGTCGGAGGGTTGTTATTAAATTTTTTTAGTGTTTTTCCCTTAAATTTTGATTTAGATCTTACGGTTTTGAATAGAGATCTCTTATAAATCTTAAGATTTTGTTGAGTTAAATTATTCTTTTGAATTTAGTTAGTTATTAAAATTAACCATTTTTGTTTTTGCAATGGGGTACCTGCTAATGTACTAAGTTCTATAGGACAAGTTTAGGAATCGTCAAATTGAACTCGAGAAAACACTGAAACGGAAATTCTGTCTGTCTGTCTGTCTTGTCTTGATATACATCCTAAACAACTGAAGGGATTTTTATTATAATTGGTTGTTAACGATACCTGCCCTTTGACGAAATTGACAAAAAAACAACTAACTAACTTGAAAAAAAAAACATTTTTTCATCGGTCAATAAGCAAACACGTTTTCTTTTTTGTTTCTTATTATCTCCTAAACGACTCGATTTTTACACAAAAGAATCCTATGATTATTAATATCAAAACACTTAAAGTAAATTTATTTTCGATTTTTTTTTTAAAAGTTTCAATCTTTTTTTTTTGCAAAAATTCATTTTTCGAAAACGTGTTAATCTTTTTTTTTATTTAAGCTTGTTTTCTTGAAAATGGCATATATTTTAAGACAAGGCTTGAGTATTTTTACATATAAAAATTGTTTTTGTTTATAAACGGCTTTAACGATTTTTTTTTTATTTATTTATCTTTTTTAACGAAATTTAAGAAGTTGTTTAGTTAATTTTAGTAATGAAATTTATGTTTTTTTTTTGTAAATTAATAATTTTTAAAAAACTATGTATGTACAGAAGATTTAGCATCCACAGAATCTTTGACCCTAAGAGCAAGTACATGCGATCCAGTCGTGTATTTAATTTTTTTTTTTTTCAAACCCTTCTAATTAATTTCAAACTATGATCTTATTTGAAAATTTGCTTAAAAAATAAGTGATGATTTCAGATAATAGTTAAGGTAAATGTGTGCTGGTTTGTATTTCCTTTTTTTTAAATTTATATTTTTGGTTTCAAAATCTAGATTTTTGCACCCAGTTATAAGCTTAAAAAAAATTAGTATGCAAAAACAATAAGAACGATATCCTTGATAAATTTTTACGCTAAAGACTAAAGCGTTTATAAAAAAAAAGAGTGCTTCCCATATATGTTTAGGTAGTATTGATTTGATCATTTATTTGTTAAGGTGCTTAGGAGTGTTAAAAGGCTTGTTATTGTTTGCATTATATCTTTGTTTTGTGTCTTTCTTTGATAAATTGACGTAAGTAGACAATCGTCAACTTGAACAAATACAAAAACAGTGCTTTTTAAGTTATTGGATTATATAATAAGTTAACGAGAGTCAACACTGTTTATTGTTTTTGTTCAACAAATGTCTCAAATAGGAAAATTTTCGGGCTCTATTTGTCTGTTTGAATATAACTCGAACTACAGCCTAAACCACAGAAGCTGATTTTTTTTTGGGCCAAAGCTAACGGTACCTGCCATATGGCCATTAAGGAAAAGTTAATTTTTATCAAAAACGATTTTAACGATTTTGACAAAAAATGTTGTTCCTACTTTTGTTAGTAGGGTCGTATAGAAGGGTAGAAGGGAAGAAATATTTTTTAAAATTTTATAAGCGGTAGGTACCCATTTTTTTCTTCATTATTGCTATTGTCTAAAGGAACGTAACTGATTTTGATAATTTTTTCATACGAAAATTTCTTTAAAGTTCTTAGATTATTTGATGTATGTAAAAAAATTTCAAAAATCTAGTTTTTGGATTTAATGAAAGCTTTCAACTTCTTTTTTTTTTTTAATTTTAATTTTCCTTAGTAAAATAATTTATAGATCCAAAATACATATTAAAGAAGATATTTGAGTCATTTTAATTTTGACTATAAGAACAAGTACGTGCGACCCAATCGTGTATTTTAATTTCTATTGTTTAATATTTGTATTTGATAGACACACTGTCTGATTTGAATTCTATTCTGTTGATTTAAAAATCAAAGTCAATGTATCTGCAAAAACATTGCTAATCCTCGTTTCATTTTTTATCTGAATGATTAGTTTACCTATTGCAAATCAAATTGCATAAATCTAGATTGATTTAAGAACATTTCGAATATCTAGATAACCATTTTCTTTCCTAGATACGTAATAGCTGAAAACCTTCGATCCTTCCTCTATCCCTACTCAACAAATTCTCCTGTTTACTTCGGATTGAAATTTAAACCTCATGTCAGACAGGTAAGTTGATAATTAAAAAAATAAACCATTTTTTACCACTAATTTTTTTTTTTTTTTAAGGGATACATGTCTGGGGGTGCTGGATATGTTCTTAGCCGTGAAGCTCTTCGACGATTTGCCGAATTAGCATATCCTAACAAAACAATTTGTCGTCAAAATCATGGCGGCTCCGAAGACATGGAAATGGGATATTGCCTGCAAAATGTAGGTGTTGCAGCAGGAGATACCCGAGATGAAGAGAAACGTGGACGTTTCTTTCCATATGGACCACAGTCTCACGTAATTGCCAGAGATAAAAGCCATTGGTATTGGAGATATATATTTTATGCAACAGAAGATGTGAGTTTTTTTTTTGTAAAGTACATTCCAAAAAATGTGTTTAGAAATGTGATATAATTTGTTTTTTTTTTTTACAGGATCAAAATTGTTGCTCAAATCATGCGATATCATTTCATTATATCCATCCGGACACATTTTATTTGATGGATTATTTTATATATAGTTTAAGATTATTTGGAGTGACCAATAAACTGGACACATTGATAGATAAATATGATGAAGATGATATGAATAAATTCATCGATAAATGGCGAAATGAAACTTCTGACAATAAATTATAGGTAATAATAGTTTGAAAAAAATATTTGTGATTTTGAAAAAAGAATGAGAAAATAATTAATTTAAATGTAAATGTAAATGTAAATGTAAATGTTAATTTAAATGTAAATATGTTGTAAAAAAAGACTTTAGGTTTAAGTATAAAAAAAAAAGAAGACATGTAACAGTACGCTTATATTGGAACTATTAGACAGATATTGAAATATATCCTATTACATAAGCTTAGATTAATTGAAAAATAAAAATGTAGGTGTGTGCATATGAAATATTGTATCAAAATTGTTGTTTGTGTGTCGGGAACACACCTCATTCCTTATTATTTTTGAGGTAAGTTAAGAATGTTTAAAGGAAGATTTTGATAAAAAAAATGCCCATTATCATCAATTCTTTATTGATTGTAGCTGTGTAGGTGCTTATACCATTCTTAAGTATACTATTAATGAGGGCCCTGAAACCGTTTAAAATCACAATTTTTTCTTTTTAAGACTTCGGTTTGCTGCAAATCAAATAAATTGCATCAAATCGTTTTCAGTTGTTTGCTAACAAAGGAGTTTAATAAAAAACTCGAGAGGCTGGTGACTTTGAGAAAAATCGTCAAACATGGAACTGGGATGAATTAAGGTAATCTTTGAGCTGGGTTTTCAATTATTACTTGCTTAACCCTTTTTGTGAATTTTGCAGTTGATGCCATAATTCGTGGAGAAAATCCGAGGAATAAAAGGGGCAAATAAAAAGTTGTCGCTTGAAATCAGTTCCTGCTTACTACACGCCCACAGGAAATCGCTGAGAGAGTGTCATTCACTAGATAAAACTTCGTGAGCTAGTCGTGCGAAAATAATTGTCCAGCAATATAAGAAAACGGATGTTTTTTTTGTTCACTAAATTAAAAAATCCATCCATTTAACCAGCCATTTAGGTGAGCTTGGTATATTGTTTTATACTATCAGCGAGTAAGAAACTAATTTAATTTTGTTTAAACATAAATTAAAACCACTAAAACATTTATAGTTGAATTCACAGACATTTTTCATTATTTAATTAAATTCTTAAATATTAATTTAATAATTTTACTTGTTTTTTTATAAAATATTGTGGCATTTTTGTTTTTTTTTTTAAATAAAAATAATTATATTATTATACTTATAAATATAACAAAACAAATTGTTTACATAAAAATTTATTAATTTCATAATTTTTAATTAATATTTTTTTTTTTTGGAATATTTCTATTTCATTTTTGTATTCTTTGGTATACAGAACTTTACAAGAACCTTATTTATAATAATTACATGTACTTACTTAAACTTAATTTTCTTTTTATTAACATATTTAAAAATAAAGATTAAATAAAAATTAAAAAATAGTGCAAAAATGTACAGTCAAACTTATGAGCTAGATTTTGTATTTATATTAATTTTCTTATTTAAAAAAAATGGCAAAACAATAGAAATAATATTTAAATATTAAGGACAAAATATTAAATTCTTTTTTATATTTTAGGAAGAAATACATTTTTGGATTAAAATTTAAGTAGGTTTCAAAGGATTTTGATATAAATTCATAATTTTCAATTTTTTTTATTTTAACTGGGTAAGATTTTTGATTTTATTTTAAAATTTAAATCACAAGAAATAAAAAAAAAATTGGAGACTAATGACCTGTGAAGCGAAAAGGTCCTAAGGAATATTTTTTAAGTATTTTACAAATTTTTTTTTATTTTATTGTAAGTTTTGGATTTTTCATATAAGTCTTTGCTTTATAAAAGTTCTTTTTTGAATAGAATAGATGTCTTTTTCAATTTAATATTAATTTTTTGTTAGTTAGTGAACACATTATCGTGATCGTCTTTGCAAATGCTTCTTTTTGGGTTGTTTTCATTTTTTTAAACTAATTTTGTGTTGTTTTAACATTAGTTTTTGTAGTTTTAACATGAGTTTTTGTTGTTTTAACATTTGTTTTTGTTGTTTTAACATCAGTTTTAGTATTTGCTTGAGCTAGATATTCTTCTCTTGAGATCTTTGGTGGTAGGACATCAGGTGTAAAAACTTTACCATATGGCCGAAGATGGTATATTAGATAGTCGAGGACGTACATTTGATTTGGTGAGACATAATGGAAGGACACAGCATTGTCTGAACAACAGTCGAGGCCCTGAATAAAAGAGTATTTGAAAATAAATAAAAAATTAATGAAATTTTAAAACTAGGATTATTTATCCAGACATGTTACAAACTATGAAATGAAGCGACATATAAAAAACTCAAAAAAAAACTTTAATGTTCTTCGAACTTACCTCATCAGTCTCATAAAAAATGTACTGCCAGTACCAGAAACTTTTATCCACATGTCCCGGTATCAAATGATGTTCCGGTACAAATGGAAAGAATCTCCCCCGTCCATTGGAATCTCTTGAATCACCAGCAAATACTCCAAGATTCTGCATACATTTGCCCATTTCAACGTCTTCAGCACCTTCATTATCAGGTCTACACAATTTTGGTTCTGTGAGACCTTTCTCCACAAATAATCGTAACGCTTCTTTACTTAGAACATAACCAGCTCCACCAGACATGTAACCCTGAAAAAATCAGAAACGATAAAAATACAAATTTTCAAAATATACAAAATTAGAGCAACCTGTTTAACATAAGGCTTAAATTTACAACCAAAGTACATAGGGTCCTCAGGGTTGTATGGATAGAGCATATGGCGTAAATTCTCCACAATCACATAAGTATCATCGTCAGCCTTCATAAACCAATCAGCGTCATCATAATGATTCTCATAAACATACTTAAAAGCCTCTTTCGTTTTGGCCCAAAGATTGTTACGACCTTCGTTCACTGGCAACGCCACAGCCCCAAGCTCAGGATCGTCTTTGGAACTCATAAACACAACCTTATTACACCGATTGCCCCAAGTTCGCTGGACATGTCTAGCTTTCTTTTGATGATTATTCGGTTGGGTCATGACCCAGCACAAAACCCTCACTTCATTGTACAACTGATCGGCTATCGAGTTATTCTCATTGGAATGCGTATGGCTACCGAATTCACTCTCGGGACCATCTTGCTCCAGCATATCATGACTATTATGGGGATCATTGATGTTGCCAATTTGATGTCCAGCATATGGCATCCATTCTGGACGTCGCGGTGCGGATAATAGGAACAATTCAGCAAAACAGAAGCCAACCACAAGGCCAACTATCAGGCAGACTAGCGATCGTCGGTTGGTAAGAGCTCGATAGCCTACACATGAATGAAATGAAAATGCTTGAGATGACAAAAAAATTCTAAAAAAAAAAGGCAATCAACTTGGACTTACCATCAGTTGGCCTTCCAAGCAATCGGTAATCTCCATTCGCTGTCATTTTAATGCGGAATAATGTTTTTTGTTTTTTTATAATTTGAAATAAGTTCAATCAATTTCTAAGTTTTTTTTTTGATATTTCGGAAGGAATTCGTTGGAGTTTCTTGTCTACAGGTTGAAATTTTTGACTTTATTGTTAATTTCATTTGGTTACATTATTATTGTTGTTTGTTTTGTAAAGTAAATTCTTTGGTTTGATGAAGTCTGGAAGAAATTAATAAAAATTTATAAACTTAATAAAAGTAAAATAGAAAGGAGGTCTTAAAAAAAATATTATTGTCTTTTAATAAAGTTAAAATTTACAGCCATATTATTGACTAATTTTTAGCTAGTTTTACTATAAAACAATTTTTTTAAATCAGTGAATATTTGGTCAAAAATTGTAAGACACATTGTTGCACATTATACAACAAATCCCCAGAAAACAAGACCCTAACTAACTTAGAAGCTCTTGCTTTCCATTTGTTTTAGAAAACGATAGTCAAACTTTATTATTTTCAATTGGATCTAACAGCTTTCTTGTGAGTTTTTGCAAAATTAACCAAGGATAATAAAAGGTTTACAAATAATTATTACTTTCTTCAAGGACATACAAAAAAATAAATCATAAAAATATCAACTAAATTCAGCGATAAATTTTCATTGAGTACCGACCAAAAGAAAAAAAATTACGTATACGCCACAGTGACCCATTTTGACAATAGTTTATATAATAGGCAGTACCTCCATTCGAACATAAATATTGAGGTGTCAAATTACAGTCAATTACCATATTTCGGTTAGAATTCAGCCAGCAAACCCTTTTTTAACACAATTTTTGATATCAGGATTGGAAGTTCTATAATAATTGTACAGTATTAACAAATTTTGTTATTATTTAATTTATTTTCAAAGAACTAATATCATACTTTTTAAAACTATAAATGGCCAAGTAAACAACCATTAAATGTGTCACTCTAAAATTAATTTGTATTTTTACTGTGCCAAAAGTGGATGTTTTAAAATTGTGTACTCAAAAAAGTTTTTGCAATGTGTTTTATTTGGATTTGCCACGTCGAGTAAGTAAATAAAAAAATTATCACAATTATTTTTATACAAAACCGCTTGAATAAGGACAAAGTAGGTACTAAACGTTTAAAAGTACAAAAAACATAATATACTTAAATAAATTTCCCTCTCATATTCTCAAAACATTTAAACGAAAACTTTGAAATATTTTTTTTTTTTTTTTCATGAGAAGTTACCACTTCTCTTCTTTCTATCTCAAAAGTATTATATTATCATCAGCAAATATTTAAACAACAATTTTCTAAAATCTTATCTGGTTATTTTAATGCAATTAATTACAATACTGGACTCACTTGAGAAATATGAACTTTCTGTTCCAAAAGTAGAATGCTATTTACAAATTTCTTTAATTTTATTTTATTAAAAACTGGGACTTTTGATAGCAATGTATTTTTTATCTAATCTTAACATTTTTTTTTTTTTTTTTTTATAAATTAACTGCGACAGTTGAAAAATTGAAAAAGCCCTGACAACAACGTGACGGAGGACGTGTCCCTAACAGGTCTTTCTTTCCGTTCAATCACCTGAGACTAAACAAAAAGAATTGAATTCAATATTTAATAGAAGATAAAGCTTTCAACTTGTAGCCACAAAGATATTATTCAAACTGATTGTAAAGTTTAACAAACTGATAACTACCTTCATTAATAATATTTTATCTATTTATTTAATTTTGTTTTCCATTTTCTATTAAACAATGAACAAGTGTTTTTTTTTTTATGTTTGAAACAGGAACTTTTTAATTATATTTCCATTAACAAATTAAAGTTGATTTTGTTTTAACAATATTAAGTAAACTTTCAGCCCTGCAAACTAGAAAAAAAAATATTAATAATATTTACACAAATGTTAACTCAGCATTTTGTTCCAGACAGTTACTGACGTAGGAGTTACTAAACAAATTAAGCAGTAACTTATCAAAATAGGGAGCATGTAAGTGATGTATTGTCACGTCAACATCATATCAGTTTTTATCTAGAACAGAATAGCTTAAGTTTTTCTAAGAAATTTCGGAAAAGATAGACACAATAACAATTTACGTAGTTTATAGTTAAACACTTTGCAAAACCAAAACAAACTACTTAGAAACTAACAAGCTTATAATAAGATCTTCGACACTATTTTAAAGTTTAATGAGACGGAAATGTATCATGTCAAGAATTATCCTTAATGCTAGAAGTACTTTTCAGACTGTTATAATAATTAACTGCGAGATGACAGAGACAATATAATATAAACTATATTTTAATCATTCTCAGTCAAGTGAATATCAAAACGGTGGCAAAATGTATGCACTCCGTAAAGAAATAAAGAAAACATGAAGACAATGTATCTTTTGGGATGAAATGTAGAGAATTTTTTCAGCTTAATAGTTAAAAGTAGGATCTTTAAGGCGACTTAAAAATTTTAGACCAAAAGCCAATTACTTTGAAAACTAATTTTTAATTTGAATACATTTTTAGGTGTTTTAGGTGACAAGAGCCGTCTTACTACAAATATTTAGAAGAAAATATGAGAATAAAATAAATTAAAATATCGATACGTCGTTTATTATTTATTTTGATCTAAAAGAATAAATTCAATGGATAGATCCAACAGTGGTAGTAGGTAAGGAGGTTAGGAGGAGGTTATCAATTCAACTTTTTTTTTTGTATTTTGTTATCTCAGAACTTTTGACTACGTGGATCGATTTTGATGATTTTTTTGTATTTAAAAGCTAGTGGTCCTCATGGGGTTCCATTTTTTTTTTGACACTGGCATAAGAAAATAAAAAAATTCTGAAATTGTTTTTCTTTTGAAAGGTATTATTAAAAATAAGCTGTTCTCAGACTTAAATGACTTGAAGGAGTAGTTACCAGCTCAGACGAAATTTTTACGTAGAAGAAAATTAAAAATTAAGAATTAGTGTACAAAATTCACAAAAACATTACATATTTTCGATTTGTTTCTTTTTTAAATTAAAATTAAAAATGTATAAACAACGAAAGGTTTCAACTATTTGCACTTCCTCGTTGTTCGGTTTTAATTCAAGCACGAATATCGTACCCCGGTGATAAAAGCGAGAGTTTAAAAATGAAGCTTAAGGAATTTAAACTTTTTTTCATTTGTTTATCTTGATTTTAGGATACGGTTTAATAGTGATTTATTGTTTAAAAACTTATAATGATCAAAATTCATTTATTAATACAAAATTTCAAACAAAAACTTACAAAGATTTTTTTTTTTTTTTAAACTAACACAGTAAGTTAAATTATACTTCTGCACCTCTTCAAATGACTAAAGATACTAAAAATCTATTATCAATAAAAAGAGACACGAAAATCATTTTATGGAAAAGATGTTAAGAAAACAGACCCAGTTAATTTATTTAAAAACAAAAAAAAAAAAAAAAATGGTGCAATAGATGGTAAACATTAGAGAAATAGAACATCTTGATAATGTTGTGCTTGCTATTTCAAAAGTAATATGAACTGCGACACATAAGTATCTATTTGCATTTATTGTGATAAGAGTAATGAACCATATTTCCATATATGTATTTAGGTTCTATTTGATTGATGAGGAAACTATTATCATCATTGATAGTAAAGTGGTAGGAGATATATGTGGGTGGGTGTTGTTGATTGCGAAAGGGGCTACGATGTTGAAAACATATTTTTCTTCTTTAAACAAAAGGGTTTTATACTTGGCAAAGAAAAACATTCACTTTGGTACATCTGACACAGATTATATATATTTAAGGGCTTTGAACAAAATTTTGAATTTATTTTTATCAAATAAGTTTCATAACCAAAGTTTACCATAAACGTGGCATATTTCCATCATTTTGGCACCTCTTTAAATAAATGGCTTGTTAAATCATATAGCAAATATTTAAACTTTTAACAAAATTTTGTTCTATATTCCTTTTTACCACTGTTTCAATTGAACAAATTTTATTTTAGTTACCTCTTCCGATTTCGTATGAAAAGCAATAATTCCAAATTGCGTAACAAATTGTTTATTTTTGACAAAATTTTGGATATTTGGATTTTTTTCGTTTTGTGAAAGTTCCAAAAAGATTCTAAAATATTCTGACACATTTGTGAATGGAACTAAACAATATACTTTAATACTAAATACTCTTAAGCATTTATATGGGTTTCCATAATAATATTGGGATATTTTTGACATCATTTTTATCAAGTAGGTAGGTACATACTTGTAGCTTTTTGAATGGTATACTAAGTCAAAATAAGTTGTTAAAAAAGCTACATAGTTTTACACGATTTTTGAAACACCAAAAATTTGTGTAACAAATTGTGTATTTTGGTCACAGATAAGTATTTACAATAGCATCTGTACCAAAATTCGGAAATCAACAAACATGATAGATAAATCGTGTTTTTGTGTCATTTGCTGTCATCGAATATGTCGTTCAGTGTTGTTCTAAGACCAAAATACACAAATTTATACACACATTTTGGTGTTTACACAAGTCGTGGGATACCCGCTTTAGTAAACTAATCTTATTATTGTAAAATCTTTAACTTCTAAGATCTAATCCTCTAGTGCAACTCAATTCAAAGTTAATTCAACACTGAAAAACTGTGATTATTTTTTTCTAATTCCCCATTTCCCTTTTATCAATTAAATTAATTTTTTATTTAAAGTAATTATTTTGTGCAAACAAAAATTTTATTTAACTCACCTAATTATCCCAAGGCTTGTATGTTGTTATTCTGTTTTATTAATTATACCCTTTCATACTCGAATTATAAATAAGAATTATTATTGGATCACACATTTTGCTGTTCTTCCATTCATCATCTGCATTTTAACTTTGATTCTCTGTGTTAGTTTGTGTGTTTTTGACTCAAGTCCAGCTCAAGTATGAGTGAGTGCATTATTTGTCGTAATTTTGATGAACATGCACATTTGTTTTTTTATTATTTTATTTTCATTTTCACTTTTTTTTTTGTTCTTTTTTGTTTTCATTTGTTGTTTTTTTTTTTTTTTTTTTTTGATGTATAAAAGTATACAAGTCAATGTAATGTGTGATTGTGCCTTAAGAATTTATTCACCCCCACTGCATGCCGGCATTAATAAAACCTTTAACGTTTGATGGATCAATGAGTCAAATGGGGTGACAAAGAAGGATACAAAGCAACAAAATAAAAATTAATTAATTTATACACTCAATTTAAATTAAATGTATTTAATAAATGAACTAAAGTATCTTTTTTTAACAAGCATAATTCAATATTTTGTAAACATTTTTTCAAGGTTTTCAATATAAAGGCGGAAAAATTGATTCAAATTCCAGAATTATACATTGATTGTCACCACCGTCACCACTGCCACCACTACCGCTACCGCCGCCGATTAATGTTTATCAAACAAAAAAAAAAAAAACAAAAAAAAAACTGCTAAAAAAATTGCGATCTGCTTCAATTTGCTTAACGTATTTTGTTCCAAGCGATGGATAATAAATTTAATGTCAACTGATATCGCTCAAATGACAAGAACCACTAAAACACCACTGGAGCTGGAGCGGATCAAATTGTCAAGAGACAGAGAGTGAGAGAGAGAGAGCAAGAGTGAGAAAGCGATTGAGAATATAGAAGCTTCCGTTGCTATTTTTGTTGTTTTATTTTTATTTAATTTTTTTTTTTTATTTTTTTTTATTTTTCAATGAAGAGCCAACATTCTGCCTTGCATCATGTTCATGTGTACTAGTCATCTGCTCCGAGTTCTGTGTCCAGTGATGTGTGGTGTAGTCTTGGGTTGGGGTTTGGCTTTGGAGCAAACGAGGATACTTTGTCAGTTTTTGTAGTACAAAAATCGGTGGCAATGAATAAATCTTAAGAATTTTATGCGATAGAGAGTTCTGCCATGGACTTCTCATTTTTATTAAAAACAAAAAAAAAACATTGTTGATAAGTAGGAGAGAGTGAGTATAGAGTTACGTGTCTAGGGTATAACCATTTTGGAATTTTATCAGTACCTTCCTATTTTTAAATTTTGACATTTTTTTTTGTGGCACACAAATAAGTTAAGTTACAATTTTTATTAATTCTTAAAACTTGACTGATAAAATAGTCCAGAAAAATTAGAACAAAAAAAAAATACAATTTCCAAAAAAAATATGCAATCAATTCGATGTCATTTGTTTTTAAGGAGAGCGTTAATTTGTTTTTTGAAAGTTTTTGAAAAAAGTTTTAAGGTAAAAATTATGACATATTTCAACCAAAATTGGGTATCAAAATAAACTTCATTGTGTATCATTTAGTGTTTTCCGAATTGTTGTTCAGTCATTTCCATACCAAATTTGACAGGTTTTCCACATTTACCAAGGTTGCATGCTTACCCCTGCCCTTCTATAGTTTTCTCCTGCGAACTTAACTTTATTCAATGTGACCAAACTAAGAAATATTTCATAAAAATTAGGTATCAGTTTAAAAATTCTTCTGCTTTATAGGCTTAAACCCTTACGAGCATATACGTCCGACATAATTGGACCTATTATTTCAATCTGCTACTTTTTTACGCAAATCACTTGCACTCTACCTGCATGACAATCCCCTCATTCTATTCTTCTTTCATCTGAATTTTTTTATTCTTTTTTTGATTCAGTTCAATGATTGGAATTCATATACGAGTATGTACTTTGGATAGAATAAAAGTAAAGTGCTTAGTCAGGTGTGCTAACTAAATTATACATATAGGGACAGCAGGAATTTTTTAATTACTGCGTGTGGACTATATTCATTTATTAAAGACATTTTTTTTTTTGTATTTTTCAATCATTTAATGTTAATTCACTCTTCCGTTTTGTTGTCATCATCACTTTTTTATAGATACAAAATATTGCATGGAAAAATGTGACATCTTATACTGGAAAATTAAATCATTATCTTTAATCAAAAATTGACGCCTTTGAAGCTCATCAAACCATGAAGGATTTTATGAGAAGAATTTTTTTAAATATTTTTTTTTTATCTTGATATACATAACGGAACGGTTAATATTTGAATAATTAAGAGTACATATTCGGGAATGTTTTATGCTGTTAAAGATTAATTAACTTCTAGTAAAAATCTTTGCCCATGTCCGGGTTATAAGAGTAGATTTAAACATAAACATAATCATATTTATTTTTAAGTTTATCTGGTGTTTCTCAGGGAAACCATTTTCGATCAATTTTATTCTTAACACTAATAATGAACGACATCTCAATAATTTTTTCATTACTTCATTAAAAAAAACGACAGGTGCATCGTAAAACTAAATTTCTTAAAAGTTCCCAGCTTTAAAAATAACCATGTTTTCAGGCACGCACTGTACTTAGTAACAAATTTATCTTATATAAGTTAGGTTGCAAGTGAATAGATGCAAAACTAACCTATTTTATGAGATGCATGTGAGAAAGGCATTTGGGAACAATTTAATTGTAGACTATAATTTTAAATGGAGCCAAACTGGTCATAACTATGAGAACATAATATTTTAACAAACAAAAACTGACTCATTTGCTTACAAAGTTGAGCAATAAGATGATTTAAGCAAAATTATAAATAAAAAGAAAACAATAACTTAAAATATTAATTAAGTTTTAGAAAAATTAACCATCAGAATATATTTTTATTACATCAATAATGCAATTTAGTTCCTTTGTTTATGAATTTTAAATGTGCGGTGATAAACGCATAATAATCATCCAAATCAGAATATGGGAAGGTGCTACTTAGAACGTGACAAGTTAATCAATTTAATTTTCAATTGCATTTTCTAAATTAATTATTATTTATTGGTAGATTGCTAGATGGTAGAGACAAAGTCAATGCAATTTCTTGAATTACCTATACAAAATACAAATCAAAAATAATAGGTAATAGTTTTTTTTTTAATATATTCCATACATTTATATGGAACTTGAAATGGATGGATAAATTAATTTGATAGAATAAAATATATTGGCAAAAAAATTCATTTAAAAATTTAAAATTGTAACACAAATTTTGTAGTGATATTTATTAGTCTGGACCTTAATGATCTTTGAATTAAGTGAAATAATAAAAACGTACTCATTTTGGTCTTCTTTAGAAAAAAAAAACCCTTACACCCAAAATATTTCAGTGCACTCGTTTTTTTCTTAGTTTTCATTTCAAATGAAACGTTCATGCCAATTTTTATCGCTCTACTATTATTGGAAATGGGTTTTCTGAAATAAAGTTTCTATTGCAATGAGCTAAATGTTATAGTCACTTAAAGTATTCGTATTACTTCTGTTTTGATCTCAATATGGCACGTGACGGATGCTATGGATTGGCCCCTTAAAGCTCAAGTTTTCTGAATTTCTCGATCATCATTGAAACCTTAACCTCATGTTCGACGATTTATGTTAACTTGTCTGCTTATTTGATTATTCAAAAACAATTTTTTTTCAAACTTTTGCAAAGAAACTTGTTTAAATAAAATATTAAAGGCGCTTCAGTCTATTTAATTGAACAAAAATAAAGTAAAATAAAGTAGTATAAATATTGCTTCGTTGAAAGTTAAAAAATAAAAATTTCCTGAGATAAATAAATAACATCTGTATAAATTTGTTTACTAAAGTTAGATTTCTAAAAACAATATTAAGATAGACGAGTATATTGACTTATAAAATTGCAATATTTAATTTTGTTTTGTTCTTTAGAACACGTGTATAGAATATAAAGGGCACATGAACAAACAATCAATGTATAATATTTGTAATAGAGTTCATACAAAGTTCAACGTTACTAGACGCTAAGGGTGTGTAATTGAGAATTGAGATACAAGGTCCCGTTTAAAGTTGAATGAAAATTGTTAATAAATATTAGAAACATGTAATACTATTTTCTTTTAAGCATTTGTAACCTTTGTTTTAGTTTTGTATTTCATGAACAACTATTTTGTTCAGTTAAATTAAGAGCACAAGTTTAATGTATAAGTGGCGCCCAACGCAGAGCAATACAAAACTCGAAATAATTTTTAAGGGACCAAATATGTAGCCATAGGTTATAAAAAAAAAACTACATGTGATGTAGCTTTATTTTGTGTAGGTTATTATTATATTCACAGCATAATTGGGACAATGAACTGTGATGAATTTCCACAACTTATAATCATCAAAAGTTCTTTAATCCCACACAGAAATCTGAACGAAATCTTTATTTCAGATATGTATTTGCATCACAAAAAGTAATAATAAATAGTTGACACACAATTATGAAATTTATGTAGGAATGTATAGATATGTATTGCAAACTTTGAATAGAAAGAACTAAATGATTCGTCATGGAAAAATTTTGTGCACAACAATTAAAGCAATTATTCATTTAAAAGTAAGCAAAAACCTGAATAAAGCAAGCACCGAAGGGACGATTGTAAACAATATTTTTTAAATAATTAATTTTATCATAGAAAAAAAAAATCGAAATCAAATGCGATAAGATTCTATGTAGGGCACTGTAATATAAAAATTGAAAAGTAAGGCGTATTATTATCAAGGCCGGGCATAACTTCTCGGTTTTTTTTTTTTTTTTGCAATTAAATTTTGTTCTCATTGACACTCTGGTAACATGTAGGCAACAACAACATACTCACAAAACGTTGAACATCTGTGTTATTAATTTGTTTTTGTTTGTCAAGTTCATTAATTTTGTATAAATTTGTACTCAGTAAGGTATAAATGCATCAATTTTGACATAATATTGCATTGCAAGGTTGATTTTCATTTCATTATAAAGGTCAAACAGTGAACTTTTATTTAATACTGTTAAAATATTTTTAAATCATAAATATGTAGGTACTAAAAAATTTCACTGCAAATTAAACTTAAAGAGAAATATTACATCTTTTAAATGACGTTGAGTATTTTACGCAAAATAATTTCTCCTAGATGAAAAGTAACATCAAATAAACCTACACTACATTTCTTTCTCTACAAAATTGTCAGAAAATTTGTGACAATTCTCGAAAAATTACTGACAATTTTGGATTTGAAAATTCCTAACAATTCTTTGTCATGACAATTTTGTTTTGTACAATAATTTTTCTATTTTGATGTTATTTTTTTTGTTGCTTTTTTTCAAAATGCAATACCTATGCAAATGCATCTTTCATAGGAGTGGGTACCTTTCCTTGAACTCTAATAAAATAAATTTACATTGTAATGGTAGAAAAAAGATACCTACTTAAGTATGGTTGGTTACCTTTTGTAACGGCAAGAGGAACGATTTTGATGTAGGTAGATACCTACATAACCTACCTATATATTTAGCATACACCGGGGTAGATGAAAATTCAAATTTGCATCCCCTGTAATTTAATAGACCAAACATACATAATGCACCACTGCACTTATGACTTCTGTATGTACCTTGTACCTACTTACAAAAACACAACCCTTGTTTTCAATTCAAATTAAAAAAAAAAAAAACACCTGCAATTTCTATTTTGTATGTTCATTCCTACTGTTACGATTTTAATTGGTGGCTATAGAATACAAAAAAAAAAAAAAGTGAATAGGTTTTCCTAGGTTTATAATCACTTTATTTAAATAATCATCAACGGCAAATTAATTTTAATCACTTTTTTAAATGAACAAGTACAAAACAACAAATGAAATGATTCTATTATCAACCCCAAGTTAAATGTGTTGTCGTTTCGTTATAGATACTTTGCCTATCTAGATACATGTGACAATCTTTCACTTGTTAATTCAAATAATTTACACTATTTAAACGACAACGTGACAGCAACAAAAAAAAATACATATTAAGTACCAATGCAGTATGTACCTACTCATTGCGAAATCATTTTGTAAAAAATTATAACAAAATCTAGTTTGATGTTATGAACTACATTTAAAACACTTATCTTTTAATAAACCAAAATTAACAAAAAGAAAAAACAATCAACAAATTCACGAGTAACACAAAACATCTGTCATTTGAATTTTCATTTATTTATTAGTTTTTTTTTTCTTTTAAAACAAGGAACGACACCCAAGGAAAATTGTTTATTTTTACTCATTTTAACGCGTGGACAGACGAGAATTTATTGTAATTGAAGCAAATCTACATTTTTCCTGACACATTTCAAGAGGCTTTAAAGATACTTTTGTATCTTTTATCTTAATTTTATAAATGTACATAAACTTCGAATGAGAATAAATGGTATTTCTACTTCATGCCGGTGGCGACGACACAGTCGTGGTGGCATACCCGCACACTTGTAATAATTTGAATTGATATCACTTTAGGACGTATAGGTGGTAGGTACAATTGGGAATAATCGATAAGGACGGATAAGATACTTTTAACACAATTTTTTTATTAACATGTCGAAAAGGTGAATAAACAGGGACTTCTAGGTAATTTTATAAATTTTCTGGATTAATTTAAGATATGTAACAAAATTGCACAAAACTAACTTTTTTTTTTAAGAATCAGGATTCAAAAACTGCACCAACTGCTTCATTAACAAAGAAGATACATTTTTCATACCGAGAATGAGAATTTCTACACACATTGCCGACCGATTAAATTGAACTATTTATGAATTTTCTTTTTACAAACTTTAAATGTAGCTACAATACTTTTAATCTCGTCTATAGAATTTATTGCATTTTTGTTATTCCGAGACGACAAAGTGATAATAATATTTCCTGCTGGTAGCCTGGGTTGTGGCCGCGTTTTGGTCATTTTAATTCATAATTTTATATTCATCACTCATATCAAATGTAAAAAATATACACACCATCAACCACATTTTTTTATAAACCGAATCCGAGCGCATACTCAGACACAAAGTCAGAGCATATTTTAGTTTCTCAGTACTCAGTATCTGTTCTAATGGGGATTATTTTTGTCATGAAAGAGAATAGACGGAATTACAAAACAAAACAAACGAAAACTACCCCTGAAATGATAAAGAAGACCATACGGAGAATAAAAATCAAATCTGCGCAGAATATTTTTTTTTTTTTTAAATGCAAACCCATACTTTCATACTTACTCACTATCAGCTGTCAAAAAAAAATAGCAGCAGCTGCAAGATTACATTTTGATGTTAATACTGTCAGTTTCGTCTGCACCCATTTTCGGTTTATTTTCTGACAATACACTTTCGGTTTGTTATTCCTCGTTATTTTGTTTTGATTCTGTTGGTTTATTTCTTGATTCAAAAATAAACCAATAACAGGGGTGTTATGTGAGGTTTATACAAATGTTGGTACATTTTTATAAGTGAAGTAATTGTAGTAGAATGGTTTACAAATTTATGCTGGGATTATACGAATGAAAAAATGTGTATTTTTTTTTTTGTCATTAACTTGATATTAATGACAAAATCATGTAAATGGTTAAAATATTCATCATTATTTTAATCATTAAAAATAACAGAGGAAAATGCCATTCTACATTTATGTTGTCCTTAAAATGGTGTCGTTTTTAATGGTGTTAACCCATTGGCTAACTTATCGGGCGCTTAAATGACAGTTTTCTCCCTTGGCAAATATCAAAATCATTTGAAAACCATCCAACCGTTGACAATCCGGCCATTTTGACAGCTCGTCGTCCGGTAAGTTATGCCTGGCTTATACGAGTGACAAAATGTAGTTATTTTTATCATAACTCTACATTAATGACAAAATATTGACAAGATGTTCAATAATTTCAAATAAATGACAAAAATAATGACATATTGTAGCTCTTATACTCAAACCCGACATTAGTCAATGTGAACACTGCTTATAATGAAAATTCATTAATAATATGTTTTTTTTGGCATTTTAGTGACAGATTTAATAAAATTTTGGCACTGGTGTAAACCTGGAATTAGATTTAAACCATGGATGAACTATCTGGCATAATCTACTGTACACCAGTTAAAATTTTAAGTGCATTAAGCAGTTAATTAAAAAAATTTAAGTGCGTTAAGTAGTTAAATAAAAACACATTTGAGCCCTGATTAAATTTTGGTGAAGTAACGGGATTGATTATACAGGGTGTCCCCGTCACTTCCGTAGAATAAAACCATGGGTTCTTGAGGTCAATCTAAGTCAGGAAATTTTCTCCGTTTCGCTTCATTTTCGAGTTATAATGGTTTTTATGAGTTCGGCTCTATTTTCCTGTAACTGTCCTTATATTTGCCTAATGACGCCCGATATGTAGCCTCCTATAAGTTTTTCGACTAAAAATGACCTCAGGACCCAGTTTTCGTCTGCGGCGTATGTAATGTAAAATATAGAGTCAAAATCTCAATTTCTTGAACTAATTGTAGGACAGTTGGTAGTAACCATGTTTGGATTTATTTCAGCTCTAATGGCCTAATAATTTAATGACGGGTAATTTTGAGATAAGATCGTGGAAAGGAATTTTTGTAAACTTATATTTTTTAGCTTTAAATTTGATTTATTAAACTACAAGAAGTATTTTTAAGACAAAAAAAACAATTCTTGTTCAATACATCTTGTAGTTTTACAGAATTAGGGCCTTGGAAGTAAAATTATTTTCAAGCATACATGAATAATATCTGATGACTTATGCTTATATCCTAAAATTGACTCTACCACACACACATCTTGTTGGTTTTAAAAAGAAAAAAGAAAAAAAAAACTTGGAGATGCCGGGGATCGAACCCGGGGCCTTTCACATGCAAAGCGAACGCTCTACCACTGAGCTACATCCCCGTCATGAAAATTGGGTGACAAATGACTATTTCATAGTTACATTAGGTAGACATAATTTTAGTGGGTTTTGATGTTGTCAATTCAATTTAGACCAAGATTTGATACTAAAACCTTGTTCGTGAAGACAAAATGAACTTCACCAAATATCACTAACTACCATTATTTGTGATTAAAAATTTATTCATGTAAAATAAGATGCTTACTTTTAATGTTGTCTTCGGTACCTGTTGATAATGTATTTATGCGATAGGTATAAAAGTCATTAATCAATCGAATTTATTCTAAGAGGAAAGAGTTCTAGAGCTTCAAGGAACGAGTTATACAAAATGTCTGGTACCTACCTAGGTTAGAATCCACAATACTTTTATATAGTTTCCTATCTAGGTACACTGTTGGGCTAATGAACCGTTAAAAAAACCCTTTTTGATAATGATGAATGAGGTAGGGTACACCTATGTACCTACTTCAGTTTGGACTACAATTCAACTTGATGTTCTCCATACCCATAGGAAGATGTTCAAATCTAGGAAGGTACTTAACCATCTCGATACTACCTTATCTGCTATCTACCTACCATCCTTTTAAGGGATTTTAATTCGGCTGAAGGATTTTGGAAAAAGTAGACATTTCGTAGCAGGGGAATAATGAGAAAGATAGGTAAATGCCTACTTATAGTAGTATCATCCAGCTGTCAAAATTCAAACACAAAATCAAAGATGGGTACAAATTTAATTGTAATACAGAGACTGCATGAAAATCCTTTTTCCTTAACGTAACGGGAAAACGACTGCAACAATTTTAATTAAAAATAAAGGGTAGCAGGTAGGTACTGTTTAAAATATGAATATAGGCAAGTAGCCTTAACAATATGAAAAGAAAAATGTTGGCATAATCTGTACTAACGTTACCTCCCACAAACTGAATTTTTTGTTGCCCACTTTCTGGCTCAATCGATTTTAACAATTTTTCTTCCACAGCCCACTTATAACTTTATTCCTTTCATAAAATTCAATTTTTAGCCTAGAAGCCAAGTGTTTAAATCTGTGAATTTTATAGAAATGCAAAGGCTTAACATTTTGCTGCATATTACAGTTTACATTTCTTGCACTGTGCTATTCTTTTACTTTTGAAAATAAATAAATATAATATAAAATTATCAACAAATTAAATCAATTTTTATTTATTGTTTTCTTTATATAACTTCTAATACAAAATCGACACAACATTTGAGTGATGTTCACTTTATTATCAATTATGATACAATATTTTTTTTGTATTCTTATTTGTTTTTGTTTACAAAAAAATAAAAATATTTACATTATAAAAAAATATTTGATATAATTTTTTTATCTTAAACATTTACCTATTTTATTTATTTATTTTTTTTTACCAGTCCTTATATTTTCAATCACTTAAATTATTATCTACTTTCAAACATTATAGTTTAACAATTCTACAGTAAACAATTTAATTTAAAAATAATATAACAATTTGTGATTATAGGATTCATTATAGAGATGTAAAAGTAGATTTTATATGTATTTTATATACCTACAGAAACTATTTTTAAGATTTAAACAATTTTTAAATTAAATTATGTTCTAAATTAATAGAAATTTTTCAGTTTATTTTTAAATTCTAGTACATAAATGTATTCTGTTTAGTATATTTGTTTTAAACTTGAATGAACAATAACACAAATATTGTTTAAGTGTTTAAACCTTTTTATATAGTAACTTTGATATCATTTTGATATGCACCGTTTATAGTGTGTTTCGCTAAAATCAATGTATGTTTGTAACTTTCTACAAAATTAGAAATTTAGTTTATTTTTAGTCTTTTATGTTATACCATACGCAATTTTGTTTCTAAGTCAGAAATTCGGTAAGCATAGCCTCCTTAGATTTTTCTTTTTTGATCGATTTTTTTTCAAGCCAAAATTTCTTTAAAGTGAAGGTGCAGAGTTATGCATGCAGTACTGCACAGCTGAAAAAAATTCATCTATTGCATATTTCTTATGTTCTCGGTCTCGTTATTTCACCAATAACATCATCTTCCGAAAATGATCTGCAAAATGTTAACTCATTGTAAACTTTTGTGCAGACGTTCAAAGGAATTCAGGCCAACAACAAACTGATCAAATAAGCTGGAGTAGGTAATAAAAATAACTAAGTATTCATTAAAATTGCAATTGTAGGCAGCAAAATTATTAAACACATTGCAATAATATGTCACCCAGCCTTTTACGTTTAATCAAACGCTAAAAGTTTCACTCTTATGGAGTCATCTTGAGACTTTTGTGTTGACTCTTGAAGGCCAAATATGAAATTCATTTTCAAGACAAATTCTTTCGAACATGACTTAAAAATCAATTTCGAAGACTGGTTTCAAGAAACTTCTATTGTGATTGTGATTGAAAAATCAGTCAAACATTTGCTTTTTTTTTGCGGAGACAATGAAGTTCTAGTAAATAAATCTTCCCTGATAATGTTTTGAAAACAATTGTAGAAAGTACGCTTTAAAATTTAATGCTATTTGAGGGAAAGAAATTTATTCCTGAAGAGTTCACAGATTTCAAATTTCCCCATAGGACTATTCGTTTGTTAACTTAGTTCTAGATTCTAAAAATCGAACTTCAAATTCTTGTAATTTTGTGAAGTGAAAAATGTTAAAGATCTCGTTTATGTTAAGTCACATAAACTATGAAAAAAATTATACCGAGGCCAGAGAATTAAAAATAGAAATTTCACAGAATTCTTAAGCTGTTCGCAACCAATGTTCGAAATGTCAAAAAATTGTTTTCCGAATGTCAAAATGTAATTTTTTTTCCTCAGAAATGGTCTCTGTATAGACATTTTTTCACACAACTGTCATTTCACGATAATCATTCATTCAACTACTGTTTAAACTTTTAAAAATAAAGCATTTTCATTATGTACTTTCCTATCAGGTTCTTTGTCTCACAACAATAACTTTTCATTTTGTTCCTATCTACCTCCTTTGGAAAAGTCTTATTTTTTGTTTGTGAATGTATTCTTTCAAAAATGAATTCATCTTACTATAAAAATGAACAACTCAATATGAGCACCAATACCGCAATAGGAAATATTGCATAAATCTCCATTCTCGGATGACAGGTTGATGTCAAATAGGTTATGTCATCTTCTTCATGTTCGATACCATCTCTAGTTGGTACTTCTACCACAACAATTTCATTTGACAGAAATGTTATTGGAAAAGTGCAGTTCGTACTATTCACACATCCACTAGAATTATCTGTTGAATTTGAGTACTGGAAAGTTGGTTTGTAAATGTCAAATATCGCATGAATGTCATTTCGAACTAAATCGTTGTCACTGTAGAATATGTAATAGTAGTAGCCATCTTCGGTGATTTCATGTTTTGACATCATTCGATGTGATCCAGTCTCGAGAAAATGAACACTCGTACACAAATTGGAGGGGGGAAAACCTTCGGCAAGAAGAATATTTCCATTGTAACAGTCGAATAAGCTGTTTTCGAAACTCGATATCGAATTCGAATCATTTTCGGTGTAGTTGAGGGCATTTCCTCCATGGACGTATTTGCGATCATAGACATGATCACGTTTTTCACGGTGTTTGTACAACTGATCGTAGACTTCTTGCTTCTTGCGTTCATATTCGGTAGCATGACGTTTCTGGAACTCTTCTTCGTGATGACGTCGTGAGCGTGATGGAGATTTTGTGATTTGCTCTGTAGATTCTGTGTCTGGAATTTCATCAGTCTTATTTCTAGGAGTTGGTTTTCTCAATTTTCTGCTTCTCGATCTGAAAGTTGTTGTTGTCGTTGGGCCCGATGGTGTGGTAGTAGTATCATCATCACTTATTTCACCTCCGTGATTTTCCAATTCATCTAAATTTGGAGCTGAAGCATTTTTTATTTCCAAAGTATCTTCAAAAAACACTCGCACTTGTTCATGACCATGAGCCAAATTAGTACCAACTTTGTTTTTATTGTGCTCCATGACTCCGCAGGTCTTTAAAATTTTCTCCCCTCGCACCACTAAAATTCGAGATCCATCATAACGTGAACAGAATCTTAGATAGACTTTAGCTCCTTTTAGCAAGTAGAAGCCCCAGTACTCGAGTGTATCATCTGGCAGAGTCATGGATTTTTTCAATCGAATATGCTTACGATTTGTTGAGATCTCCGGTTTACTGTGCAATTGGAAAGCATTGAAATGCGTACTCATGCGAAGTGTGTGCTGCTGACAGAAGATCGATGAGATACCATCACGGATTTCTATGATATCCGATTCAGCAACAGGATAGGTGACATCAGCAAAGACAGTCTTTCGCAGATAAAGTGGAATTATGATGAGAATTGTAGGAAGGATGACGATAAGAATGCAAAACACTATTACTCGTTTGACGCCATGCATTTTATGCGTTTCTGAAATAAAAAGAAAAAGAATGTATAAAAAACAAATATTGGACAGATTTGTGGAGTAATTGAAAAAAAAAACAATGATTCGAGACTTGAAAACTAAAATAAATTACCATTTTTTAAGTGAATAATCCTATTTCTCACAAAAAAGAAATGTCAGCATAAAATTAACACTTACAAGTCCCTTTTGCTTATTAAAAATAAATTTTCTCAATACTTTCAACAATATAAATGGTACCAAACAAATAAATGGTAGCAAACAAAGTGCCATTAGTAAGAAGTAGAAAGCAGTTACAAGCAGTTTTGTTCAACGCAATTAATGATGAACACGAAATTTATTTTTTTTTAATTTGAATTTCGAAGCATATCTCTTGTTTCCTTTTTATATCCTTTAACGAAATGTTTCATCTATGAAGTATGAATCTGTGGTATAGGACGATTCAATCGAGAAAGAATTCCATACATTTCTTAGCAATCTATGAGCAAATAAATGCAACTCCATTTTACATTATTATTTTGTATGGAAAATAAAAATGTCAGCTGTACGAATCCGATCAGTCTTTGAAAATAATATATTGTCGCTGATATACGATAAGACTCGAAGTGAAGTGGCTACAATCAATCATTTCACTACTATGTGATTGGTTGGCCTACTTAAGGTTATCTTCCAATTTTAATAAATGAGGATTTCTAAGCAACACTAATCGTTATTTTGAAATAAAGAAAACAAAAATAATAATGAATCTATCACAGTGACATTATCACAAAATAATTAAATAAAACATTTTACCTTAGTTTTTTTTTTTTGATAGTTTATCGTAAATTTGGAAGAAATTAACAAATCAAAACAAAATTAAGAAATTGAAAAATCCTCAAAATCGCTGTTTAAAAGTTAAAAAATAGAATTTATCATTTTACAAAATTGTAACAAGCTTTTAACAAAATTTAAGTCCCTTAAACTGAATATTTAAAAAGAAATTGATTACCTTGAAAATAATAATCCACAGACTGCATGGTGGCAACCCAAATTTCATCCAACTTATGTGCTAATTTTGTCAAATATTTTATATTGACATTCAAAAATATGGTTTAACAAAAAAAAAAAAAGACTTGCACTTGCTATCAACGCTTTCTTTCAAGAGAGCCAAAACAAACAAAACAAACGTTTGGCAAAGAATTGAAAATATTCCAAAAAACCATAATTTTTTTTTAATAATCAATCAATAATTGATAACACTCGAGTGTGAAGAATGCCATTTTTTAATTTTAAGTAAACCGTTTATAAATTGTTTTTTATTGATTAACGTTTCCGTATAAACTGATATAAATTTTAATCATTTTCGAATAGCTAGACAGGCTACTACAGCTGATTGTTGTTGATTACTAAATAGGTAAACGAGCTGCCAAAGAGACTCTGATCGCAAATAAGCACTTTAACTCTCAGAGTGTCTCTATTGAGATAGGTGTTGAAAAAACATTAGACTTATCGTTTTGTTTTTTTTTTTTTCTTTTTTTTCACATAAAATATCATTTCAATTTGAGTGAGATATCAAGCCGGCTATTTAATTTGCGCATAAAGTTTGGGGACATGATACTTTAAAAGAGAGAAATAAACAACTAAAATAAAAAAATACATTTTAATTTGTTAAATGTGTTGACGCAACGCGAAATCGTATCTGTAATGTGATAGACGAAGGTGGTTTATTTGTTTTTTTTTTATCAATTTCTGAATTGAGCAGGGATGACACTTAATTTTATTGAAAAGGTTTTAAACATTTTACAAAAAAAAAATGTTTTAAATAAAGTTCAAGAAAGTCGTTTATATCTTTATTGTAAAATGAAGAAAAAGTGTGCTTCTGGTAAACGTAGAAGTACTGGGTTAGCCACTTTTTTTAAGGTAAGATTATTTCTATACAAGTATAAAATTTTCACTAACAAAGTTCAACTATTTTAATGAAATTTCTTTCGATGAGTTTGTTTTATTACTTTCTGCATAAAATCCATCTCGAATAAACGTTGATTGTCTTGGCACAGCTTACTTATATATTTGCAAATAAAAAGTAACAATGGAAATAGATTTACTTCTATCGTGCAACTGTCCGAACCCTAGTTTATAAAGTTTGTCTTGTAGTGGAAGTTATTGTTATGATAGGCCGACATCAAGAATTTGTTTAGTTATCAATCGATTTATATTTAAATTATCACCTTATGAGTCAAATATATCGAAAATATATGTAAACACTTGGAAAAACAATAAACGAGTTATTCATGATAGAAAAGAGGCATCTATGGATAAGATTGAAAGTATATTTTTTTTATAGTTCTGTTTTAGTTTTATAGATTTAGAGAATATTTAAATAAAAGAATTATTTTCTAATATTTATCGAAAAATTGCTAGTAAGATTTTTAGAGAAGATAGAGTAGATTGCTTGAAGAAACTCATTGGAAGTATCTCGCATTGTGTTTTCACTATGTTAGCGGTTATTTTAATAAAGATTAAATTTAAGATTGAACTGTGTACATATGCATGTACGTCAAAACTTTGTGTCTTAGATTATAAAGTGGGTGAAATATGGAGAGGAAAAGCTGATAGCGGAAATTCCCCAAATTTTTGTTTGTATTTGAGATTTCAAATAACAAAAAATGCAACAAACAATTTCTGATAATATATTTGGTGATCTTATATCATTGTAGCTTGATCTCTTAAATTTTTTAACTTACCATAAATACTATATAGATACACCTGAATAATGAATATTATATCTTCAGAATACAATTGTGACAAAGCCATAATTTCTGTAATCTTTAAATCAATATTTACAATAATATTATCAACAGTAAATTTACAAAGCTCCAGCTCAAAAGACTTCAAATCTAACAACAATAACTAAAATTACATTGACAGTTTGTCTTATTTGTTTAGTCATTAGAGTTTCTAAGTACTTATAGAGATACAAAGTGGTGAATGCTGCCAATTGATCAAAATTTTTGTTATCAAGAGTAAAAATGTTACAAGCATTAAATTTTTAAGTGAGGAAAATGAGGATATTTTTAAAATGGTCTGCATCAAAATTAAGAAAACGGTCAACCACAATATGAATAACATATTCTTGCTCAATCTTTTTACTATTCTGTTTTCTAGTTTTTATGATGTATTAAACTTTAATACAATTTTTAATTAGCTTTTAAAATTGATTCCAATTTCAATTGGAGAATATGCCAACAATAAAAAAGTAATGGCCAAACCCCTTTTATGTCACAGGGTTAAAATTTTTCTGTTATATTGTCAATGAATGAATAAAAAAAGACACAAATATTCAATAATGATACCAAAATCACTTAATCCAACCCTGATCAGCACCAAGTCGTTTGCATAACTTAGGTCAATTCCAAACATGTTTAATATTTTTTTCTCTATCGAATTCCTTTCCTATTCGTATCAGGTACCTGCCTTCTAATTATTCCTAGTTGTTTACATTTAATATTTTCATCATCTTAATTAAATTTTTTTTTTTCATTTTAAAATAACAAACACAACACCATAATCGTATTATCGCCAAGGAAAACGTGTTTTTTTTTTCTTCTCAATCATTCTTAGGTAAACTTAATTTGCTTCAATAAACTTTTTAAAAATTTAGATAAATAGCAAACGAGGCATAAAATAAACAAAGAACCACACATTTCAGACAAAATAAACATTTTTATAGAACATACCTACTCGATGAAGCAAAAGAAAATAATAACAACAACAAAACAAAAGCAGAAGGTCATCCATTTTACACCAGTTTTCACACATCACACCCATGGCATCATGGCACAATATGGTATAGTCATCATTTTCTATAGCGTGACATTATTGTTCCATGTGATTTTTATTTAAATTATTTTTATAAAAATTTAATATTATTTATATTTTCCCATTACCCTTATTTTGTTTGGTTGAAACAATATGACAGATGGTATAAAATGCCGAAGGTAAAAATTCATTCAAATAAGTTTCTTTTTTTATTTGAATGAATTTTATGAATTTATTATTAATTATATTAAAAATGCATGATGTTTTTAGAGTGACCAGGGAGGGGCATATAACACAAAACTACAAGTCAAGTGAAATTGCTTCATTTTTGAATGGAAAATTGTAAGATTTCACTTGTAATACAAGTACTTGTACTTTTGTGTTATATAGGCCCCAGTTGTGTCATTGGTGTTAGAAATTGAAATTAAATTTTCTTGTTTTCAAAACCATTAATGAAAAAAATTTGCATTTCTGATTCACCAATCAAAATAAATATTAACTGTGCACAAAAAGAAGAACTCATATATCGCATCTAAATAGGAATAACAGACATAAAAATTACTTAAAATAAAAAAAAAGAAATATGAGCATTGGGTGATGTCCAAATGAAATTTATCTTCTTCTAAGTGCAACTAAACCTTTATCAGTTTAGTCAGATTTTTGTTTTATTTCACTAAAATAAATAACTACCATGGAGTCTGAATAATATTTCACTCAAGCATGTTGGTGTTTTTTTCTCATAAATAAATGGCAATTTAATTAAAACTTTCAAGCCCTTTTCTTGGACTATAATATCATATTGCGAAAGTCAACATCATAACCTATTGCTAAGTGAAAGTAAAATTTCCACCCAAATGTCAACAAATTTATATTTTTTTCTACAATAGAGCAAATTTTCAAAGATTTGCATTTGGTTAATTTGCTTTATATCAGATTTGGATTAAAAGAATTCAGTTTCCAAAAACATTCCAAAATTGGAAGTAAACTATATTCATTGATATTTGAATGTTTTACCATTTTTAAACTAAGAAATTTTAATATAGGAAAACATCATTTTTAGTAAAAATTTTCAGGAACGATAAAAAAATTTTGGATCCATACAAAACATTACACCTGGTCACCCCAACACGCATTACATGCTTACCTACCTACCAACAACTATTGAAAAATACCCAAACCCTGCAGTGTGTCACCCAAACAATAATGATGCGAGGAAATGAAATATGTTACATGACACTCAGAACTCTTACCTACAACAAAGTTGTGTTTATTTTGACGTATCCGGATCTAATGAGATGTTCTCTTGCACTTTTTGATTGACATACACCACATAGGAACATAGATTATTATTTATTGTTATTTGCACTTGAACAACAGCAGGATTGGCGGCACCGCAAAAATGTAGCAGTCTGATAAATAATTTAATTAAAATATTAATTAGATTTCAAATGACAAAGTTGTCATCTTATTTTGGTGTTAATGTTGCGCCACGTAAGTTTTCACTTGATTGCATTTCCTTATTGTGAAATGAATGTGTGCTAACTGCACTGCCACCACAAAACACCAGCACTAAACTTGAACTTGTCACTTTTAAACTATCTCAAAATAAGCATTCTAAGTAGGAAGGTGCATAGAGTGTATACAGATTTTAATGGTGCACTTAATTTTGTACTTTTCCTATTGATTTTATTAATTCCTGTTTTATTTTTTTGAAGTTTTTATTTTAACAAAAGGAGAATGTAAAATTTGTTTCAATAAATTATTTTTGATAAGAAAACTTAACAACAAAATTCCAAACATCAAATCACTGCTGTTCACTCAACACTTATGCACCGCTTGCTCGCTCGTAATAATGTGAGGTGTTGAAATGTGGGGAATAATTTTTGTTATAAATATTTTTATTTAGGTTTTTCTTTTTTTTTGTTTTTTTTTTTTTTTTTTGTTTGCTTTGGTAGAAAACGTGGGTGGAATATAAAAGAAAAGACAAACATAAAGATGGAGATGGAGAGAAAGCAAAAATGCCAAATAAATGTCAAAATCAGCTGCTTAAAGTAAAAATGGTAGAATATGCGTACTAACAAGAGTGGTAAGTGGTAAGTTTGTTTGTTTTTTTTTTCTTGATTTTTGTAAATGTAAAAATGTAAAGGGAAATTTTATGTGGTTTGAATATTGAATAGATTTTTGAAATGTGGTGAAATTGTATTTTAACATCAAACGGTTATTTTTTTTGAAAAAAACTTCTTTAAGAAAATGATTTAAAATATCTCCACAGAGAGATATTACCTATAGTATGCCTCCAAAGGGCTATGTGGGTATTAATTTTTATCAAAAATGTTGACCAATAAAATTATTACACGTTTTATAAAATATATCAACATCACCTTGATGTACAAAGGTGTTGCTGGCAAGTTCTTAACAATCACTTTGTGACCATTATAGTTAATTTTAGACGAAATAAACTAATAATCTCCGAAGTAAAGTCTTTTGGCTTCCCAAAGGCGTGTCGTCCGTTTGTTAAAAAAAATTACTCAAAATGTAGGTGCGACAAAAAGGACAACGACCATTTCAAGGGAAAAAGTTCAATATCTCCAACACCAAAGCCGAAGTTTTATAGATTATTGAGAGGTCAAGAGTACTCCTTCGAGCAAAATCAACTAATTGGTATCAAATAATCTTACGCTTGACTAGGTAAATTAGTTTTAAATCAGTTGGAAACTAGCCTATAATGTATTGTTATCCATTTTTTTAGCTATTGTTAAAGCTACAGTTTCAATAATAAAATTCATCAGAAAAAGAAGTTTAAAATGGAACAAACAAGCAAGCAGACAACATGCTAAAAAAGATCAAATAAATTGACAGCTCCGATGGCAAAGAAGTATTGCATCTGTTCTCCTTCTCTTATATAATTTTCTAAATTTGAGTGAAAACAAGTTGAGATACAATTTAAAAAAAAATTAAGCGTAATTTATAAATAAAATATTAAATTTTTCACCAAGAAGAATAAATTTTAAGGGATATGTACGGTACGTATGAATTTTATTTTAATTACTCATTGTTTGTCTGCAAAATTTGTTTAAAATATTTTCTTAGATGAATAATGATAAAAAAAAACACACGTTTATCTAATCTAAATGAAGTTCACTGTTTTTGTACATATTCCTCATGCCTAATCGTTTAATTAGGTATACGAGTATCTTACCATATAATTAGTCTAATAAAACTTTATATTCTTAAGTGGTAATCGTTTTTAATATTATGACATTATTTGAAAGCAAACAATGCACAAATTATTGTTTGACATTTTTTGAAGAGATAAGTTAGCAAAACAATGATTTTTTTTTTTTTATTTTAAAACAACAAATAATATATCTTGGTGTTGGTACGTAGGGTAGTGAAATACAAATTCTGCGTCTAATCATGGATTTCTTTAACTTTACGATATTTACTAAGAATTGTTAATGTGGTCAACAAGTATTCTTATTTATTAGATGTAAAATTCCACTATAAACAAACCATCTGTAATCGAATTTTACGCAACAAAATGTCAAAATAAACAGAACTTGCTAGAGTTGTCATCTGTTTCTTAGAAAACTATAATATGTATTAATCAATGCATAAATTTTCATTATTTTTTTCCAAACAAATTGAGTTTGAAAATTTCGAAAACTGAAAAGATATTTGAAATTCTGTGGTTTCTGATATTTTGTCGGTCGGATTTTTACAAGAGTGATTTCAACCCTCAGAGTTATTATTTTATTACCTATTTATTCATCCACCTAACATCTCATTGCAGTAGAAAATCAGACCTATTGGATCTGACGCAAGGCCAAATGTCTATTTTCTTTTATATTGACAAACGGCATGATTTTTTTTGTTTTAAGTGGAACGTATTAAATTTTGTGAGAGTAGTGTGGAACGTGTAAATTTTCTTTACAATTTTTTAATTGAGAGAAGTTCTTCTATATTTTCTATTTCCGGAATGTGAAGCCAACTTTCTCTTAGTATCACAGTTAATGAACCCCACATTTCAGCACACATATACCCATTATTTAAAGACAGTGTAGATTTGGTGCGGAAATTCATGAGATTTTCACTTGCAACATTCTTTTATCTCAAATAATAAATTGTGGAACTTAAAACTTCCATAAAAATGTTATTGATCACAATAAATGGGTGCGGCCTCTCGTCATTAAAGCTTATTCTCACATGTAGTAAAATAATAATAAACGCGTTCCACAACATTTTAAGCCTAATATGTAGTCATCTCTCGCGAAATAAAAATCGAATGTGTTCCAAAACATAGTCTCGACCATTTTACATATTTTTGATAATTTATTGACTGCAAAGGAAAACAATTTGGGGTATGTTAGTATCGAATCAAAACATGATATTGATCAATCATGCTACTTTAACTTGAAGTAAAAACTGTAATTTAAAGCAAGAAGCTCAAGCAAAACATTTTCTATGAAATTTGTTCGAACTGACTGAGTAATATCATTTACGGGCCACTAAATTAGTTTCTAAAGAAGAAAACACTTGAGTTACCTACTATGTGAAAACCTATCATTGGTCACTCAAAAAACTTTACTTAGAATTATTAGAGACTGCTGGAATAAGAGTGTGACAAATGTTGTCACTTGGTTTAATTTCATTTCATTTTGTACCTCACGCCAATAACTTCCACATTTTCAAACAAAAACAACACTTCTTGTTTAAAAACTTCCAAAACTTCCTGTTTAAAAAGACCAATCTTCATCTTTTACTTACCAATTTGATGAATATCAGGCATCGACACATAGTAATCCGCCAAATGATAGTGTCTATATCCTAAACGGTTATTCACCTTTGGAATTTTTTTCTCCACCATGATTCCAATTTTTACTTTGTTCTATTCTTGAACAACTAAAATATATTTTTAATACTAAATCACATCTGATCACAACAAATCCAAAAACCAAACTGATCCTTTGGTCATCCAGTAAGAAGAAATAATTTTAATTTAAATACAAATAAAAGGTAACAATATAATAATATTTTATTAATACCCACTCTATACAACACACTGATAATGGGATGTTGATAAGAAAAGACATGGTTTGATTATTATTATTAAATGGTTAAACTCTCTTATTTCCCCTATATAAGACAGATTATAAGTATATTATTTGTACTTTCATGTATATAAAAGGTACAAAGATAAGTTTATCAAATTTGATGATGAAGGGATGACAAAATATGTCTGTCCTCATCTTATCGTGCATATTATGTTGTCTGCCTGGAAGTCATCTTTGTTGACAACTTAATGTTAAAACAAAAAAAAAAAAAAAAACCTGCAAAATTGTTGTAGAGTGTATACTTAACAATTGATTAATCTGGGAGTAGTTTCTGATTTGTTTTATGTTCTTTTTTTTATCAGATTAATACACAACATATAAGGTTTTCTAGGCTAAGCCGATAAGAATTTAAGAGGAAACCTAATCTAATAACAAAGGTTCAATAACTGGGTGGAATGTGTTTTGCCAAATTCAAATCGAAGAAACTTTTGAAACTTTGAAGATTTTTGCAACGGATATTTAAACCAAGCGTTCACGCCAAAAAACAATGAAAAATATCCGCCACAAAAATGAGTTTTAGTAAATTTCTGCAAGTTTTTCATTTAGAAATAATATGTAAATTTTGTATTGTCTTATTACTTAATGAAAACATTTAAAACTTTTTTCTTTAAATAATGTATTTTATTCACTTACTTCTTAAACAAATTAACAAAGTGTATACTATTTCAGTAAATATATATTTTTAAAACTGTTTTTTTGAATAAAATAAATGGCTTTTCAAAAATAAAATTATGGTGTTTAAATTTTGTTCTTCTGTGATCTTGTTTGTTGATTAAATATTTTAATATGCGTTGGGGAAAAAAATATACTATTTATAAAATGCTGAATTTTATTGTTGTGTTTATTTTTATTTTTACTTAAAATATTCACTTAAAATTTAAACTAATTATATGTTAATGTTAATTTTTTGATAAATAAATTTATAAATTACTTACTTTTATTCTACTTAAAATTAGTTAAAAATGGTCTTGGCACATAGCCATTAATCATACATTGCGTCCCTAGTGTAAATAACTAAATTTTGTCAAATTTTGAAAAGTTCTTAAAGTCTACATTAATTTTATTTTTTTTTTTTTTTGATAAAATCTTTGGTTAAAAAAATATTCTTTCTGTAGTATTTTATTTATAAATATTTTTTTTTAAAGCTTTACCATTTATAAATTCAGTGGATATCGAACGTAATTTGATGAATGTTTTTAATATGTATTGTTTTATAACATTTTTTAATTTAATTTTTTTTGTTTACAAAATAAAATATGTCTGGTTAAAAACATACTTCGAAAAATTTTGATATGTTTTGTTCTAAGACCCTCACCGTTTATTTTTTAAGACATTCACTTTATAGTGTACAGGCATACATAAATACCGCGAAAACCGTTAAGCAAATTGATAAATTACTGTTACTAACTTCTGAGAATAGCTCAGATTTAGGGAGTTGGTTAGTTCGAACGTTTAATTTTTGAGGAAAAACTCATCGAATTGAAACTATTTAACAAAGAGAGTATTTAAAGGAGTTTAGTACGTTTACCTGTAATTTTTGACATGATAAATGATAAATCTCAAGTTTTTGGTGAACAAATTTTTGAGTAGCACTCACCATTTAAGAGGGAAGAATAGGTATGAGAAAATAGTTTTATCTCGGTTATTAAATTTTATTTGTCTATTTTGACTGGAATAAAGTTTACTACTTGAAATATTTCACGATATTATGCTGCAATAAACGTTGAATAGTTTTAGGGTTCACACAATAAAGGTATAAAGGATCTTTTCAAACATAATTTATTTTTATCCTAAACTAAATTTCTTAGAAATCATTTGGTTAGATAAATTTTAATACAAGGCAACTTAAACAACACTCAAATCCAAATACACCTACTAGATGGTTTTTGTTCTATATTTGTCACTTTTGTTTTAGTTTGTGAATAAAACACGAAACTAATTCCTCGTAACATTGCGAAATAAACGTGACTTTAATATGAATATAAAGACCAACATTAAATTAGTGGGTTTTATATTCAATGAGTGTTTTTGTGTCACCCTGTATTTTTCCGAAAAATCAAAAAAAGGACATGTGCAAAACACTCCTTATCGTAATCTCGATATTAACTTATTTTTACTAAATTTTTAAAACCTAATAAAGTAGTATCTAAAAATACAAATCGTATAGCTAACTTAATTTCTACATATATGAATCGACCGGATGTCTTTCGGCTTCCTCCAGCATATGCCTAAAATCCATAGGTTTTCCAGCATTTCCATTCATTCCAGTCTTAGCACCACCCACGTGATGATTCTGATTCATAATATTAACATTATTACTATTGACATTATTATTCTTCAAATGACCATTCATCATGCTGACATGATGACTTATTGTTGGCACAGCTCCCGGGACATTATTTTCCAAATCGTTTAGAATTGCATCGGTTTGTTCGGATACATTTCGCATTGTTGTTGTATGAGGTCGATTATTCAAATCATTCATATTTGGATTCTGATTCGGATTGACTGTCAATTTTTGAATGTGATTTCGAATGATTTTTTCAAATTCACGTTGTACTGACGGACTATCGGTGTCACCATCGACCTGAAACAAAACGAATTATTTAACCAATAAAATTGATAATTATTTTTTGAAACTTACAATTATCAGTCGACTGCTATTGTCCATGGATTTTAGCATTGGTAATGTTTGTTCGCGAAAGAGTTCTAAACGCCTGCGAAATGATGAAACCGTATCATCAACTCGACCTCGTCCTAATTGAAGTTTGGAACAATCTAACAAAACTACTGGTGGTTGAATTTTGTACTGAAAAAAGACAAAAACAAAAAACATTCTTTTATGTCTTGGAACAATAAGTGAAGAAGTTTCTAACCTTAGTTTCGAAATAAGAAACTTGGTGCATGTTTCTTGGAAATCCATCAATGATTATTCCCCTTTTATCCATCAACTGTCGAATGTTGACATCTAGAAGAGCATTCAGATTCTTCTCAGGAACCATTTCACCAGCAGTTAAGGCCTCTTTAATGGCATAACTTTCTGAATTGGCTCTTGGAGCTGAATCAGTAATGGTTCGAAGAATTCGTCCGATACTTTTGAATGCATAAAGAAATTAAAAATTGTATTAGAAATACTGGAAATATATGCATTTAGTGACTAATATATTAGTTGCTAACCCATGAGGTTTAAGAAGAGTCTATTGATGGGTTCACTAAAAAATATGGTTACCTAATATGTCCCCATCCGGGATTCAGTCCTACCGCCTTCAAACAGAGGCTTGCTTTATTACTTCCTGGTCCTCCAATCACCCAAATAACGGGTGGTACACTTTCTCCAACATGATTCACTGCTGCCAATGCATTGGAAATATTCTGTCCCATCAGTGCTACTGCATCAACTCCTGATGAATTGGGCGATACCACTCGTCCACGGATTCCAACACCATTTCCACCAGTAGTAACTTGATGATGGTCAACTTCAACATCTTGAACGCGATTTGTGGTAAAAGCTGCTGCAGACGAACGATGACGCACTGCAGGCTCTGTAATATTCTTCTCTTGACTAGGAGCAGTTTCAACACTAACTATACTGCCGGGTATGTCATTCATCCCTCTGCCCATACCTGTAACTCCATTTAAAATTGCTTCTTGATTCTCTAAGGCACTTAAGATGTCAAGTATGGCGGTCCGAAAGTCTTTATAAACTTCCGTTGGCGCACGTTCGCCATTTACCTGCAGTAGGATAATTTTTTTAAGATATATCCTCTCGAGTTTTGTTTTGTTTTTTTTTTTTGGAGGGGGTTTTGAATTGATGGAAATTTTTGATGAACATTTTATAATTTTTGGAAATATTATTTTTAAAAATGAGAAAATAAGCTTACCGCCAATAGCATATCACTTTGATCGAAATAATCCGCAACGGGCATAACATTTTTAAAAAAGTTTTCTAATTCCATTTTGGCGAGAGAGAGAACTACATGACCTAATTTTGCTCCATAATCGATTTGTTTTTGTAAAACAGATTGACGCCACGATATTAATATAACACCATTGACAATTTGTATCTGAAATTTAACAGAGAATAAGTTTTAGTAATTTTTTTATTAGAGCTCCAAGTTAAAAGAATTCAGTTGGTAAATGATTAGGTTCAAAATTTGTAGCAAACATTCTTTCGGACCTTCTCTTTAAAAAGTGATATAACTATGGAATAACTTAACCGTTATATTCTTGCAACATGTTTCATAAGCAAACATTACCTAATATTAGAAATAGAGAAATACTGGTAATAGTTCGGGATATTTCTATTTCGATATGGAATTAATTTAGATATGAGTTTTGACTTCAAAATCCGAAACAGTATCGGTTCTCAAGTCGAAAAGCACATTTTGGGCAACTGTAACTAGCCGCCATTTTGTTTTTAATGTAATTTTGATATTCTCACGTCGCCGAAGAGAGATTCTATAAAAAAAGTTTATAACAAACTTGTAGACAGTTTTATTTCCTATAAAATAATTGAACTACCGTTTTTGATGATAAAGAACTAAAATGCTTCACGACTAAAGTCAGTGAATAAATTTTGGTCCTCAGATATACAATTTATTCTTAAGTAGGTCACCTACTTGTTACTTAATAACTTCGACCACAGTCCAAAGAAATTCACTTATCTGTTATTAAACTAAGTCAACAGATTTTTTTTTTAAGGTTCTTCTTGACCAATTAAAAAAGGTCGTTTCTAATGACAAAATGGAAACCAAGGACTATAGGCTCTACCTCCCCATATTTTTGAGTTTTTCAACTACTTTCTGTCAAACCGCTATTAAAGGGGCTTCACATACGCACAGAAAAAAGAAAAAAAAAACCAAAAGGAACCTCAAACTTCCTCTTCACATGAGCATACAAACTAGTAAACTCCAAAACAATGTTTGTCTTATTTCAAAGACAAATAACACTCGCAAGTAGTTTGTAGGAAAGGCATGTTGGAAGGTAGGTGCATCTATTTTTATATATTTTGTTTATTTTCTGAACTTGAATATGCACACACACCGCACTCCTTAAGATCCTTGAAATTTCTGTTTGAATACGAAATGACGTCAAATCATATGTTGTGTGCTTTAGTTAATTAGATCGAGAACTACCGTACAGTGTACATACTAGTGGGCAATTATTTAAGTCTTTAAAAATTCTCCATGAACCCTTATAAGAAGGAAGGAAACACAGACTCACAATAATTAGGAGCATTTAAATTATTTTTAAATCCTGTTCGGGTCTGGATTCAATTTCTTGCCAGTAAATTCAATCAAAACAACCTCAATTGATTTCCATACACACAAAAACAAGAAAACAGAAAAAGAGGTAGAGGAAAAGTTGTGAATTAACCTAGTAAAGCTGAACAAAAAAAAAAAAAAAAAGACTGAAAGTAAAATAAAATAAAATCAATAAAAGGACTTCTTGCATGTCCCCATTTCTTTACATTACTCTGTGTGCTTATTTTCCCGCAGGCTTTTCACTCTCTTTCTCTCGAAAACCAAAAAACCGAATAACACAAAAACAACAACAACAAACAAAAATAAAGTCCTTGATGTAAGTTTAATAGCGCCGTTGTACACATACTGTCCTTTAAAATTGCCCACCCAAGTCCTACCCCAACACACACCTCCTCCGCCCAAAAAAAAACCAAAAGCAGTCGTCCTTGACAGGATATGCTGCTGTTACTGCTGTATATATGTTGATAATGGTGGCGGCAGTGGGGGGCTGTGGAGTTGGTAGTGGGATGCGTACCGTATACACAAATTGTTTTGAATTATTCAGTATTCTCCATTATTGACGTGCCCCACGACAGAGTGTTTCCACAGAAGGCTGTTATAACACAATGTCAGTGTGCTTAGGGTTTAGAGCAGACAGAATGAGAGATACCTGGTGTGAATACATTCCAACATAACTTTCAACTAAATAAGCTTGTTTGGAATAAACAGGTACATCCCATTTGGGACCCTCTTTCTTTCTCTCTCTCTCTTCCCAACTCACTCATACCCACGATGATGGAGTAAACAATTGAAATGCGCGTTTCGTTAACGCAATTATACTTGTTGTTAATTTAATTGTTGCTCATGACAGGCCACTGTGTAATTGAACATAACTAAATTGTGTTTATAAATGAAAAATAGGACTTGATTGGTCAATACTCTTTTTTTTTTCACTTTGGTATAGGTACTTGCTATAGGTACAACCTATATGTATATCAAGGACAATATTTTCTGATGCCGTCAAGAGTAGATTCGTATGAAGTTTTGTCCCATTTTAATACCTCGAAACGATTGCGTGTCATAATCAATGTTTTCAAGGACCTTTGGGAGTTTTTGATAATTTTTTGTTTTATTTTTTTTTTATGTATTACTTACTTTTTCTGAATATTCAACAACGTCACGCATTGAACGTGGATATCCGGAGATTAAATATGCTTTGGCAGCTGGAGCCATTTTCATTTCTAACATTAAAACTTCGGTAACAGTTTTTGATGATAATTGTGCAAAATCTTGCATATCTTAAAAATAAAATAAACAAATATCAGATTTCAGATAAATTTAAGGACGAAATAAATATGTGAAAAGATCCTTACCATTACCCATCGCATACTGTTGCAGGAGATCCATCATATTTATATGTATGACACCACGGCGCTCCTGCATGAAGGTGTCACAATGTGTTACTTTGCCACTACCTGGGCCTCCTTTAGATTTTTGGAAGTTTACAAAATGAATTTGTATAAAAATTTTAAAATTTAAAAACAAACCTAAAACAAATATCACTGGAACCTTTGGTGGATCGAATTTTATTTTGCCAGCATTTTCCATATCGGCTAATGGGACATTTATTGCTGAACCACTGGCACTGTTTGTATTGCGAGGATTTGTGCGTTTCCACGCTTCGTTGGCGGTTTCGTTTGTGTCCTGTGCCGCGCTGGCATCTGAAAGATTAAGTTCATTAGATACTTTCTTTTTCAAAGAAGAACTTTAATACAGATTACAGAAATTTGTAGGGAGAAATAAGTTAATACAACGATCAGTATACACTTGACATTATGTTGGGAGAAGGTGCTCTAGTCAGCAGGAGACGACCCTCTGCCTTTTTCAAAGAAGGAGGTTCCTGCAAAAGCATTCCCAATAGACTAGACGAAGCAGAAGAATTCCCTCGATGAAAACAACGGTAGTGTCACTTGTTCCCGAAAGGTTAGAGGTTTAATACTTGGTCGACACATTATTTATGAATTTAAGAGTGTATGGATAGGTTGGCTTTCGATTTTTTAAATTTTATTGTTGTTGTTTTTCAACGCTATTTTTAGTCATAAATAAAAGAATCAACACTGACAAAATATTTTCCAAAAAATGAACGCATGTTCACTCCTGTATTTTTTACTTATAAACGCATTATTGGGCAAGGAAGGATAAGTTTTTGAGTTATGAGTTATGATAATCTTTGTAAAATATAGCATTTCTGATTAATTTTCATTATTTTGGGTACCTACTCGTATTTTGGAAAATAATTTTGCTAGAAATGATTAAGAAATATATATAAAAAATGAGGTTGGATGTGACACAAACTGTTACTGAACATTGATGTCTCCATGGAAACTAGAGACAATTTGTTACTTTTGTTTTTAGAAAGCATTTCAAGATCTTCGAAAACCTTATTAGCAAGTATTCAGAATTAAATTAAATGGAGCCCATTTTGCCAATTTTGTTCGCATTAAAATAAAACATTTTCCTTAAATCCCCATCAACCATTCTTATAACAATCTTATGTGCAGAAGAAAATTCACTCTTAACTGATATCTTTAACGATTTTTTTTTACATATTTGAGGGAAACCAACTTATCAGCAATTTTTCTTAGAATTTTCATATTAATTTTACCAATTAGGTATTCATAATATTAATAACGGTATTTTGTGTAGAATAAAAATTGTTTGCAACCAATATCATTGCCCGTTCGAAAGATACTTGATCGAAAACTCTTTCTTCTTCTTGACAGTTTTTTACATTTTTTTCTTTTGTTTTAGAAACCCCAAGTCGATATTAGCATTTTGTTTCTGTAGATATTTTAGCCGAAAGTCTTTCTGCATTTTTTTGGTTATTAAAAAACTAAGTATTAAGTTTCTGAATCTTTAGAGGTTATAAGTTGTTAAATAATTCTTAGAACTTTATGGTGGCAGAATTAAATAGAGCATATCAAAGTTTGTTTGTGTACCAAACTATATTGTGTTTGAAAACTTGAGTTTGCAGTTCTGCACAGAGAAACATTTTGCGTGGAATTAATAACCACTGAAGGTAAGGTTCCTGTTATAATAAAAATGTAACTTTTGAAATTAAGATAGCATTTCTCTAAAACAATCCACTAATCGTCTTTTATAGCTACAATTCAGATTTTACCAGGACCAGTCATGAAAAAAGTAGCAAAAACAAATCAATTGTAAAATGAGAATATAACAAACAAAACAACAAAAATCTGCAACAAAATAAAGCTAAACACCAACAATAAGAATTTCTATGACCTCAACAGGTTTAGCCACACCAATAATATTATTGTTATTTGCCATATACTTGGCAGTCAGATCATTACCATCGACATTAATTCTCAGAAAATAAAATTGCCACAATTTCCTCGTCATATAAAAATATCCTGTTTCATTGTTGTAATATTAAGAAAAACTTTCACGACAACAACAAAAAATAAAAAAAGAAAATAAAGTTGGTTAAAAAGAAAACAAAACAAAAACTGCGATTGAATCTCCTGCTCCTTCTCTATGCCAAAAACATTAAGTGTATGCAAAGGACTACACAGTGAAAGCTTTAACACGTGTATTATATCTAGACTTTTTGCATGTATAAATGGTAAATACATGCACTCTTGTCTGACAATGAGTGTGAAAAGAGAAATAGTCTACTAAGCATTACATACTGCTAGACTGCCTCAATAATAAAAATAAAAAAAAAAAAAAAACAAATCCAAAACAAAAAAAAAAAGAAAAGGACAACATTTTGTATTGATTTTCCAGCAGCAATTCGTTTATTTTGTTTTTCCAATGTTCAATGCCCCTCAACATCATCATTATCATCATCGCATTTGCAAACATACACACCTGTTTCATTTTTTATAGCAGCTTATAGCGACCAGAGTATCCTTTGTATATATGAGTTGTTATTTTTTTTTTTCTATCATTGAGGAGTTGAATAGATTGTATTGGAATATAATGGTAGGTATCCTTGAACCCCACCCTCACGAGTTAAAATAATGATTTCACGGTGTGTAAAGGTGGGTGACTTTTTATTTTGAGCAATTACTTCAGTTACAAGAACCTTCGAATTTATATGAATTGTATGTGACATTGAGGTGACAGCAGGTTAATCAATAGGCGGCGGCAAAATAGGATAATATCTGAGATTTCACTTTATTGAGTATTTAAAAACAAAAAATAATAAAAGGATTGGATAAACTGTTTTTTTTTGTTTTTATAGCAGATAGCAGGTCAATGAGTTTTATTGAACTTTGATGAATAAAACTTTTACTCATCACCTTACCAGTCATCATTATTCATTACTTATAGGCTTAAAATAGAAATGAGACTTTTGTTTTTCAAGTTATTGAAAACATACATTTATACATGTACTTTCGAAAATAGAAATTGAAACTTTGAATGTTTTATTTTTCATATTTTTTTATGTGGGAAGTAGAATTTGTATAACAAAGATTTACGACAGTAAAACGGGGTTTTGCTAAGCTAGTAATAAAAAGCATAACTAACTTAATTATACACTTACAAGTGTATCACATATTTTTATATCATTAAAAACTGCTTCATTTTGAGAAAAAGTGTTTGCAATTTCTGCATTTTTTTTTTCAATTTTTATAAAAAATTCAAAAAGGAATAAGAAATAACCATAACCAAGCTATACGAGTTCTACGAATTTAATTTTAATTCCATTTCCTAGGTGAACGAAATTAAAACAGGGATTAATTGTTTAAATGTCAAAAATTCATTCATATACCTTCATATTTTGAAGAGTTGTTTTACCTCATAAAAATTGGAGTATCTACCTGAATTTTGTTTTGGAGAGATACAAACAAAAAATATTATAAAAAAATGTAATAATGTGAGAATATGTCGCGTATGCGGCTGAACCTTTTAATACGTATGAGCACACTTTATTTCCTCATTAAAAAAATTTAAAAAAAACAAGTCGCGGATAATGGAAACATTTTTTGTGGCCTATAGAACATGGTTTTTGGCGGATATGCAATATACACTTACAGTCTACGTACGACGACTGTTTTTACCATTCTACAAAATTATAATTTTTGTGGGTATTAAAATAATGATTAACTATTTTTGTTCAATTATGTTCTTATAAGTTTTTTTTAAACGGCTGGTTTATATACAAAAGGTGATTTCTTCAGTGATTTTTGCTTCGAATGGACACTGGCCAAGATAAACTTTCTAAAATCCATCTTTTAACTTAAAATATTTACAGTTTTTTGACGGTAGCTTTTTTTTGGGAGGAGACGCAAAAAAATATTTTAACACAAAAACTCTGTGAAACATTTTCCCAACAAAAAGTATGTCACTTAAACTAACATATCCGAAATAATTTGTATGATTTGTTTGTATGTATTCGTTCTAATTGGTTGTTAAACTTTGATTCCACCTTTGCTTGGACATTTGCTTTAAAAAAGTAAGCATAATGCAACTAGCGTCCCTACAAAATTAACATAATTGTTCACTGTGGCGTATGCGTAATTTTTTTAGAATTTAGTTAGAATATACAGAAATAAATTATTTGTGTTTGAGAATATGTACCTATGCATGTTTGCATGTATATATAAATAAATTTGAACTTTCCCACATGTTAAATAAAGAATACAGCCTTAAAGAAACTCATCAATTTAATATAAGAAGAAAAAAATAGATGAAAAATAAATGAGTGATTATAATAAAAAAGATGAATTTTAACAGAAATAATAAAAAAAACATTACTGACAATGGCCTCGGCTGTTTTCAATTTATCACGCATTTTTTTCAATTCCCCAATAGCCGTGATCGTCTAGTGGTTAGGACCCCACGTTGTGGCCGTGGTAACCCAGGTTCGAATCCTGGTCACGGCAATGTATCAAAACATTGTCACGGAGGAGAAGTTTTTTTTTTATTTTTAAATCAAAATTGTCTTTGATTTTTGGTGGTAAGCGGTAAGTGGTAAGTAAATATTTAATTCATTTGAAGAAGTTTGCATTAGTTTTAAGTTTTAAACATATAAAATATAAAATAATATTAATACCCAGTTCTTTTTAAAATTATTTCCTGAAAGGCATTAGTCTTAAGACAATGGATTAATTTAAGTTGCTCATGCTCATGTGCCAGTAAGTTATTTTGAAGGTATGATAAGTAGGTTGATTTTTATGAATTTGTGTCTGGCTTTCAGATAGTTATAAGTTTAAGAGATATAAAAAGGAATAAAAACGATAAAACGATATTTCAAATAATAGTGAAGACTATTTGGTTAAATGTAAGTTACATATTTGGTAACTACTTCATCCAGACAATCATGCTAAAATTACAGACCATTTACTTTACAATTATTTAGTTTGCGTTTTTTTTTTTTTTTTTGTATTCAAAACTATATGCATACCCTATATTTTGAAAGATCTTAAACCTTCAATTACAAGATTGTTTAATGGGTTTATTTGATTTATAACCTTTTCAATTTTATTATAATTGTGGCTTGACATGTAACATTATTTACTTAAAGAGGCAACAGTATAGAGCTTTTAAAAATTTTATCATTAAATTTTATGTTAATTACTGGAAAATTGTTGAATGTAGATTGATTTATCGATTGAATGTGTCTAGGGAATTTAATTTGCAATAAAAATAAATAATTTTTGAAGAGGTTAAAAATAGTTCCACGATAGTTCTAAGATTCTAAGGACGGAATTATGTTCGAACTATGTAAAAGTAATTATTATTTGATTTAGAATTTCAAATGCTTATAATAGGATGACGGACGTGACGGGTCGGTGCCAGTTTTCTGTTTTGTTTTTCTTCAGGATACTTAACACCTTTTTTAACAGCATTAATAGAGCTATTAAAGGTTTTTTAAAAGCATATTTCCGGTTGCCCTGGTAGATACTCGTAATGTTTTGTAGGCTTTGTCGCATTGATAGCAAAACTGAATGTTAACGTTTCATATTTCATTACACCTACAAAATTTTGTCAATTTTTTTGACTTGCAAACATTTTGGTTCGAACAAATTGGACTTGATATCCAAAAATGATTCAAAAATTCATTCAATTTGCACCCGATTTTTAATTTAAATAACTCATTTTGCCCAAAACTAAACAGCCTTTCAAATTTTTACCAACAAAATTCGATTTTGAACAAGTTGCGGTTCAAAATCATCTTTAAAGTTGGAAAATTGTGAATAAAAATGTAAACTATTTCTAATGTAAGCGCCATTTAAAATCATGCAGATATAAATGATAATCTACTATACTAGCCAAATAATTTATGTTTTTTAAAGAATCATACCGTCCTACTATGATCAACAAGCCCTACAAAATATAATATAGAACCTAAGAAACGAATATTTTTTTGTCGAACAATGTTAGAAGGTCTTCGGTACAAAAGGAGCACGCTTTCATAAATCGGTTTGATATTAAAAATGAAAGCTGATATTTTGCTCTTTGTTAATTAAACAATTCTAAAGTCGTTTTTTTTTTTAAATAACGGTTCATTATATCCTGATGAGGTAGTCATAGCTGATGTAAGAATTAATATTTGCACCAAATAATAGTCATGTGTATTTCTCTTATAAAATTTAATCAACCAAATTGTCACACTTTGGTCAATCTTGATAAAATCTAAAATATCCAAGACACAGACTGTGCTATGGCAATAACGTCTATACAAACAACTGCTCTGCTAGTACATGCTTACCTGTGTCTAAACAAATACCCATTATCCATTCGGTGGCCAATATTACAAAAGACTTTTATAAAACCCTGTTTTTTTTTCCAGTATTGCCTTTTTTATGAAAAAAAAGGTCTCAATAATCCATTTGATGGTAATAAAGGTTTTTATTCATTTTATTTTTGCTGAATTTCACTACTTGACGCAATCACTTGAAAATTTTTATACTCATAGAACTTTTTCCTTAGTAAAATTGTATTTTTTGTTTCAATTATATTTATGTTAAATTTTCTGAATTTAAAAAAAAAAACTTTACAAAAATATATGATCACAGTATAAAACTTATTGAGACTAAATTTCACAAAAAGTTAAAAATAAAAGACACAATATATACATATTATAGCTATCTAGGTTTTTTTTTTTTTTTTGGTTTTGGTTTAGTAAAATTTTCAAAAGACAACGGAAAGAAACGCGTAAAATCTGTCACAAGTTCCGAATTCAACTAAACTCTAACTCGATGACAAAGAATAAATTCTACTTACCAATATTGTAGTTGAGTTAAAGCTTGGTACAACGTTTGTCCTGGTGTTTTTTTAACCGATAAATAATTAATGCATTATAGCAGTTATATCCTTTCAATTCCACATATACATTGAATTTGTTGTTTTTTTTTTTTTTTTTTGTAATATTGTTGTTGTCTATATAAATCTCTATTGAAATGCACATCCGTTTGGATTTGTATTTTTATAATTTGTTGTTTTTGTATTTTTGTTTTATGCGAGTATTGGTTCGAAATAATATAGATAGGTATGTGAGTTAGACGCGTCGTAATTTTCAGTGTACTCCTTTTATATACAAACACAAAATAGACAAAAAAAAAAAAAAAAGAACAACAATTTTTGTATTTCCTCGCCATGGGTTTGATGATATCCTGACCGCGAAATTGGATTGTGTGTAGGTTGATGAAAATTTGTAGGTTAATGTGGAATTTGTGTGGCATGTGTGTAAAATGGTCTTGGGGGGATAATTATTAGTAGGCAATGATGTTTTTTTTATGTTGACACAACAACAATGGAGGAGAGATAGGTACATGAATTCAAATGACATACAAATAAGACGGGTGGACAGTGAAATCTGGGACACAGTTTTGGACACGTCTTTGAAGTGTTATTTCAAAGTTGTCAAGTTCAGCTAATTGGCTCATCATTTAGATCAACAACATAGTGTAGGTATTCCGCTATCTTTAAGTCTAGATTGCAAGTTAATGTCCAACAAGATCCAGCTTACAGAAGTTTTGCATCACGGTATTCTATAGGTATATACCATAATGTATTACGCCCCCTGAGAGTGTTTCAAATCAAATCAAAAAGTTTTAAATCTAGCCTTAGAGTTTCTATATCTAGGCAATCCTAACAAAGTTCCCACTATTTTTTACTCCTCATAGCTCATTTCGTACGATGAAAAAAAAAATTAGGACCCCAAAAGTTTACAGGTCTAGTCTACAGTACTTATTTGTACATGGAAATATGCAAATATCAATATTTGGGATGCAACCTAAATTTTTGAGACTTTCTTTCATTTTTTAAATTAAGACCCACTGATTTCGAAATATATTTTTGGGACCTTATGAAGGTTTAAATTAAAATACAACAAAAAATATTTTGTTTCCCAATTTTATAACTGCACCCACATTACATTGTGGACCACAAAATATTTTCTTGTAGCAATTGAAATTAAAACTTATTATGACCCCAAAAATCATTTCGTAATGAGATAGATTCGAGAATTTATCGATTTAAATCTTAATATAAGCTTACTGTTACCAATGTATTCGGTCAGTGTTTGATAGTTTGGAACCGCTACAAATTTCAAAGAATTATTAAAAGCAGCTACCAAAGGACAGTAAGCATTATTTCTAATATGAGCAGAATTGTTTAACAACTATTGAGCTGAGTTATAAGACTTAATAGGTTAATGGAGACATTCGATATTTAAGAGATTTTGTTCAAAATGGGTTCGCTAAGGGATAAGGTAGATATTGTTACATTCTTTTGATTAAGATTTGCACATTGTTCATCTTTAACCAATTCCGATAATTTCAACATCCAGTTAGGGAGATTTTTTGTATTTTCAAATGCTTATAAGAGACCTCTACTTAACTTAAGAGACCTCTACTTGACTATACGTGTCAGCATTTGACCTTTCTAAGCACTCAAAACGCAATAAACGTTTTAATTTTATGCGCTTCACTTCATCAGTTTATAACCATAAAATGTCTCAATCAGTGAGACACAATAATGTCAATAATTCAATACCATTTTTTTTTTCCTTTTAAAGTATCACTATACGAAGCCATAATCATAAATTTTCCGTGCCAAAAATGATATAGGTTTGCATGTAAAATTTTGTAAAAGGCCATTAAAACTTAAAATACTATTCATTCAAAAATTCATTCCCTCATTTGATAGTGTTGGTATAATATAGATGCGTGTTTGTTTATCCTCATTTATTGGTATCCAACCCAAGCTCAAGGACGTTGAATAAATTACAAAAAAAAAAAAACAGCTAATTGACCAACTTGCAATGAAAAAGAACAGAAACAAACATTAAAACCGATTGAACTGAAAAATATAAAAAAAAGCTTTCTATACTTTTGTGAATAAAATGGAAATGAGGACATTTGCACTTGAATGTGTATTCTCTATAAATTCCATACAAACACACACATAGGCAAGGGTTTTTTTGTTTGTATTTATTCATAATGTCCTGCATGCATTTGAATGGGGATTTCACGTTGTTAGGTTATCGCAGCAACTCGCATATATACTCCTGTAGAAGAGAGCTTTGGTCAGCTTTGAATAAAATTTGCGCATGATTTTTTCTAGATATCTAGACTTATAACTTTTGGCGGTTAGTTTAGCATTGGGAATGCTAGAGAAAAATGCTTTTCATGTGGGCATTTTCATAGAAAAAATAACGCTTTTGTCATCATCGTTGGTCGGTGATAACAAAACTGCCAAAAGAGAAAAGTGATTTTTTAGTTGAGTATTTTGCAACATGATATTATGAATGCTAAGATCTAAGGAATAAGGCAGAGGCATAGGTTGTTCTCTGCCTGGAATCAAGTAATGTCCCCAATTTTGTAAACAAAATACCTTCAAAAGAGGAAGGAAGGAGATCCGAATACCTAGACATTAAAAAAAAAAAACAATCACCCTATTGTCCCTCAATTGATGGAAAAGGCACTCACAGGACAGCTGATACCAGTGAATCACAGCAAAAACTGGTTAAGCGCAGCCTCAACTAGTATATAAAAGCAAAAACTGGTAAACGGCAGCTTAAACTGGTAAATTGCAAACTAAAACTGGTAAAACACATACGAAACTGGTAAATCGCAACCAAAATTACCAAATAAAAGAAAAAAAAACTAGGAAATCACAGCCGAAACTGGTAAATTGTAGTCGTAATTGGTAAAATAACAGCCAAAACTGACAAACTATAACTGAAACTAGTAAATTATAGATGAATCTGATAAATCGCAAGCAAAATCGAAGCTGAACTGATAAATAACAAACAACAAAAACTGTTTAATCACAGAAGCAGTAAATGCAACAATTTGGGGTGCTACTTAATAAACTATGTGCTTACGTTGAAATTCAAGAATTATATACCGACATTTAACAACAAAGGGTACGCTTTAGTAGAGTACCAACGATGTTTTCGTGAATCTTTAAATGACCTCACGTTGGGCGCCATTGATTCTTCTGATGATTTCGTCATAGTTGGGATTCCAAAGCCACCAAATACTTTTTCCAGCAAATTTAAAAGCACAAAGCAAGTTTTAAAATACTTTTAAAGATTCTGACACAGAATAACATCCAAAAAAAATTAATTTCCCTACTTAAATTTCCGTACTTTTAATGACTTTTAATGAAAAAAAAAAATAGTTTAAAACTGTATTGAAGAACCTTCATCGTAACCTAAATTTAAAATACAAATCAAGGAAATTTTTGACCTTATTTCTAAAACAATCTCCCTTTAAAACTTAAATACTTATTAAAGAAGTTCGATAAATATAATACACACCGCACTTTTTCCCCTCACCGTGTACTCAATACACAAATTGGATTTTCCAATTGGTTTTCGTTTTCAACGAAAAAATAGTATAAACCATGCTCGTGTCGAATTTTTCATTTAAAACATCTGCTAACATTGTGTCATCGCAATGAAAACCCATTATCGATGATATACACGTGTCATCATGTACTTCTTTAATATACCTACTACGAATTTCTTGATAATGTAGGCCATTTACTTCTTACATTATATCTATGTAAGGCCAGCCTTCAAATCCATCTATAACAACCTACACCATCTCTCTAAATAATCATTTAGAATGAATATACCTTTCAGCTAGTAATTAACAACACACATAAATACTTGAAGTAGTAAACCACATAAAAAATGAGTTAGAGACGATAAACTGTCCAACTTTTTGATTAAGGCCACCTCCAGCTCCTATTTTATATAAACACTGTACTTTCACTGTCATGTATAGAGAGCGTGTGTCCTTTGCTCTTCATTTTTGAATTTTCAATTTTTTAAAATAAAAACTTATTTTCAAATATTGATTGTTGATGACTGACAGCCACCAATATTGCTTGTTGCATAGTAAATTTTGTTTGAGGCATATTGAAAAAAAAACTTAACAAAAAAAGTGAAAGACTGATTGAACAGTGGGACAAGTTATATAGCGCAGTATGACTAAAATTGTAAGACTAGTTGACAACGTTGGGCGCCAGTTTACAAATTAGAATAGTAGATACTGCAGTATCGTTTTAGTTCTAAACAATTTGATTTAGATATACAATAATGGTCTCACTTTCATCGCCACTTTATAACCCTTGATTCAACTGGGTATGTGTTGGGCGCCACTTTTGGATGAAAGTTATTATTTCCTACTTAGTAACAAAGAAGTAAACCATTGGACGCCAATAATTCCTATGATTCCTATGACGCACTGGCCTTATTTTCTTTCAGCCATTGTAAGTTCGAATTGTTTTATGCTCTGTTCTGCGACTTAGAAATGGTGGGACCACATTTGATTTAGAACTATGAATAGTACTTCTTTCTCACTTAATGAACTTCTTCATCACATCAAGTCATGTACAAATGATGATTGCCATTAATAAAACCTGGGATTGCACGTGCTTTGCATTGGGCGCCATTTAAGATATATGTGCTGTAAATTGTGCTCAGTAAAAAAAAAACGAAAAATGTTCAATTATAATACAAATAATATAGTATAATGTTCAATGAATCTTCACGTTGAGTACCATTTTTAGAACACTTCGCGGGTGATATCAACAAAATAGTGCTATCGGTCTTAGGTTGGGTATCTATTTTAGGATGTTTGTATACATGTCTTTGCTTAGAAACAAAAAAAACGTGGGTTAAGTGTTACTTGTGTTGTACTTTAATGCTACCAATATGGTCTCAAGTAATACGACATTGCTTTCCACAGGACTTTTATTGGGCGCCATTTAAAGGATTTAAAAATATATTTTCAGATAATTATACTAGTAAATAGCTTATTCGTTTCCACTGTGTGACACATACAAAATCAAACTCTCACTGACAACACGAAAGCAGACATTAAAATGACATTTATTTGTGAACAGGTGTAATTACGCTAACAATTCACAAAAAAGAAATAAAAAAAAAACACATTTATTGATGATGGATAGACAGGGCTTGACTATATTTCATATAAGTTTATAAATTTTCCAATACAAATTGAATAGTTTACAACATTTTTAACTTAGGAGAAACCCGCATTCATATTGTGGACAGGGACAGTCCTTCTATTTCCCACAAGAGTAAAACTTATAAAATTTTAACATCATCCATTGCACCGCTGCTGGCTGGCCGACAGTCGTTGTCGTCATCATCATCATCATTAAATAGCTGTAGTCATCATTATCATTATAGCCATCGTAGATGGCGTATATCTTGAACAATGTACATCCTTGAAAGTTAGTTTTGTTTAGTTTATTGATGTAACACGATATGAAGGGCTGTTTTGGGGTAAGGACATTTTAACTGCCACATAGAGCTCATAATTGCATATTTAATTAGATTTCGAGGAAGCGTTTAGTTTGTGTGTTTGCTTTTTTTTTTTTTTAATTTTTTGTTGGAGGATGGTCGATTGCTGATTGTTTAATTAGACAAAAACAAATGGAAATATGTAATATTTTCAAAGCTTGCAAAAATTAATTGTTTTTCACTAGAATTGAATTTTTATTTATTTACCTGAATTAAAGTTTGTGATACTTTCGATAGGTAAAATTATTTTGACACATTTCTTTGAAATTAAAACATATGTATGCTTCTCTATCTCCTTGAAAATTAGGCCAAAAAGTTCTAAATTCTGGCACCCAAAGGGAGGATTTTAGTTCTTTTTTGTTGAATAAATGTATTATGGTCTGCCTTCGAATTATGAGCTAAACACGTGAACATCTGAACATGTATGTATTACTAAACAAATATTTTTTCTTAGTATTTAAAAAAATGGTACCCAACTAACGTATGAGACGAGATAGCAAACCATATAAAACGATGTACTACAGAGCTCTAGCCAAGAGGATTTTGAAATCCCAGACCTTTAGTTCAAGAAAAATTACTGAACCGGCTTATATATTAAGACCATATTGGATGCCAGTGCTGATACTATTCCCTGTTTTTTTTTTTGTTTCGAAAGATGTGATTTAAAAAAAAAAAAATCTAAGGGTCCTTCTTCCAACTGAAGCCTGATCAAGTACCTTATGTGTTTGAGAGTGCCTCAAATAGTTCAGGGATACAATTTTTTTTCGAACTTGTCCGAACAAATCCGTTAGTCCCGACGTTATTTCCTCTATAATTTTTAAGAGGTATGCTTCCACACAGACTAAATCACTGGTCCCAAGTATAGAAGACAAGAAAGTTTTTTTTATTATTTTGTCTTGATAATATTTTGATTTTATTTCTAATGCTTTCCTGCAGTTTTTGAATTGTTCCAATTGTTCTACTTCCAATCTACAAATAAAATCTTCGATCCATATCATGAATATTAAAAATTCCTTCTCCCCTAATATTATTTTTTAACATAATATGCATATACGACTAAGAGTCCATCGACATTTTTAACCTCACAGAACATTTATGAATTTATGAATTTTAATACACATTGCCAGCGAATCTTATTGAATATTCAAATCCAACAATTGAACTTACCCAACGAAGAATATATCTGCAATTTCTTTTGGTGCATGATTATGATTTTTTTTGTTCATTCTGTATGCATTTCTAGCCCAATTGCGTGTCATTATTCGATATGCAGTTAATATTTACAAGACTAGCTATTGAATTCAATGTAAATTAAAAAAATAAAAACAACAATTTCGTATTCATAATATTTGTTTAATTCATTATTCTATTCGTACATAGGTAGATCGAGAAAAAAAAATATTTCGAACTGTACACACTGACCTTTTAGCAAAAAGAAAATAATAATATTTTTTTGCACTATACATAATAATCTTGTATAAAAATCACAATAATTTTAATAATAAATCCATGAATTTAAATAATTTTCATCAAAAAATTATGGAAAATACTTATACATAATTAAATTGTAGATAATAATTAAATTCATTAAAAATAATATTTACATTGTGTGTTTTTCTAATTTTAACTTTTAATTTTGTTTAAATTTCTTCTCATTAATTTATTAACATTTGATTTAAAATTTAAAAAAAAAAATAAGAAAAGAACAAAAAAAAACTTAAAAAATACTGTTAAACATTTTTATGAGTTATTTTAACTAAATTCCTCTATCGACTTTTTCACTTATCGTTGAAAATCCTTGATTTTCATAGCCCGTATAATTGCCCAGCACCATTGATATGCCCGATGGTGAATGTTGAATTCCTTTGGTATCGACAACTTTTGAACTGCCATCAATTGTAGTTGTAGTTGTTGGATTAAAGACAGCCGGTGAATAGATTCGACGGTAAATGAACACTCGAGTTTTGTAAACCATAAATATGACCATGTAGATGAAACATGTTAGCACCAGGGTCCCAATACAGGTGATAAGAGCACCTTTTGGATTTCGCCAATCCAAGACGTTGTAGATGAAAGGGTTGCCATATCTGGAAAATAAATTCAATTTTTTAATCAAATTTTAAAATTTATTTTCTCTATATGGGTAAATATTTTGAAATATTATTTAGCATCAGAAAATCAATCCTAGCGAAAAATGTATAGTGGCATGAAATATTTTTGATAATCCTAAAAATTAACATATTTATTTTATAAACACACAAAAGCCACGATGCGACATCAAATCCAAGTTATTCTAAAAAAAATTAAAGAATTGCCTAAAAAACGTTAATTTTAAGTTAAATTTTAAGATTTATTTAATTTATTTTATTTTTTCGGTATCATTTTTGTATGCTTATAAAATGGTCTCAAGAATCCTGTTAATAAAATCTATTTTCTTCACAATCTTTTCGAATTCCCAAATTCCAATTACTTAGTAGAAAAGAATCTCTTTGCTTCTATTTTGGTTAAAGTGCAAGATACAAGTAGTACAGTAATGTAAAAAAAAAAAATTAAATAAAATTGGTTCATGTCCAAAACCAACATTGTCTACAGTGGTGTACAAAATAATGTAGGTTTCCTTAAAATATGCAATTGTAAGAAAAAATTAGCCACAAATACTATTTGAATAAGTAAGTTAAATATTTGCCTATGATTTTGCAATCTTTTATTCAGAATTCATTAATTATTAAAAAGTTCCTCCCGACTGTAAATATTATAAATAAATTCTAATTTTATAATAAATACTTACTGGTCAACACCGCCAGCTGTATAGTAAACATAAGAAAATATCGAAAAAATCGATCCAAATGTAAACGGCAGGAAAATATGTAGCAATCGAATTGGATAAGCAACTATTAAAAGATCCAAGAACATGAAAACTGAATTACATGCGTGGCAGAGAATATTTGATGGAGTTAATGCTACTTCAGCTAAAAAAAATAAAAAGAAAAAAAAAACATTAAACACTCTTATTACTACCATCAACAAAAAAAAAAAAACAAACTTACGTCCATACAAAATACTCCAGTATACAATTGTTATAGCAATAGATACAACCAAAGTTGTAATATGCATGGCCCAATATATTTTAAAAGGACTTGCCAATGACTGCATGCTTAATAGTTTATCTAAAAGACACCAAGAAGTTGAAACATAAATTTATTTCATTTAAAAAAAAAATTCAATTCTTACCCTCATATTCTGGATGAAAATGATAAATGCTTACTAGAACTGCCCCCAACAAATTGGTGAACATGCACATTAAAATACCCCAATTTGTTAGGAAAATAAAAAAGTATATACCCGAACCACCATAAATAGTAGTTTCAATAACAACACCCACAAAGAATAATCCAATTATCCAACGGTATATTAGGTAGAAGATGCTCTTCGATCGATGTTGCCACTAGATGATAAAATAAAAGAACAAAGAATTATGTTCTAAATTAATTAAATAAACTATAAACTTATTAAAAACAAAAATGTTTTGAACCCTAAGTGCCGGTATATTTCTTGAATACATTTTAGCCCGTAGAACTAAAAAATCGCATCGAAAAAAATATTCATGGATAGCTTTTGGAGATACCAATGATTTTCATTTAAATTGGAAAATTTTTGTTCGAATTGGATATTTTTTTAGATCTGACCAATTTGACATTCATTCCAGGTTTTGCTTTACAATCTTTATTAAAAATTTTGATAAATAATCTATGTTCTTGAGTTTTTTTAAGTGTTTTTTTTTTTTAATTAGAAGAATCTTCAACATAACTTACTTGTGACTTAACAAAATCATCAGCTGGTGTGTGATTAAATCCGCATCTGTCTCGGTGGAATTCCTTTGCAATTGGTCGGGCAAGTTGTTTGATTTTTGTCATTTTTGTTTCTGTTTATTGGTTAAACCTGTTTCCAAATACTTGAACAGTCAATTTTTAATAAATTGCTAAGTTGTTTTGTTGTATAGTTACTTTTTCTTATCAAGTTTAAGTATTAATGATGAGAATTTCTAGAAAGATAACAAAATTGGTTACTAACAAAATATTTTACAAGTAATTTAAAAAATTTAAAATTTAGTTTTAAGTGTTTGATCTTTTTTTTTTATTTAATGTGCACCTTTCTGAAATCAAAGGAATAAAATCCAGTAAAAAATGACTCTAAATAATGACTCTAATATTTTTTACGATCGTCAATAACCTGTCTGATGTTATACTTTTTTATCTTTCTTATTGTGGGTATATCACGAAGTTACGTTTGACAGAACAAAACTAATTAAATCCCAACAGCAATTAACAAACGAACAAAAATTCTTCATGTTTACGTTACCAGTTTAAATTGTTTTATTTTTTATAATTATTTAGGCTGTGCAAAATAATTCCGCACTGTTTCAATAACTGATGTAGATGTTCATATAATAATATTATATCAAGACTCTTAAAAGATTTTTCTTTAAAATCTTCTTTCAAACAATTATAAAAAAAAATTACACTAGTGCATATGATTAAAATTTAATCTGGAACTAAAGATACAATATTGAGATACAAAAACTGCAATATCAGAATGGTGATTATAACTGGTAATATAATTACTAGTGTATAACATGAGCGGTAGATTGGATTGCGTGTGCAATGCAATATTGTTCTTTGTTTTTTATTCATTGCTTAATACCTATTTTATTTTTTATATTAAAATCACTCCTCTGACTTGTACCCGTAGGTACATATATGTACTACCAAAGTAGGTATAGGAAATTGCATCAGAAAATCATTGAACATTGAAAATATTGTTAAAATAATTATTGGGTGTTGCGGATGGCATGTGGGCTATGTTGTTGAGTATAAATATTTCAGTTAAATTTTGTTTTTAAGTATCCATCATTATGATGAGTGAAATTATGTTTTTATATATATTTTTCAAGAAATAACATTTTATTTTCATTCGTTGTTATACCTAGTAACGATATTGTTATTATTACATATCAAAGTATGAAAAACAAATTTCCAATATGCCAATTCGACGGTCAATTCATAATGGAACGATACCCAAAGACAAGAGGTAGGTAAGTATGCAAAAGAGAAATGTCAACCGGTTTCAAATTAGCCTTACACCCAAATATCAATGAAGTAGTAAAATATACATGATAGTTCATATATTTTGAATATATAAAGTCATTTTACTCAAACAAAATGAACGAAAATAAGTACGAAAACTGGGGTAAACCAAAATTTACTTTTAATACAACTAAATTGTCACAAATAAATAAAAATAAACTTCTCCTCCGTGACAATGCTTTGATACATTGCCGTGACCAGGATTCGAACCTGGGTTACCACGGCCACAACGTGGGGTCCTAACCACTAGACGATCACGGCTATTGGGGAATTGAATAAATGACTGATAATTTGGGAGTAATCGGGGCCATTATTGGTCATTATGGTCATTTTTATTGTATTTATTTTGTTTGTGAAAGTATAGGCATGTATGTCTGTTACCTGGTGGAATAGAGAGATGTATCTTTGGCTGTAGTTTTTAGGGCTGTCAAAGTTAAAAAAGTATTAAATCTGTAAAATGACGCCACAGTAAATTGTAGCTGTATCTTTAGCAATGAAATTCACTGTGGTACTAGTTGAGTCGACTTTAACTTCAAGCTAATAGCAGATGTACATTAATTTTGTAGTTTCTTATGAATGTTTTCAAAAAGAATTATTATATAAATTATATTTTAAATAACTAGTTGGTACCTACAGGAATTGTTTTGAGAATACATTGTTTTCAAACCTTTTAATTAATTTTGAAGGCACAACGCACCGCATATTGTGTTGCTCTTTGCTATATTAATCATTTTACATCTTATTCTACACTGGACAGAGAATTTATTTGCTTTAGCGATTTTGCATTAGGCAGCTAGCAATTTATTATTTCGTGGACAGTTATGAAAACAACATACTTTAACTTTAAAAATGAGTAGGGAAAAAGGTTACGCATACGCCATAGTGTACGAAATCTTTTGTTAGTTTAATAGTTTTGGTTTGTGCTTGGATGAACGAAAATTTCAAAAATATTCAAAGAGTTTACTAAGTCGTCAAAAGTTGATTACTTTAAGGTTATAATGTCGTCAACTAACGTTTCAGTAAACGACTAAAAAACGCGAAATAATATAAAATAACAGCGTCTTTTTTTCGTTACAACAAAATATATTTTTCTAACGGATTTTGGCCTGATTAGATCGAATCTAAAATCAGAACATCATATCATACTAAAGACGTCTAGATTTTTTTTGTCTTTAGATTCATACTCAGCAGATCAAAATCATTTCTAAAATATTTGTTGGTGTTACGGAAAACATTATTCCTACCCAATTTGATTGAACATTGTAATTATAATTCCTCGTTTTAAGTCTTTGAATTAAGAAATAAGTTGGTAAGAATATATATCGTTCCCCTCATGCCAGAACGATGAATGTGAAAGATTGAAAACTTGAGAAGGTCGGTTTTCAAAGCTAATCGCTGTCTTAAATTGTGACCAAATTTAATATTTACTGATTTTTAATCTGACTTAACTTTTGGCACAGTTTTAGTTCCTGAAAGACAGAGATTACAAAAATAAATATCGCAGAAGACTAAATTTACTTCAAAGGTGTCAATTTTTTTAATGAAAATGAAATAGTTAGTTATCGAATTCATGGAAATAGTGCAAAATGGTGCTCTAAGAGCGAACGCTAGAGTGTGTGTAAGTAGGTACAGTGCGGGTCAAAGAAATTTTTTTTTTTCTAATTTCGATATACATATGTACATACAATTTACAACAACATGTGTTTTTATACAACATACCTAATCTATAGAGAAAATGATAAATATTTTCTCAAAAACTTAGGTCTAGTTCTTAAGAGTTAAATACGAAATTGCGCATTTTTTAAGTTTTTATTAAATTAATTTGTTTCTTGTTTTATAACAGCTCTAAAAAAACGCTTTTTTGAAGAAGAGAATACTCTTAAAATTAAAAAGTGTAGGTAGGCACTTCATTTCAAAAGCACTCAGCGTTTCAGAAATTTTCAAAAATTTACATTTTCTAGAGAACTACAAGTATTTTATATAGCTTCGACTTAAGGACTTAAAACTACTAAATCACACTTTTTTTTAATTAATTTCCGAAAAGAGAATTAAATAAATTATCGTCAATAATTGCACCCACAATTCCACATTATCTACAGTCCATGTTTGGTTTTTGATTCATAAATAGACAATAATTTTTAATATGTACATCTTCACTATTATTTTGTTTGTATGCGCAGCGCATGTAATGTGATAACTATTTCTTTCCCATTTTCATATTAGACATTGAGACAAGTGTTTTTATATCACCCCGATAGCCGTGATCGTCTAGTGGTTAGGACCCCACGTTGTGGCCGTGGTAACCCAGGTTCGAATCCTGGTCACGGCAATGTATACAAACATTGTCACGGAGGAGTGATTTTTTTTTTTTTGTAATCCCGAAAATATTAAGTAATTTTTAATTTTGAAGAAAGTAATGACTTATTAGAAGAATGCATTACTATGTTGAAAAAAAATAATAACATAATTTTACCTAAAAAATGTTCAAATGGCAATCTTCTCCTTTTCAACATTTTGTGTTATAAAATTAATTTTAAATTACAATTTTTTTTGTGTGGTAAAGCGTCAAATGAACACATGCAAAACAATTCACAGTCAATGCGTTTATGTGCGTGTCGACTGCCGAGTAACAATTATTAAATAATGCAACTTTACAGCACTGGAGACTAAAGTCTCTGTAGCTCATGTTACTACAATAATATTACTGACCCTGAACTTGCTACTTGCTTATGAAATAAAAAATTGTGTTTGTTTGCTCATTTATGGTCTTATATTTTTTTAATAGTTTTGTTTTGGTTTCTTTATTATTGTCTACCATTTCTTAGCGAAACTTATGATGAGACATTTAAAACTAGTTAACACTCATAGCACAGAGTAGTATTATTTTTTTTGAAGACAATAAATATTTTAATGAGTGAAACTTTTAATGCCTAGAAGGTATGAGTCTTAACTCTTTAAAGTTACCTTATCGACTTTTGATTGAATTAAAAAAAAAAAAAAAAAACAATTATAAAAGCTGTTGGTTAAAAAATTCCTAACCTTTATAATAAATTCATGAAAGGGTCTTACTTAAAAATGAAAAGTAATTGTTTTGTTTACTTTTGAGTTGGTAAGGTAGGTATAGTAGGTACCAGTACTTAACTTTGCAAAGGTTGTTTTCGTTTTTTAATTATGAGGTTTTCTTTGTATAGTTGGAGGTAATTAGGAGGTATACTTATACGTGGTATTGGTATTTGACAAGGTTAATTATTACAATATGTAGCCATGAATTAGGTTATTCACATCAACTTTGTTGTGTTGATTATATAATAACACTCGGTTTTCATTTCTGAAGCGAAGATTGTAAACAAGACCAAATGTGATGATGTTTTTTTTTGTTTTTCTAAAATTAATCAAACTTCAGTAATTTTGACAGTTGACGAACAAGGGGTACCTACCAAAATGATGTGCGCGGTGCGCACTCTAATGTTTTTGATTAAACTTGGTGGATTTACTGTTCGGAGTAATTTTCTTAATTTTCTGTTGAAAAAATTAAAATTGTGAACTTATCGTCGTTGCATGATTTAAAACAGCATTTGATTTGAAACTTGATTTTGTTGTGATTATTTTTAATTTGTTTTAAAGATTCAATTAATTAATTTGTTTTTGATTCATATAAACTGCAATAGGTTTTAGTTATGATAACCATACATTGATTAATGAAGAAATGTTTCTTCTTCATTTGGTATTTATTAAAAGAAATACACTTCACACATTTTTTTGTTTTTAAACTTAAATAAAAATTTATCATAGAAGATAAAACAGAAAATTTTAAAATTATTTTTATTAAAAAATACACCTTGATTTTACTGAACGTTCCATATTGTTGAAAGCATTAATGATATAACATTTAAAACACACTTTTTCTTAAAATTCATTTGCAAAATTAAATAAAAAAAAAAGATAGCGAATGATCTCGCATCCCGACTTGTATTGACAAAACTTCAGAAGAATCTGTTCATATTTTTCAATATCGTATTCTATACTTAATTTTTGCGATCAAATAACAGAAAGGAACACAACAAAAATATATAAAAATAAAATAGCAATAAAAAAGATTTAAATATTATTAACTGATTTATTGTTTTATGCTCTGATTTTTTGATAAATTTCAAGAATTTATTTATTTTATATGATTTTTTTCAAATTAAGCATTTTTTTTTATCTAGTTAGTAAATATTTAAGACCTCCCAGCAAGTATACAACCACAGATATTCTAAATTGAAATTCTTATCGGTAATTATATGAACAGCTTGGCCATAATATTTGCCAAATAAATGAACTAAAAAAAAATCAAGTACTAAAAGAGTTATACAATTTTAAACCCCCTTGCTAGGTCCAGTTCCAATTATAATTATAATTATTTATAGCCCAGAATATGAGGCAAATAAAAAAAAAAATGAAAGTCATCGTGCTTACGGTTTTATGGTTTTTTTTCTGTTCACTTCACAACTTTTTTTGAAAATCAACACTCAAACTCAAAAATCAGACACTACTTGTTTCTTGTGTGATTTTTTAATAAATTATTAAATTTTATTAAATTAATGTTTTAATAAAAAAAATAAATTTAAATTGGAATTTATAACAATGAAAGCAAAAATTCCACAAAATATTAATTTCACCAAAATCAGTTAAGTTTTTTCTCCGAATTTGTTCACAATAATTTTATAAAATGTCTCGTCGATAAAAGCTGCCGGTACAGTATACAATTTTCGGATGCCGAGCAGGTATGACATTTACGGTGGAAGATTAACTATCAAACTCAAGTACATACTTTGCTTGCAATGTTTTATATACCAAAACAAAATCAATCTATATTCGACCATAAAAAAAGGAAAATTGTATTATTTTGTGATTCGAAAATCCCATATTAGTAGATCAACGTTAAATTGTTTGAAAATTGATAATAAACAACAATTTTTAGGGTATTCTTATATGTATGAGTCAGTAAATTACTCTTTACGCAAACATCCAACCTCATAAGGGATTGTATGAAATTCTACGTCATAAAATCCAAAATTTGTATTAACCTTCAAAATTTCTTTGAAAATCAAAATATACTCATCATTAAAATGAAATATATACATAGTATGTACTTACATAACTGTGAATCTCGTATCTGGCTGATTAATATTCACGTGAATTTACTTAATGAATGGTATTGGGTATTTCTGAAAAAAGAATTAGAACATTTTAAATGAGTTGTCATTGTTGATCTTTCTCACAAAAAAAAAGCAACATTGTCTGGGTTTGTAAAAGGGGAAAAACTTCAATTGTGTTTTTGTTTTAAGGCTTTAAGCCGCTAAATAAATATGACAGACTTGTTCAACTTCAGACTTCAGACAGTATGGAGACAATAATGTTATAATGGAGCGCGTAAATTACTTGACCTGGTAGTGAAATCGGAATGGTCAATTCTGAGTTTTTATTTTGTATGAGTGATTATGAACAATAAACTAACAATTAGGGGTCTTAGAGCTCAAAAGCTGTTTTTGACCATTATAAATATTAAAAAATCTATACAAAATGTGATATTCTTATAGTTTTTAAATTTCCATCGTGTTATTGTCATAAATTATGGATTTCCATTATTTTCCAAAGATTGTGATTTACCTACATTATATCATACACAGTTAAGTCACAAATGAAACGTACTCAACAACTTGTTAAATAAAGTCCACAAGATCATCAACACTATAATTAACTGCATTTTACGCAAACCATTTAAAATTAATCTCAAAAAACATGATATTGCATCAAACAATTGCATGATAGAAACAAAATTATGGAAACTGTCAAAGTCCATAAAGTCACTTCATTACCTAGTTTCAATTTCCAAGTCTGATGTATAAAAAGTGTGTTGCATGAGTATTTTTTTCTTTAGCATTTGGATAGGCTTATAAAAACCTCTCTTACATAATGGAGCCAGTTGTTGGCTAAATAAACAAAAACCAGTTCTTTCCCATAAACCTCAGAGTAATCACAATCAAAAAATAGAAAAATTAAAATAATTGCAACTGGAGTCGAGTGTAATACAAAAAAAAAAAAAAAAAAATATTTTTATGCCCAGAAAATGAAAATGATCTTTTTAATTTTATACTCAATCAAGGATGTATACCGCTTCAGTTAAATTTGTATATCTTTTAATACTCACTGGATAGGCATTTGTATATCCCTGGGAATCATCTTTGATTTATTGTTATTTCGAATGCAACTTAATTCTGATTTATTCACATTTTTGCATCCACGTGAGATAAAAAACAAACAGAAGGTTATATTTAGTTTGTGTAGAGCAGACCTTCCTTAAATAACATGCAGTCATCATGTAAAAGATGGCAATAGGTAATTATTAAATTGTCTAGCGTAATTAGCGTGGGTCATTTGGGGGCCAATCAAAACCTAGGCAAATCAAGACGCTCTTTTGTAATTTCATTTTACAACAACAACACGACAATAATCATAATAATTGATGTCGGTTGCATTGTTTGGTGTTTTGTTTTTTTTTTTTTCTCTCTTCGTTGTATTCATGCCCCTTCTCACCCCGGAAAAGTGAATATTATTGTAATAAAGTGCAATCTAATAATAATGGAACAATCAAAAAGGCAATTTTATGCAGGTAGAACTTGTATAGGCAAAGCTCTGATATCATTTATGAGCATTATGTGAACTAGGTACAATGAGTAAAAAGATTTTTTGTAACCATAAATGTTCAACAAGAATTACTAGAAATTCTGAGCATTTTTTTAAGAGAAAAAAACTATCTATTTTTGTAATAAAGATGGCATATTTTTGTTACGTTTTTAAAACTTTTTTCCAAAAGAGGTAATAATACAAATTTTACTTCTCAAGGGTCTTTAAATTTTAAATAATAGTTAATTTTTTTTTTTTTTTAAGAACAAAGAAGTTATATTTTTTAAAAACAAAGCTAATAAGCGAAAAAGACATGCTCTAAAAACAGCTTTTGGAACACACAACGATAACAAATAAACATTTTTATTTGCTTGGTATAGATAGAATTCAATTATCTGTTTCTTGTTTGCATTGTTATCTAAAACATTTGAAGGTTTTTTTTATTTTTGTGATGAACATAAATTTAACTATTGGCAATTTAATTTTGTATTTTTTTTTTCTTCAACAATCAAAAACATAAAAGAATACAGATGAAATTAGGTTTTTAACAAAATTACTAAAAAAATTTAATGATAACAGAAAAAAATGAAAACAAAAATATCGACAAATTACATTGCATCTATTTCCTCTCACGGTGAAGAGTTAAAAGATCTTAAAGTAGAATAAATGTACCTACGTAAACTCTATTTAAAAAAAAATATAATGTAACCAATATAAGAAATTTAAAAGTACAGAAAAGTGTTTTTTTTTTAATTGTTCTTATTTTTTAAGTGAAAAAAATGATACTTTGGTAAAAAACATTTCTGCGGTGTTTGGTAGATGTTTGAAGACAGCTTTTATTATTATTTTTTTGGAAATAAGTAAAAGTAATTTTTTTAACAGCATTATAAGTGAATAATAAAGGTTCTTAAACCCTTTTTAATAGCATAATTTAAGAAGCATTTTAATGTCTTTTTTAACCAAACATCACAGATATATTTATAAGAACTTGAAAATGTTGCCTACTCAAGTGTTATTTCACCCACTTCAGTATATTGTGTACCCAAAATACCTTGTGAAGGTAAGTACGCGATTTAATCAGTGAAATCGTAAAAAAATACGATTTTTGACACTCACCCCACTTCCCCCAATCTGTTGGTCTGCAATTTATTTTCCCCCTTCATATACCATTTTTCCTAATTTCTCCTACCATATTCTTCTAATAATTAATTTTTTTCAGAAAATTATTTGCATTGGTCTATAACTCTAAAGGATCGTTTTTGTTTTGAAACAAGAAGATAAGTTTCTTTATGATAATTTTATACTAAACACGAAAATTTTGTGACTTAACTATAATGTAAGGTAATTCTTAAATTTTGTGATTCATTGAATAAAAAATTAGAACCTAAAAAATTGTTTCGTTTCTGTTAGAAACCAGTTTTCAATAAAATATAGACCTTGCGGACAAAAACGATCATTGTTTTTGAAAACAATTTATCAGGTACCTACCGGTATTTTTGGTAAAACAAAAAAAAAGTATTTTTTCCCATCATTAATCAATTTTAATTGTTATCTCGATTTTAAACTTCTCATTGGAAGTTATTGTGAATTTTTAACTTTACCCATTGAACATTTATCGAATGGTACATTATGTTCCACGCTTTAATGTCTCTATAGAATCAGAATAGATCGTACGTTTCTACGCTCATGAAAATTGTTTTCCTTCATCATATCTCGAGAACGAATTAAGAATTTAACTTTGGATATAATTTTATTTTAGAACTTATAACCTCAAAAAAAAAACAAATAAGTTTCTTTAAAATTGAATGAAATGTTTTTTATTAGGTACTAAATTTAATTCTTTTAATTCAGGAGCAAGTTATTCGGCAAAAAACCCTTATGATAAGTTGATTAGTCTTATATGAAATTTATATGAAATTTCCTCCTTGAATAGTTTTAACAAATATTAATATTGACTCAATAAGTAAACTGAAAAATAATTTGATTCTACATAAAATTTAGATAAAAAAAATTTACGTACATAGGTATATTCAAAATTATTTAAAACTCAAGTAGCTTAACAAGAAAATGGCCCACTTTTACAAATATGTAATAAATAATTTGACAAATAGCCAAATGAGTTTCTAACTTTGTATGTGTCAAAAATTTCTTTTAATTTGCAATGTTGCCAGAGTTTTCTGTTTTAAAGTGTAAGTTGTGAATTGATCACGTATAGCAAAACTATGGTATCCTACGTTTAAAAAAAAACCTTCTACTGCCAATTACTTACATATAAAAATACTGGTCAAATTTTACTTAAACTTCACAATTTAACTACGAACTCACACAAATATATCGGTTGAAGAGTATCTACTTCAAATGTCATTGAACTAAATTTTCACAAAAGACAAAAAAAAAAACACCCTGCACAATATTTACCATGACACTTAGCGGAAATATTAAGTCACCCAAATAAATGTTTACACTTTTAACATACACACTAAAGAAGAAGTAACAAGGTCAACTCTATTCTCGTACTCTTTGCATTATAACTGTCATTGTGCTTTGAGTTGTATTCATCAAGCACTCAAATTGGATTTGACATATAAATGAAAATAAGATTCCAAACACGTTACAAAAAATTAATTATGAAGAACACTTACTTACCTCAATATAGACGAAAACTTATCGTTCAGTAACCGTGCGCTTTGAATACTCAATCACGATTTAATCAGCCAATAAGGTTAACAAATCACATGAAACCGTCTCGGCTCTTGAACACAAACAATTATATTGGCAACAAAATGAAGTGAACTCAACTCAATCAAACATCGAGGCAGAGAAACCTTTGATTTTTTTTTTTTACTTATATCAAATTTTATCGTTGCACTTTCAATATTATCTTCTTTTTTGGCTTAATCACAGCAAATTATTTGGGGGAAATAATAATCCAGCCAACAAATTCACTCAAAGGGCAAAACAACAAAATCACTCTCATTGACCTCGTGTAAATCTACCGCGCTCCACCACTCAAAACAAAAATACTATTAAATGAAATTTTTGGCCAAACAATTTGGGTCAGATGAAGAATATTTTATTTATAAGTGAAAAACCGACGAAGCCGAGCCGTCAAGGCCTAAATGCCGTCTGCAATGACTTAAAATATCAAACGCACGCTTTGAAATCCACTCAAGACGAACATCCCGCTCATAATTTATAGATATAATGGCTGACTGGATACACAGGGCAGCTGGCTTAAACCATCGTCATCCAGACTAAAAAGTAAATGACAGCTTTTTATGACCGAACAGCTTGCAATGGTGTCTTAAACTGACAGAATTAACTTTCAGCCAGCGAGCTGGGTTCTGTTTTTTTACCTTTAGCTCAAAATACCTGTTTTCTGAGTTAAATTGCATAAAAAGAAGATTTTTCAGTACTGATATGAGTGAAACTAGAGTTAAAATGTATAAACTCAAACCAACATCATATTGCTCTTTGTTTTGAGTCGGAAAAGCTATGATTTTTTTTCTGATTCTGATAAATGATAGTGAATCGTATCATTTGATTTGTTTACATTTTATATTGTTTTCTTTTTTTTTTTTTTCTTTTGTTGTTTATTCTCTTTTTATCCACTTGTTTTAAGGCTGATAGTCTTTCATTCAAAAAGTTTGATTAGTTTTGTAATTCGACTTTTTATCTTTACTCTGTTGGAGGCTAAACAATTTGTTTTTGATAATGATAAGGAATACTTTTCATGATGAGTTATTTTTTTTTCTGGTAAAGTATAGAAAAAAATTGTTTGCAAATTGTTGAAATAGATAAACAAGCGATAAGATCAAATGTGACATGTTTTATTGGCTTAAGTTGACATTACCTACTTTTTGTGAGGTAACTACACGTAAAATAGAGACAATTTAATGGGGTAAAGATAAGAACGCCTAGAAGTATGCATACTAAATATATTACTATTTGCAAATTTGAAACGTTTTTTAAATTTAAATTCAGTGTGAATATTTGTTTTGAATAAGATTCCGTACATTTCTTGAAAAAGAAATGAGTTTTCTACGTACAGAATTAACTAACTTTCCATTAAATTTAAGGACGCCTTGGTAGTCTCGGTACATGGAAAGAACGAATGGAAGTGAATATGTACTACAAGTGAATGCTACAAATTGTAAAACAAATTACATATTCGATTTCTCTGCAATTTGATGGTCAGCAACAATAAACCCGTGCTACAAAAATTCAATATTTGGGGGTCCAGTAGAGCAAAAGCCACTGTCTCTAACACAGACCATAATTTTGTGTCCATTGTCCAATAGGCTTTAGGATTAATGATTTCCGAACCACTATTAAGAATAAGCTGTGGTTTTGTAGGCAGCAATTTTACTCACCAAAAACGTAAAGTGATTTTGGGTTTTGCGGCTGCCAAATTGAGGAGACGGACAGCATCCCATAATACAAAATCTAGAAATACAGAAAACCCAAACACCGGAAAACTTTCTGGTTTTGAGTTTTCTGGGCAAACTGTGAACACAAAACTGTCCTTAAAAAAAAAAAATTTACGACGCAAATATCTCCAAAACTAAAATAGAAATATATAAAATATGTAACGTATTTTACTATGCAAACTGTAAAGAATAAATCATAACTTCAATGGATACTTTTATGTAAACTTTTTGCCATGGTAAATTTAAGAATATCACTTTTTACGGTGCAAGAACCAGATACTATCGACTACAGTAAAAAATTTAGTTTTTCTATTAAAGAGTTGAATTAGCTGACATTTGAATACACCAGGGGAAGCGGTATGTTTTTTGTATTGTCATTTCTACATCAAAAAAACACATTTTGTGAAGGCCAATAACATTTTAGAATATATTGTTACTTGTGCAATTTTCGTTTTAAGTGCACATTTTTATTTCCAACTTTACTAATTTTTGATATTAATATTAAATAAATGCACTCTTCTTGTTATTTGCCTAAATTATTAACATTTTTGTATTGCTGTCATTATAAAAGTTTATCTTAGTAATTTTACTATGTTCCTCTTATCTCAAGACCACCTTGTTCTTCGGTTTTTTTTTTTTTTTTTTGAATGACCATGATATAATAATTTTGTGCAATTTTAATCTTAGAGTAGAATAAAGAAAAATATTAAATGTCATTCAAGTACACGTCATAATTTATTGCGTGCAGATATAATATTTCGAAAACAAACATTAAAATTCTAATATTTTATTGATGAAAATATAATTAAGTGTTTAATTACTAACCACGTTTTAAATTATCAGTGAACAAAAAAAAAATATTTGTATTAATTCGAAGTCAGGTAAATGATAGATACAACCTAACTTTCCTATGTTTTTTTTTTATAAATACATAAATTTAAATTATTTATTAAGTATTTTAATATTAACCTCATGAACGGCTATATCGATTTTAGAGGAAAGTATAGTTTTTAATAATTGATTTCGACTTGAGTTGAGTTGTTCGAAAAAAAAAATTAATGCTTTTCCTTGTAAATTATTTCAAGTAGAAAATTAACAAGCTTTTTCTTCCTTATTTTCTTTGAAAACTGGGGATAGGATATGTTTTGCATTAGTTTTTATATCTGGTTTCAGGTTAAATATATTCAGATTTATAACAACCAGGCTCGATGTTTTAGTCAGTAAATGACATAATCTCCATTTTTTGAAAAGAATCTAAACACAAAATTTACCCGAATGAGAAGAATTCTTACACAAACAATTAAAAATTGTATTTGGGTACTTACCTTAGTTACGTACCCTTTTAGCCAAAAGTCAGTTTAAGAAATTAAAAATTGATACACTTATTTGCTTATCTCAATCTATGACAGACCCGTCTTTTTGATTTAAACTGCAAGTCTATCTCTCCTCCACCATCTCTCTTGTAAGTTATTGAAAAACATTGAAAAATATTGAGACAGGTGTAGCTATTCTATAGCTTTGACATTATTAAACTCGTTTATTTACCTAAGAACCATGACAAAATCAAAATGATTACTAAATCAATCACTCTATCAATTTTATAGATCAAATAACCAATTTTTTCAAGTCACAATTTTTTTTTTTAAACAAAAATAATGATTTAAACATAAAAAAACCTAACCTCCTTAACTCAAGGAATTTTGCAACAATACTAACAACCCCTTTTTTTGGTCTATCGATATAATATTTTCTCCTTCCGGCACAGGTTGAAATTGCAATATAATTAAAAATGTACATGTGATTTCCCACCTGTCCATCTATTTTGTAAATATTTAAATTGCTCTTTAATTGTTTTTAAATATATTTTTCTTTATCTTTTTAACTATAAATGGCATAATTATTATTTCTTTACACACAAATATAATAGAAAATCATATTTATGATTTGTATTATTCGCAAGTTAATGTAATTACTTCTTATCATTCTCATATCGATTTACTTAAAAATTATAAAAAAAAATGAGTACTTTTCTCTCTTAAACATAAAATTAAAATAAAACTTATTTATCAGAGGAACTCGAAATTAAAAATATAAAGATGAGGATTAATATTATAATTGAATAAAATAGATTTTCTTTTTTTTCTTAAACTAAATCACTTGAATGAGTTTTAAGGAAGCCTTGAAGTTTCTTATGCACGAAAAGTTTTATGTGATAGCCGGAAAATGTGAGAATTGTGGCGATACAATATAAAATGAAGACTCCACCGAATGTCGTCATTCCAATGAGTGGTTTTTTCCAGTCCAAAATTGGATATATAAAGTGATTTCCAATTCTGAAAATAAAAACAAAAAATAGTTTAGTTTCTAAAAACAAAAAAAATTGAAACTACAAATAGTTCAAGAGAAAAAAAAGAAGAACACAATAATGGAGAACAATTAACAATACACAAACTTCTCCATAATTTAAATTTAAACTTTATAATTCATGATTACTAATTTCTTGAATAAATTTTGTGTTAAGGATTAACTGGTAAATTCCATTGCCTTAAAATGTCTTTTATTTTATCACCATGCAACCATTTTCACTGAGATATATTCTATCAAAAAATCTGAAACGATTCAGAAACAAATATGTATTGTTCGTTTAATTTCTTGGGCTAGAGTATATTAATGCTAGTTTTTCTTAACTTTCCTTTTGCTATTTAAACTAAAAATGTATTTACATAATAAAATCCATAAAGGTCAGATATGAATGAAGTCAAAAATGTTTAAAATTTTCTTTCAATTATTTTGTATTTTTGTAATAATAACTGCTGCCTATTGTTTTATTCCCTATATTCGTATACTTACTCATCCAAACCACCCAAATTATAATAGATGACCGTACAAAAGCAGTAGAATATAGGAAACATCATTGTGTAGAAACTATGCAATATTCGCACCGGAAATCCTACTACAAAAAAATCAGCCACCATAAATACCGTATTGAATGTGTGTGTCGTGAAGCTTATCGCTGGATAATTGTTGATTTTTCCTGCAAAAAAAAAGTCAAAGAATTCATCAAATAAAATTTATTCAAAAAATCTAAAAAAAAAACTCACTTTGTTTTCCATAAATAAACGCCCAGTACATTGTTGTTACAACTAGGGCCAAATGCAAAGTGATACAATGAATAAACCAATAGAACTTCAATAGTTTTGGTGTTGTCGACTCGAAGGATTTATTAACAATTTCTCCTGGTAAGCTACCAATATTGAAATACCATTGTGTGACTATTAAAGCGCCAAGAACATTTGTCAGAACACACATTGTTAGACCCCAATTTGTTAGATAAATGAACATTTTACCACCGAAAAATTGATATTTCATACAAATGGTAAATATTCCGAGGAAGAATATTGCCAAGATCCATCGGAAGATGAGATAGGGAAGACTTTTTGATCCTTTTTGCCACTGTAATGAAATAAAATACATATATTTTTAAATTTTGATTTCATTTCGTTCTGATATTTATTCGATGAAAATGGTAAATGCGATTAAAATACCGATAACAGCAACTGCAATACAAAAATTGAAGTACCGACAGCTTAATTTTTTATTAAAAACTGGTCAATTAAGTCAGTTTTTTTTCATAATTTTATTAGTTTTTTGGCTGTTATTGCATAAATAGTTGCAGTAACTGGAAAAATGTATATGACAAATTCGTAGCAAATTAAATTTCCCATTAAAATGTTTCAACAAGAAAATCTCTATTATTTATACTTCCCGAGATAATAAACCTTTCATTTTAGTTGTATGACTTGCTGTTTTAATGAATTTAAGAATCATTTCAAAGCTTATTATCTTGAAAAGTATCAATATTAGAGATTTTCTTATGGGGACTTTTTATTGAAAATTTAATTTGTAAAATTTGTAACTGCAACTATTAATGCTGTAACAGCAAAAAACCAACAAAATTATGACATAATAGACTTTAGTAGCATATCTCTAATTTACAGTAACGTTGCGATAGTCATTTTTGTAGATCGTTCAATTCAGAGTAATTTCTTTTTATCGCATTAAAATAAAATAAAATGTTGCTGAGTTATAGAATTTTTAATAATTAAAAAAACTGAAGTTTAATATGGAAAATCCTTACACGCTGAGCGCTAGTGATAAATATTCATTTAGAGGGATCACATTCTATTGGAGTGGACAACCAACAAAAGTCCCAAAAATAAAAGCACCCTATAATATTGGTACATACATATGTTTAAAACACAATGGTTTAATATATTTTTAGTCGAAAAATTAAATGACCAAATTCTAATGTGCAATAGTTTTTTTAATAAAAAATCGACCTGAAATCTGTCAGAAAGAAATAATGTAAAAGAATCAAAGAATAAGAAGAGAGACTTTCCGAACAGGAATAAAGCTATTTCCCTTAAAAACGAAAATTAATTGGAATTTTCCATCTAAAATTTCAATTTTGCACATGTTTTCCGAGTTCAATTAAGAGTTATCGTGTGTTTTTGGAGTATCGGAATGTAGAAAACAAAAGTGCATAAGTTTAGACATTTTTGCTTCTTTGAAAACTAAAATAATGATTTTTAGCGACAACTTAACTAGGTTCCTTTTAAAAATACAAAACTAATGTACTCTGTAATTGTAGCACTCTTTTAAAACCACCCTGTGCTAAAATTAAATCATCATTTCCTATACCATAATAGCAATCAACAATAACGTAAATAAATACTGAAACAAAAAATCGTCTTGTCAACAATTTATCTTTAAACTAAGATTAGCTTGAAAACTTGTTTCAAAGGAAAATTATTATAAACAATAAAACGTGGAAGAGAGTTCAATAAATAATGACGTCTTTACAGAAATCTAATATAGCTATAGAGTAATAGTAAGCTAATAAGAAACAAAGCTACATTAAATTGGTCTTTGTTGTTGAGACATACTTTTATAGATTTTTTTTTTTTTAACAAATTAAACTTTATTTAACGAAAAAACAAAAAACTTTTACAATGAATAATATTCTGCTTATGAAAAGGTACTTTGAAATACTTTTTTTATTGTATTTTAAGAAGCAATTTATCTAATTAATAAATATTCATGAGATATGATGGTTTTTTAGCATTTAATTCTATTAACGTACGCACAATAATATTTACATAATTTAAGATCTTCTTGTTGTAGTAATTCATTCTTGTCAAAATAATTATATATTCCAATTAAACCGAATTTAAATACAATTTAATTAATTATTTAATTTATATAAAAAGAAATATGCATACTTCTTATAAATAAAAATACAGAACAAAAACGAAGTAGTCAATTGAGGAAAACTAAATTTATTTAATAAGAATTAAATCAAAACAAAATGTGATTGTTACAAATCAAAAGAATTTCATATTTTTACTGTATAGCTACTTACTATCAAAGTTGTTTTCAGTCATAGTTTTATATTAAATCCGAATAAAAAATCGGAAATAAAATTTCATGACACATTGACACTAAATAAGATGAATGCGCACATTTTGAGAAATTTATTTATGTTAATATTTGAATAAAAATGTATTTATTACTACTTTCTCGATGATAAGATGTGAAACTATTACTGAATATGAAAAATACAATTTAATAAAAACATTTAAATTGATGATGCGCAGAAAGATAAGCTTCCAAATAAAATATTAACTAAGAAAGTTATTTCTGACGAAGCAATTTTGTTTACAAATATAAATAAAATAAACATATTGTTGTGATTAAATTTTACATTTTGCAAAAAAAATTCACTACACAAAAAAAAAATACTATTCATTTCTGACAATCTAATGTTTTAGAAATTTTTGTTTCTTGCCAATTTGAATCATTGCCGGAACGGAGTTTTATAATTTTGGTCTTTTTTGAAGAGAAGGGGGAAATAGTAGAATTCAATTTTTATATCATATGGGTGTGCTGCCGTTGTCAGTGATTCCGCGGTAAAATTTTGACAGCTCCGCGGTAGGTAATAGTACTAATAAATTCTTAAATTTAGATTTATTGTCTAATTTGTTTACATTTTTTCCCAATTTTAACACAGAGCAGCGCTCAAAATTAGGTTAATAGGTACTCAAAGATAAAGAAATAAATTAACTAAATTATGTTTTCTCAGAGTTTTCTTTAGAGAATTCTACAGCAGATAAAATTTTTTTTTATAAAAAATATAATGTTTTTATTTTTAAGTGATCTGTAAATAACTTAATTGGTGATATTTGTTGGCTTTAATACGTCTCATCATCAATTTGATAAATTCTTTATAGGAAGACAAAAAAAAAATAATGAATCATCTATTGATCTGAACTATATCAATGGTCTTTTGAAGGTTCCTTTTTTTAATTGATTTAATTATCACGATAATTGAGTTTATGTCTTATGATGAGTAATTTTAACACTCTATTTTCTTAAAATAGAAAAATAGGGCACCAAACCCACACATATTATTTAATAAACAATATAACCTGATCAAAAAAAAATTCGAGCTCTACAAAGATTGATTACTAAAGTTTTATAGTTTTAAATGTTTAGAATCTATACATAATATCCACCTAGTCAATTTATTTTCAAATTTCAAAATTTGTACCGCCAAGTTTTCAATAAGGTACAATTTTTTCCATTTCAGAATTTTCTCTAACAGGATATGTTTTAATAGACGGTGACCTTTAAATCCTTAACAAAAAAAAAATTAAATGAAACTCCTAACCAAGATAAATTAAACTGATTCTTCTCAACCAAAAGAACAAACAAAATCACATAATTTCGCCGGCATCTGCAAGATATAAAAAAATCTTAAACTTCAGGGTCACCTAAAATGACTCAATTCAAATTTCAAAGTACTCTCGCACATATTAGCAAACGTATCTACGAATATGCAAAAAAAAAGAAGAGTCTCTCTGTTGTGTATGTACAGATACATTCACACCGGAAGCCCCCTAGACCACATCCAAAATTTGAAAAAAAAAAAAAAAACTTGTGTCTGCCTTCTGCTTCTATTGACATTTTTTCCATATATCACAGGAATATACCGATATATGTAGGTGATTTAATCCAATACCGCAGACAACATTTGTTTTCCTGTATAAATTTATTACATATTTTTGTTATCAGAAATGTTTACCTTGTAAGAGGTTATCAAAAAAAAAAACACTACTTTTATCATGCAGATACGCACAAGCCATAGGAGTATATTGCACTTGATTTCGACGCTTTTCAAAGTCAATCACAAATCAAACAAAAAAAATAGAAAAATATAATCAAGATACTCCCCTTGATGTTACATAAAACATTTTTTTTTCTATCGGTACATTATTATAGCATTCGAAACACTCAAAGTCTCTTTCATAGATTCATTGTTAATTTTTTTTTTTTTTGGTATGCTAACAATTAATTGGAACTTGCCTTTGATTTCACAAAATCCTCAGGATTTGTGTGCTCAAATCCAAAATTCTTCCATGTGATTTCCTTGATAATGCACTTTGCACCTTTTTTTAAAACTTTCATATTGAGTGTGGGGTATTTTTTTTTTTTAATAAATCAGGAATAACAGAAATTATTTAACTGTTTTAATTTTTTTTCAAATTTTCTAATGATAACTATTTTGATTATTTCTCCTGTTGCACATTACACTTTTATCGTTGATGCTATTACCGCACAATAATATAAGCTACCGGTGAATTATTTATGTATCTACAATGTTACGTGGAATATATTTAGTATCTCAGATACAAAAAAAAAAAAAAAAAACAAAAAAAACAGAAACAAAAAATATAGAATTTAGAAATACTCAAAAGAGTTCCCCGTGCTACGAGCGGTAAAAATAGTTGCGATGTTGCTCTTGAGATTCATCCGAAACAAATGATTGCAAACGACCGAATGCGGTGTTACTATTTATTTATGACCAACCATCACGTTCGTCAGCCTTAGAATGTGGCCGGCTGTGTTGTATCTATTGTGCGCCTCGTCGCACTAAATTAATAAAAAAAAAAATGTCAACAAAAAAAAAATTATTACCAGACGGGTAATTGATCTGTTTAACACTTCAAGCCGTCAGTATAAACCTATAACATGGAATTATCAAAGTGAAGACTGTTTAATTAAATTAACCTTTACAGAAACAGCGAGACCTTCAATAGGGACAACTATTTCAATGATTCCGAAGAATTTTCGATAGCGCGCCCAGAATAAACACTTACCGCAACTGACCATCAAAAAGAAATCACACAAACACTGAGTTGTTAGAGACATCCCTGAACTGTCAAAAAGCGTGAGAAATTGGCATTGTGCCGAAATTGGTGTCTAATTTTTGAACTCTATATGCAGCCGCCATCGGCCTTCGAGGGAACCCGCTAGGTCTGCCGACTTTAGCAAAATCAAAGAGGAGCCATGTGGGGATATTCTGCTTACACTTCGTCGTCGTCGTCGTCGTCGTCGTCGTCGTCGTCGGCAATGTTCCACCGCCGCCGTCATTATCATCACATGCCTGAGTGCATATATTTCTGTCTGTCTTGTGGCAGTCATTCAAGACTCTGAAGAGAGTGCGGTGTTAGGTTAAGTGAGGTGATCTTGTATTGTTATGTCACTTTATAGCTTAACAAGACTGGCGCAATGCACTTTTTCTTGGTGTTCTCGGTGCGGTATTCGCACACCCGAACTTGCAGAGAAAAGTAAAATTGATGGTGACGGAAAACCGAATTTGACAGTGAGAGTATAAGGAGGCAGTATCATCCGATGGTTGGCTTGGTTTGCTGATGCTAGCTAATTTGCATTTGCAATAATAAAAGTTCACTCTGTTCTGATATTTCTCGATTTGATTTTTGTGTTGTACAGTTTTTTTTCTTTTTTTTTTTTTTGAAATTATATTACAAGCAGTGTACATACCATACCAATTGAGTGCGATTTTTATTTCATATGTCGAGTGCAATTAATTGCGTGCGAGGTGAGAAAAGTCAATCAGTATCGTGGTAATGTGATTTATTGTTCTTTTTTTGCCATCAAAAAATACAAATGACAATATTGTGTGAAGAATTGAATATTGTTATGGGAAAGTGGAATAACCTCTTTGCAAATTGATGCAACATAAAAGTGATTCAGATTGGTGTGTTGAGAATTAATTTAAGTGCAGAAATGGGACGGATACACTTGGTCTTTCAGTTCAAGACTATTAAGTGATTTGACGTTGAAGATGTTTTGACGATATATTCTAGTCTCGAAGAGTATTAAACAAAGTATTAGCAATGAATTTTTCGACTGCTTAGCATCAGTAAACTTGTCATTAAATATTTCAATTAAAGAATTTTAGGTGTTAACTGCTGATCGACTAAAATTTGTCTGTTTAACATATATAATTTTTTTTTCCTGAAATGTGTGCCATTTTTTTTTTCGATTATTTGATATCTTGCCAGACAAAACAACAAATTTTTTGTGTGGATCAAAATCTTGTCATAAGATGACTTTTATATTAAATGAGTGAGTTTTGGAGGCTGATTATGGACTAAATGGCAAGAAAAATGTTGCCCAGTAAAACAGAAACAGTCGATTGTGGATGAAATTGCGGATGGGAAGGTGGATTATATAAAATTCTTGTGGAAAACCATTGACAACTGGGATAATGATGAGGTATATTGGGATCTTAGTCAATTTTGCTAATATTAGCATTTTTTACGGTTGATTATTTAAGGGCAGATTTTTGTATTTTACAATTTTTTGTTTGCCTTTGTACGTTGTTCTCATTGAGTAAAACTGATTTGTTTGAGTTTTTGAAATCATCTTTCAAAATGTTGTCTATTTAAAACCAAACTATATTTTCATAAACGTAGAGAACAACTTTCTGTTGTATTGCTGTAAAACGAAATGCGAATACAAATATTTTATAAATTTGATAATCACATAAAGAAGTTATTTGGTACAATCTAAAAGGTCTTGAATGTATCAATTAATTTTTGACCTAAAATTGTTAATAACTTTAAAGCATACAAAGTAGTATTAAAATAACTAGGCATTATTATGTTCTTAATAGGATTTGAGCGTGTCAAATAGCAGTTTTAAAAAGTGTAATAATGGTTTATCAAAGTAAATAGACCAGAAAGTTAAGATCATTTCATGAATTATTGATTTTTCTAATACTTTTATTGGAACTCGCAAGGGTTTATATTTTATTGAATGTATTTTTTTGTAGTTTTAAGTCTGTTACAAAGAATCTATGCTAAATTGTGTTTCAAAAAACATAAACGATCAATAATGACTAAGATCAAAATCCGAGAATTTTTTTTTTTAAGTTTACAAAAGACACCATTACTCATGGTTAATTGTCACTGCCGTCATTATAGTTTTGTTTACCCTACAAAAAATTGCAATCTCTTACTGTTACCGTGTATGGATGTGTGAAAAAAATAAACATAACATTGTACAGAACCGAAAGCATGCATTATGTATATTATAACCAAATAAAATTTTGTTCCAATTTAATATTTTCATAGGCACACGCCTACATTAGTCACATTCTTATCACAAAAAAAATGTATGACAATTGAAAACCTGTGAAAAAAAAATTTAATGTAGAAAAAGTTTTTGTCACCCCGATCGATGTCATAAATAGCGTCATAAAGATTTGCAGCGATAACAAATCGTTTCTTACTCATTTAACAAAACCACTCAGTAACTTGTGATAGTGAGAAATCATATCAAAACACCACCTGGTAGAAGTAGTTCTCCTCAAAATTGCAGAATAACAGTCTTTGAGTTTCTTTATGATATCAAAATTTTATCAAAGTTATCAGACGCCACATCACTGACTCTCCATAACAATAATATTATCTTTTAGTTTCAGGGCTATTTCTGTTATCAAGCCTTTGCCATAATAATAAGACAGCTTCTGTCAAGCGATAACAACACGATAATATGAATGAAAAAAGCGGTCTCGTACGGGTATATGGAATTGTTGCCCGATTGTGCGAAAAGACTAATTCCAATCGCACCAGCTGCTAATGTTGGCATTATTGAATCGACCATACGATTAAACGGTATTGGTAACATGAGACAAGAAGGATGTTGGTCGAAATTCACCAGTACACTAGCCGAACAATTTCAATTGGATAATTTTCGTTTGAGTTACTATCCAGTTGAGGACTTTTATAAATCTCAAGTAAGTTTAAACTGGTAGTTTGAAACCTAGATGAAATATTAAAAATTTTATAATTTTCCTTTAGTGGCAAACCCGGTATAGATCGTTCTGGTATTTGCTGTATCGTTGGTGTGTGGCTGGATTTTATTTGGCTGCTCTTCTGGCTTGTGTAATAAAACTCTTCGATGGCGGAAGGTTCTTCATTTATCTCACTGATTGGGGTTTTATGTTGTGTACAATTGCAACTATTTATGGAGCTGTTCTCACCACTTTGTGGCACTTTGAAAGAGGTTTTTTGCTTATCTTCTTGAAAATTCACCTAAAGAAAAATGTAACTGTAATTTTTTGTATGTATTTTGTGTTTCAGTGGATGCATTAGAACAAAGTTGGGGAGTAAAAATATTTTGGATACTTCATTGGTCTGCATTGGTGCTGTCAATAGTTATATCATCTATGTTTTGGACTTTACTTGTACAAGGTTAGTACGAAGAAAATTTGCAAAATAAAATAAATCAATTTTTTTTTTTTCTACAAAAAATGATAAGAATATATCAGTCAGACAATCTTTAATAGAATATCATGCATAAGGCTTGAAGCCAATGACTGATTTATCGCAGATTTTTTCTCTATTAAAAGTTAAAAGAAATTACGTACTTAGGGAAGTTTATTATTTTTTGTCTATGTCTTATCTTAATCCGATAGTTGTTATGATTGGTTATATTTTTGTTCAAACTCAAGTACCTATTTTATTTTGTATTATTTCAATAAAATTAGTTTTATCTAAATGGTAACTAGAATATGCAAGTAGTACTCTAGGAAATATAGTTTGGGTTAAGGCAATGAGAAACTGATTCATTTCAAATTGATTCATTTCACTCGATGCCGAGAGATCTTCCAAAGAACTGTGAATTTTTGCTATTTTCAAATTTTTGTCCCACCAATATGATTTGTTTTTTATTTTTATTTTTCTTTTAAAAATGGTACAAAATATGGCTGAAATAAGTGCGAATCCCGCCGCAACGTATTCGTCAGATTCTGTAACAGGGGCAACTATTGTTCATATTAAGATTTAAAAAAAACTATGGCATTAAGCAGCGTTGCCACTGTTGGAAAAAATTTCCGAGGTAGAATTACAAAAAAAAAAAATGCAGTAGATTCAATTTTTTAAAATGTAACAATTGTAGGTACCCCCGCCCCGCATTGAACATGGTTTATATTTGTCATTGCAAAAATCATTACTTTTTAGCTAGATTAGTATATTTTGATTCTCTATCAGATATCAATTTTTAGAATTTGTTTACAGGGTGTTTTAGAAATTAAATTTAAATAAGATATCAAGGGATTTGTACAAGATTATTTACAAATTTCATTGGGCTGTAGGCCTTTATGAGGCTAAACAATGAAAAATGAGGTCAATAATAGCAATTGAAAAATCTTAAGGTTTTCCAATAATAGAAAATAAAAAATCACATAATAACATAATTTACTAATATTTACTAATCATCTATGCATTATTTTGGCAATTTAAAGTTCTGTATCTCTAATTTTATCTTGGCTAAATCTTTTTTTTTTTTTTTACTTTCCGTGTCGACACACCTCACGTGAGGTATCCTAATTATAAAAAAAACATGTGTTGTTTACCCGATGATTTCCGCAAACTAGAATTGCTATTATTAATTTGTTTTTGCTTGCGATGTATTATTACACATGTTTTTTTAGTCATAAAGGATAATCTAATCGTTAACAAACAAAATTATGATTTTGCGTTTAGTTTGCAAGATCTTAATCTCTACAAAACAAAAATTTGGGTATCTACAGTTTTCGAGAAAATAAGAATTATTTATTATCATAATAATAACAACAATGATACAATATTTTATATTTTTTGATCAATTTAATTGATATAGATAACAAAATGCACGTATGTAGGTGAACAATTTCCTGATTCACACTTGTTTGAAGAAAAAAAATATAAAATATATCCCACTCATAAAGTTGATATAATTGTTAGATGAAAAATTATTTTGTTTGCAATGTTTATTTTATAACAATTATATGTAAGAAAGCTGCTCTTTTTTATGTAGTTTCTATTTTAAGTGCAACAGTCACATTTTGTTTCTGAAAACCACCTTCTAATAATGGTACAGCCAGGAAATTCGGCATGAACTACAACATTGCATGTTTTTTTTACAATTACCTAATTGATTTTTATCCTATTTTGATGAACTAAGATAATATTTGATCTGTTTGTTGGCTCTAATAATTAAAAGTTCACAATGCAAAATCCAGTCCAATTAAGATTTCTTGCTTTCAAACATTTTTGACGCTAATAAAATAAAAGTATTTTAAACTAGTTTCACAGCAAACAATAATTGTTTTTTTTTTTTATAATATTAAGGTCAACTAAATTTCTTTGCACTGTTAAATGTATGTATGTTATATTGAAGCGTACCTATACTCTTAATATCGGTACAAATTAAAATGAAATTAAAAATATAGGTATTATGTATAAGAACTTTAAATGGCTGCACTAAACATAGTTCTTCTTCAAACCAAAGACTTAATAACATTTAATCAATAACTTAAATGGTCACTGTGGCGTATGCGTAACATTTTGTATAGTGAAAACCTTCTAAAACACATTCTATCGCTAAAAAAAAAAAGAATGAAAGCAGTTGCATCATGAACTTTTATCTTAAAAATTCTTCAATTTACAGGCCATAATTCTGCACAAAGTCTCCTTATGGATCTCCTTCATTTCTTTTTGTTATTAATTTCAAAAATATTCGAAAAGTTTAAAGAAAACAATTAATAATATATATATTTTTTTATTTTTTTATAGTTGAACCATCGATAGCTGGTGATCCATACAACATTCTACAACATGCTACTAATTCAATTGTTATGTTGATAGATCATTTTGTTGTAGCATTCCCCTCCCGCATCTTACATTTTATCTATCCTTTAACAATCGGTGCGGTCTATTGTTTATTTACGTTAATTTATTACTTTTCTGGAGGAACTGGAGCGTAAGTTAATTTAGAATAAATGTTTTTTTTTAAATTAATTGCATTTTTTTTCTATTTTTTTATTTCAGATTTGGTGCTTCTTTTATCTATCCAATTCTTGATTGGGGAGAAGCTCCATTGCAAGCATGTTTATCAGTTGTGATTGCCGTAGTTGGTGCCTTTCTTTTTTCATTTATATTATTTTGGCTCTACAAGTTGAGAGTGTATTTGTATGAAACTTTTGCGAATACGGAAAAACCTCATACGATACACTTTTGAATTGAATTGATTGTTGTTATTTTTGTTTTTAATTAGTTTTTAATATAGGAAATTTAAATTTATTTTACATTTTTTTTTGTTTGAATAAAGATTATTGTAAGGTTTTGTATTTAACATTTTATTGTTAACATTTCTCGAATTTTATAAAGGAATTTGATCGGCCGCAAATCGACTCCTGAATTTTTTTATTTACTCAAAAAGAAAAATTATCATGTAACGGCGCTGTGTTTTCAATCAGTAAACTGGCATTCTATCCAGAAAGAAAGAGTATCTTTATCTTTTCTTATGTGTCGTAATGTAAACATTAGCTTTTCCCAGATTTATATACGAAAACTGCTGAAAAATAAATAACACATAAGTATCATTTTGTCTTCGATGTAAATGCTGTGAAACGTCCTTTTTTTTTATTAAAAACAAGAATCAAATGTTTTTCTTAAATTATATTTATTTTATTTTTTTTTTGTTTGTTTTTATTAATTCAAAATTTACTTTGGTTGTCGTCATATTTTGTTTTATGTTGTTATTTTTTGTTTGTTTTATATTTCCTTAAATTATTTTTAAATGTAATTTATATAATTCTAATTTTAATTATTTGTGTAACTTTCTTTTTTAAGATTTTGAATTTATGTTTTTTTTGGAGCATAAAAATTTGATGCATTTTTGTAATATATTTTCTTGTTTTTTTTTTTTTTTTATTTATATTTTTGTTTTGTTTTAATTATTTCTTTGTTTAACTAATTTTGATCTTTTTTTTATTTTTTAAATATTCTATACATGACTATACATTCTATGTTCAATAAATATTTTTTTTTGCAATTTTTCTTAAAAACGTTTTTTTATTTTTTTTTTAAGAATTTCTATATATAATTTCATTTTATTGAATATAAATTGAATTTATGTTTTTTTTAGTTTGTTACAAGTTTTATTTTTTTTTTTCCTTTTTTGTTACTGTTTTAAGTTTTTTTTTTTTTTTTAATGTTTGTATATATATTTTTCTTTTTTTGATTTATGGAATCTATACAAAAATAGTTTTATTTTATGGTCTTTACATAACACTCGACAATCTAAAGTAATAATTTAATACACAAACAATTTTTTTTATACTTTTTGTTTTTAGCTTTAATTATTTTGTTTTGTTTTGTTTTTTTGTAACTTAAAATATTTTTTGTTTTCTATTAAATTATTGTTTTATATTAATTTAAACTTAAATTAAAAATTTTGAAACTCAATCCTTTTACATACATATTTGGAACATGTTTTTGTTTTTTTTTTTTTTATTTTGTTTGTTTTACTTTAAAGTTTGTATAATTTTTTTTTCTAATGGTAATAGTTACTTACATTATTATTCTAAAATTTTTGCTTGAAGCAATCCCTTTGTCAATTGAGTATTTTTTTTTTTATATTCATTCATTCTCTTTATTTTTTCACTTTCATTATTATTTTTCTTAGAGAGAAAACAAAACAAATTTATAATTAATTTAATACAAGAGATTTGTTCATAAAATAATAAAAATCCATGTACAGAAGGCACCAGAGATAAATTAATTAAACAAATTATTTAATAAAAGAAATAGGTTCATCACAAGAACATACATAAAATCACCCTCCAACCAAAATCCGATTATGTTTGATTCTGTGAAAAGGTCAAACCAAATTTCAAAAGGAGTTAATTGCTTTCACATCGAAATGTCTCAGAAATTCATAAACTAAAATTCATCAAAATAACCAAATACATGAATCAATAAAGTGGTTTGAGTTTGATAATTTGGTGTTTCATTTCACAGAAAACCAATTACTGAAAGTGACACCAAATCTAGAGGCTTAATGCAAGTTGAAAAACTATATTTCTTCTATTTGTTATTATTGCTTTAATTTTGATATAAAGAAATAGAACAATCTATTACTGTTAGTAATTTTCACCTAAAATTATGAAGAAAACAGCAACTAATAGAGAATTTAATTGTACAAAAACATATGTGTTTTGTTTTATCAAGTGCCAAAATTGGTAGTGCCTTTTGTTTTTGTATTGAGCCTTGAACGGGAGCAACAAGTCAACCCATCAGAAATAGGTATAGGAAGTGGGATTTCTATTTCGTACATTCATAAACAATACCTATGCCTATTTGGAGTATATTCACAAAACCAAACAAAAGAAAATAAAATATAAATGTATTTTATTAGAATGTGCACCTTCCTTTATCAATCGTATCGAACTAAAATATCGATTCAATTCATCATATTTCAACAATTTTTTTCCCTGAAGTACCAGGCAACCATGAAAAGCAGAAAGTTAACTTTTATCAACAAAAATGTACTAGAGTGCAATATACACAAAACAAGTTGTACTCCTACATGTATGCAATATAAAATGCGATCTTTTAACATGATGGATATGGTTTACACTCTGCTAAAAATATTATGAGACAATTTTTTTAAATAATCATAAATGAGATCACTAAAATATGGCGAGCTTAGTTTTTCTTATTTTTCCAATAATTTTCAGTAATTAGATATCGTATAAAATATCGATTCAATTCATCATATTTCAACAATTTTTTTCCCTGAAGTACCAGGCAACCATGAAAAGCAGAAAATTAACTTTTATCAACAAAAATGTACTAGAGTGCAATATACACAAAACAAGTTGTACTCCTACATGTATGCAATATAAAATACGATCTTTTAACATGATGGATATGGTTTACACTCTGCTAAAAATATTATGAGACAATTTTTTTTAAATAATCATAAATGAGATCACTAAAATATGGCAAGCTTAGTTTTTCTTATTTTTCCAATAATTTTCAGTAATTAGATATCGAATTTAAACATTATTTAAAAATATTCAAAATATCATAGAAAAGCCCAAAATTTCTATCAAAATTAAAGCATTAAAGAATAACGAAACGAAAGGCAAAAATAAAATAACCAAAGAAAACGATGGTCATGACACAAACCGATTTTGAATTACGAATTTACTAATTATGAATTTATTTATTCTTTGTTCTTTCAAATAGCAAAATCAAACTTAGATCCATGTTCAATCATTGAACTTCAATCAACTGAAGAAACAACAAATAAAAAAGATATCCCCTAACTTAAATAAAACATAAATATATGCATATGTAGGTACTTTTGAATTTTGACCACTATTTTGTTTTGAAGATTGTAAGCAGTATAAACTTTTAGTAACCCAAGAAGCACTGTTTTTGTTTATTTAAGCTATTTTGATTAGGAAATGTATTTTCTTAAACATTTGTTTTTTTTTTGTGTGTTGCATTTTTTTTTTGTTTGTATGTAAAATGTGTGCGCTCGATCGCCGGTACTTTTGTCAGTATGCTTTAGCTACCTAGTCTTTTTATAATTTCTGTTTGCCTGGTGCTTTAGAGAAAAATGTCTGCTGATATATATTTTTTTTATGAATAAAAAACTTACCCTACTTAAAGTACAGTAGGTATAGATAACTTACACACATGGCAGGTAAAAGTGCTTGCTCATAAAAAAGTTGTGTTTTCTTGGCTACAAGTAATTTTGTTTGTGATTTTTTTTTTTGCAAAACAATTTGGATAATCACATCAAGGAAAAAAATGCAAGCGCACAGAGTTTGTTTAGTTAGAAATAAAAATGAAACATGTATGACACAAAGTTATTTTATTTGCATTAACGGCTAAGGTGAGCTACAATTTTTCGTGACTCGAGTACTCATCGAGATTATTTGTCAATTCTTTTAATGGGAATTAACTTTGTATATTTTTGGATTCAAAATACTAAGATATTTTCAATGACACCATTTTCATACCTTAAAATGATAAATCTTTGCTGTAATGCTGATATTTGAATATTTTACTAAACCATGTTGGCCAATTTCTCCTTTTTTTGCAATTGAACGGCGAATTCATGCCGAGGTTTTTACTCACTTATTTTCACAATTTTGTGAAACAAAAATACTTACGTATTTCATTATGCTAATAGCAACATTTTGAGATTATAATTCTGAAAATCTGTTGTGTAGTTTTTTAGTTAAGAGTATTTGCATGCAACAAGATCAAAAAACCGTTCAGTTGTTTTGTTTTTTTAATTTTTAATTTTTTCTATTCAAAAAATTATGAAAAGTTGTAAGAACTAAACATTTTTGGAATGATCTTAAATTTCCAAAAGTACTAATTATTATTTTTGAAAGCCTTATAACACACAAGCGTACTTTTATTAGGTATAACACTCCATAAGTTCATTAACAGTTTTCTGTGTGCCTTAGTTTCATTTATTAAATTTATAATCTCCAGTCAATCAGCTTGTAAGGTATTACTGCATCTCTGTTTGTGGAAATGAGTACAAATATTGTTTTTAAGACCAAAATATACTTTTTTTTATCGTATTCTTGTAAGTTTTTCTAATTCTCCCTGCTAGAAAAGTGAGTCTGATGATTCTATACCAAGACTTTTAATATTATCTTTGTGGTCAAAAATGATTGTTTAAAATGCGTTTTAATTTATTCTCAAAATTATAAATAATAAAATGTGATTTCTGCTTGCTAACGAGTTAAATTTTTTTTTCTCTTTTTATTCAAAAATCCAGACATAAACATTAACTCTAGTTTTTTCTACTATTTAAAGATTTGGTTTAAACTAAACTTTATCACTTTAAATCTTTTAAATTTGAATTTTTTCAAATAAAATCTCACAAAAAAATATAATTTTAATATAAGGTTATAATAAATACGTATACCTTTAAAATATAAATAAATAAAAAGAACACTTTCGAGACAGATTTGTTAGTTATTTTTTTTTTTTTTTGGTTTACAATAAATTTATAGTTTTTATTTTGTTATTATAATTAAATTTTTATTCATCGAAAACTTAAAAATTATAATATACATAATTAATTAGGAACAATGAATACGTGCGGCTTACGAGGTATAATAAGAATAAATACATATTATTATAATATTTTTAATTTTCTTATATAGCTCATTTATTTATTATTATTATTATTTTTTTTTTATTTTTTTTTTTTGCATTCATTCTTTATTTACTTTTGTCTTCATATCATTTGTAAAAATCAATCCATTCCATTCCATTTACAACATCTATAAAGCTCATTCTTAATTTTATATTTTGTTCAATAACTTGTTGTTTTAATAATACATAAATATAAAACCAAATCTATATTTTCTATTTTCTCTTTTTATTTTATTTTTTTTTTTTTTTGTTTAAATTTATAATTATTGTTCTATAGAGAGGTACTGGTACTTTAGAACATGTTTTATCATTTTTATTTTTTTGTCATTTCCTTGTTTTCTATTTTGTATCTTCACGTTTTCGATTTCAAATCAATTAAAACAAAAATTATTTAGAATAAACATAAAAAATTAAATTAAATAAATAATTTTATATTTAAGGAAAATTTTTAATTTGAATTATATATGCTGATATGTGTGTCTAACAACCTACAAAACTGGAATGTGGTGAACTATTTTTTTTTTTTTTTTTGTTTGTTTTATTTTTAAATAAAATTAATACATACTTTATTTTAGAATTGTTTGTCTTATATTTGTTATATTTTCCCAAAACTTATAGTTTTTCTTCTATATTTAAATAATATTTTTGGTATTTCTTTTTATTCTATCAATCAACAATACAATCTCTGAAATTTCATCTATTTGTTTTATTTTTTTCTTGTGTGTGTGTTTTTTTTTTTTTTTTGTAATGCTAAAATTTATGTTAATTTTTTTTTTATTATTTTATTTTGTATGAACAATACTTGTGTTTAAGCATTTTACAAAAAAAGGAATTTCTTACATGTTTTTTTTTTTTTTTTTGTTTAAATTTTTCTTTAAATTTTACATTTTAATTAAAGAAACAATCTAGTCGACATAATAATTTTTTTTTTAATTTTTTTTGTCAGTCTATGATTTTTTTTTTATAACAAAACTATGTTTTTCTTCTACTTCTGTTTTTTTTTTTTATTATGTTTTATAATTTTTCTGTGAGTAATCATAACTTATTTAAATGAACTTTGTTGTTTTGTTTTATATTTGTATTTATATATTTTTCTATAACATTTCGTGCAAACAAATTTTTTTCTCGTGTAATAATAGAAATTTGGAAGTGTTTTTTTTTTTATTTTGTTAATATTTATTATATTTTTTTTATGGTTTGGTATTTGTTTTTATTTCGGATCGAATTAAAAAAAATATATGTAGATTTAATTAAGACTATAAACATACATAACGTATATTTATTTATTTTTGGAATATAGTGCTTTCATTTTCTTTTATAAAGTGTAACTAAAATTATTTTTATATTAATTAAAAAAAAATATATACTTTCAAAGTTTATATTTATATATCGAACTGGAACCTTTTTTTTCTCATTTAACTTTCCTTATCATAAAACGATCAAAGTTTAACTAAAAATGTATTCTTAAATAAATTTAAACAAACATTAAATTACATGTGTCGTAAAGGCTCGCTTTTTCTGTTTTTTTTTTTAAAGTAGCAAAAGATATTTTAGCGATTTTTTATCTATTTTACAGAGTTACAAAATTAAACTTAAAAATTATATGTTTTGCTATAAAATAATATTTTTAATTGTAATTTGCAGGAAATTGCAATTTTTTTTTTACACTACATTTTTTTGTTTTAAAATTTTGCAAAAATATGTATTTCAAGCAGACACATATTATTTTCATAATAAAGCTTTTTTTATATTATTTTTTTTTTTTAATTTTTCTATAATTTTAGTAGCACTCTTAGGTTTTCTTTTTTGTTTTAAATGGAAACCTTCTATATTAACCTTTTTGTTTTTTTTGTTTTTGGTCAACAAATTATATATTTTCAACTTTTCATTTTGTACATATTACAATTTTGTTGTCTCTTCAATAATACTGTATTTCTTTTATTTGTCAAACGTTATTTATAAATAAGGTATTAGAGCGAACGAGAAAAAAAAACAACAAAATAATGCAAAAACTGGGGTAAATTGTTTCAAATTTTGTTAGGAAGCCAGCTGAACGGATTTATATTACAGATCCCTGAAACTATTTATGTTCTTGGGATAAAGTATATAAACAACATTTGGGATGCAAAAATACCTCTGGGTCAACCATTATATGGAATTGTTGTACAGTAGCAGTTCTGTGTTTGAATCGTGATATCAACTTGCATTGATTTTGACCGCTTTTGGATTGGTTTTATATGCTAAACCAGCGTTTATTTAAAAACGATCTTAGGTGAACAAGAACTGAGAAAAAATTCCGCATTGGAACTATTGTAATTGTATTAAGTGACCCTAGGTTTCTCACATCTTAGCAATCTCAGTAATCTCTAGTTATTCAATTTTACTAATAATGATAAATTTTGGATTTGCATCCTTACTTAATTGATAGAAATAATTTTCCTAAATAAGAGATATCTAAAACTTGTTAATTTATAACGAAACTGTCAATAATAAGATTGTTCATTTAAAAACTGAGCGAAATAATTGATAATTCTCCGTCTACTTTGAAAAAAAAATGTCAAAAGAATTTGGCAGCTATTATATTACGTTACTAGTGCCATTTATTCTGTACGAAACTAAAATACTTATAATAAATATAAATACTTTTTCCTGTCTGTAAAATGTCACAAAATTGATCACCTCAGTATTGGAGTGATCTAAAGACAAAAATCTAGTTTCGAGATAAACACGTTTGAATTTTTTTTTTTTTTAACGAACGATACTTCTTGTAACGCTGATATCTTTTTCAGTAAAAGAGGTAATAAAGATCTGATAACACTCGTTTTTGTCCTTAAGACCTGTCCTTATTTCCTGTAGATCACTTTAATTCTGAGCTGACGAAGTGCTTAAGTTGAACTTAAAAATTAAGTTTCGTTTCACCTAACGACTTTTAAGGAAACTAAAACCATATAATGCGCCACTTCAAAGGAAGAAATTTGCCATAATGTTCATTAATTTGTGACATTCATTTGGCAGTATTTCTGTTAGCTAAAAAATTATTTTGCCATACAATAATCTGCCTTTGTATGAAAATATTTTCCATAAATTTGCAACAAGATTGATTAAACTTCTATAGAGCTACCTCCCATTTTTGCATTTCAGAAAAAAAAAAAAACATTGAAACTCGACGAAAAAAACAAACTATAAATCAAAATAATTTGTTCCCATCTCAAAACGATAAAATCATTTACTAACTAATTGTCATATTCTAAATGAACAAACTACACTAATTTTAACATTGTTTCTAAGAAACGCCAATGTTTTTTTGTTTTGTTTGTGAATTATTGTGTTTTTTTTTTGTGTGTGTGTGTGTGTTTGCTGTGTTTCCAATACATTTTTACATTCGAAAAAACTTCTTCAATATAATGAAATAGATTTAATATAATAGTTAATTTTAATATTAGTTTTTTTTTTTTGTTTTTTTTTTTCTTTAGTAGGTAATAGTAGTACTTATCTGGAGAGTTTTTTCTGTTTCTTTTTTTGGTAGCAGCATTAAACTTATCCTTCGCACTAAATAGCTTAACCTAATGTTTTTTATTTTCTTTTACTTTCGAAAGTAAGAAAAAAAAAATTGAAACATTTTTAAACCAAACCAAATGCCTACATTAATTATTCAAAAATCATTCAAACCTATCCTTTGGATGTTCTTGCTGCTGCTGCTGATGGTGCTCCTTTTGCTGTTTCTGATGCTGATGCTTCTTCCTCGTTCATCGTCCGCCGCTGGTGCCGACGACGCTGCCTACTTTACATTTTATATTCTAGGATCTTGTTGGGATTCAGAAATTGTTCACGTTGTCCGGCCTCCAGAGCCGATACCGTTCGGCTCAATGAGGACATTTTATTTTTATTGTTATTGTCCTGGTGATAGCTTGAATACTGATATTGTTGCAATGGTGGATGTTGCTGTTGTTGTTGTTGTTGCTGCTGGTGTTGGTGCACCTGCTGCTGTTGTTGTTGTTGTTGTTGCTGTGGCGGTGCATGATGGTGCTGCTGGTGGTGCTGTTGATGGTATTGATGTTGTTGTTGCTGCTGCTGCTGCTGGGAATCCTGAATAAATTGCTGACTGCATTCATGGACAATTCTACTGCCAGTGTCCTCGTTAAGACCTTCACCCATATCACCATCGCGATTATGGGACTCACGTATGCACAATTTGGTGAAAAGCCATATTCGACACCGGTATAGCAAATAACAGCCAAAATGTACGACAAACACAAAAAGTACAGCGCACACGGTCACCACGATAGCCTTGCCTGGTTTTGTCCAATCCAACAGGGGATAGATGGCTGTTTGATTTTTTCTACAAAAAAAAAAACAAAAAAAAAATTAAAGGACATGGAAATAAAGAACAAGGATAATGTCAATTTTTACATCAGAGTAGTTGGAGTGTTGGGATTTTTTTGTTTTTTTTTATGTACCCACCTATCTGTGCCACCTGCCAAGAAGTAGATACCTGTGAAGATGGCATACGACAAACCAATGCCCATTGTCCAATAGGCATGCGACAATTTAATTGGATGTCCGACGATGGCCAAATCGGTTAACATTATCACAGAGTTGAATACATGGACCATGATGTTGAGGGCGTCAACTCGATGGATTTCTGGTGCAAAAAAAAAGAAAGAGAAATTGCTATGATAAATATTTAATAAGGGAATTTGCAATTGGAAATATGACATGTTTTGAGTGTCAAATCACACTATAACTTTAAGTTATTTTTTGGACTTTTTTGTATTAATCACGTTGTCGCCGAAAATTTTACAAAACTGTATTATTTCGAAGTAGAGAGTATTACCCATTTTTGTAAAAGGAATACAGTTTGACTCAGTTTACGAAAAATAAGTACTCCTTCTCCGTCCTTATTGGTATTCTAAAAAGTATTATTTTAGGTTCTGAATCATTTGTAATCTTTTCCGGATTATTTTTAGTCAAAATAAGGACCATTTAAATAATACTAGAAACCTATTAGAAAGTCTTATGGGGTCACTTCAACAGAAGTGAAAAATCGAACTGGTAACTTCTAGCAGACGTGGAGTCTATGTGAAGAACTACCAACTGAAGTAATAGGAAAAAACTTCAAATTGTAACTTTTTGAGCTTTGAAAAACTGAATGCTACTATAAAAGAATTATGTAAAAATGAATACTCTTCAGATTTTTTAGTATCAATATTGTAATACATCGATTGTTCGCATAAACAAATTTTTAAATTTTTAAAGAGGCACTCCTAAGTAACCTCTCAAAGTCTAAATCATAATTTTTTCGAAGTATTTATGTATTTGCCCAAGTAACGTTTTCCCGTGTCACGTTTGCCCGCAATACAATAACCCGTTGAACGTTTGTCCACACCAAACTTTCTAGCGTTACTTTTGCCCGCAGAATCCTACATTTGTATTGAAAAAATTACATCACTGCATTTCCTATGAAATAAGTCACTCTATTTGATGCGAATCGGTGGAACGAACTGGAGAAGGTGGAATATTCGTCACAAGTTAATATTGACTAACATTTTTGTAGTGTGACGCGAATGACAAAATATAAACTATTTTCAAACACAAAAATTATTCAACAAATATATCTTCATAAAGTCATATCAGTGGATAGCTTACAGCAAAATGAACCCTTACTTTTTTACATTTCCTATTTTTTGTTTCCAGTTTTTTAAATCTCTTATTTTTTTGAGTAGATAGAATATTTCGAAAACAATTAGAAAAAGATACAAAATCATAATAAATTCTTCTAAACACAAACATGACCTTAAAACGTTTTCCGTACAAATTGGATAAGGATATTGATAGAAGAGGGTATTGTCGACTTTTCACCCGTGTACATTTTTTATCAACACTCATATCGATGCGAGTCCTTACAGTTTCCTTGAAATGCAATTCAAATCCATTTTTGCGATGATTTTTCTGATTTTGTCATAGATTTGTTGTATTTGGTGACTGATTCAACTATAAAACAAAGAAGTTGCATTTGCTTCATGGGTTGGTTTTAACTTCTTTATTTCTGATTTATGTGTTTAATAAATAAGAGTTAAAGGTTTTTTTTTTTTTTAACATTGTTTCAATGCTTCAAGGCTAAAAACGATTTTTTTTTTCAACAACAAAAAAGGTTAAATCATAAATGGAGTGTAACACGAAGAGCTGATTAAATAAATAAATTTAAGCCTTTTATTGAAATTAAATTAAGACGAACAAAAAAATTAACGAAAATTTCTCTAGGGATTGCGTTTGCATGTGGTATTAAAAATACAATTGCACTTGATACTCAAAAAAGCCTCAACGTGACTGCAAAATGCCTGATTGTGATTGAGAAAAAAAAAATATTTTTTTGTGCAATAATCCTCAACTTTTACAACATAAACGCACAAGCTGGAAAAATTACCATCCCCCTATCCCCTACTTCTACCAGCTCTACCCCTCTTAAATATTCTACTCTATTTATCTCTCACTCTCTAAAGGATATGACGTTAATTCCATGTCGAACTCATGAACCCTGACATTATTTATCAACCTTAACATTTAATCGTATTTATCGCGCCGCGCTGCGTCCCTGGCTGCAATGGCAATCGCAAACAGGACGACAAATACAGGATTCGAATTCTATAGGTACGCTTATACGCACACAATCTGTAATGGCAATGTCAACTTAACTGTACACAACTTACCAGGATTATGCACCAACAGCCAATAACACATTGTTATGATAAAGGAGTAAACAGTCGCCACGGTGTACATCACCCAGTAAAGATGATGGAGGCGACTCTTCTTGGCCTGTCTGACAATCTCGAAGTCCTCCCGTTCCACCATCATGCCTTGTGTGACAATCCACGCGCCCAGCCAGGCCTGTATGGTGCACGCCAGCAGGCCCCAATGGGTTAAGTAAATCCACCATTTGGCGTAGTGGTGCTCGAATTGTTCCTCCGTCCGGCCAATGTCAAGAAGGGAGCACACCAGTGCAGCAAGGCAGGTGATCGCCGTTATCCAACGATAGAATAGATAAACGATGCGAACTTGAGTGTTACGCTGCCACTGTGGGTGGGTTTTGTTGTCAAGTAGTAGTTGTAGTAGTTCCGTGCACAGGGTGTTCCATTTTGTTGTAAGTTGCGGTTTCAAACGAGGTTTTGTGGTCATGGTCGAGAGAGGATTCCAAAAGGCATGCCGAAGGACAACGACAACGATGATAACGGAGAGCATGAAATAGAAGAAGAAAAAGAAGGACAAAGTTTTTTAATTAAAATATTTTGTGTAGACATAAGCACTGGGTGCCATTTGAGAGATGGACATCCATGGACAGTATCAATGGCCATAGAAAAAAAAAATGTGGTGCAAGTTTTTCTTCTATAGATACTTGTCTTTTCTGTTCGAGAGGTGGAGAAGTGGGATATGTATTCATTCATTCATTCATTCGTTCGTTTGACGACAACGATGGCGACAGATTTTACATTTTTTTTTTATCGTCCTCGTTGTCGTCTCTGACACGTGACACGAGTAAATGCTTTAAGGAATTGAGTTTAATGAGGTTTCTATGTTGCATTGAGTGTTGCAATTGGCAAAAGTTCAAACTAATTTGGGTTAAGCAAAATGGTTGACTTGACATATAATACAAAAAAAGGTGACAACTTGACCAAAGAGATAAATTGGAGAAAGGTTAAATCGTTTAAGGTTGGTTACCTATAGAAAGAGAGGACACCTTTACAATGGACACGAAGTGATAAGTTTTTAGTTGGGAAATTGTGACGATTTAAATATTTGATTAGGGACATGGAGGATGTGTTATCGGTATTAAACTATTTCACTGTAAAGGAGATGAAGGCCGAAATTAGAAGGACTGCAGTTTTGAAAAGAATTATTAAAAAAACAATTTTAACAGTTATAGAGGAAAGGTATTTGAAATAGAGTTGGAGACTAAACGAAACACAGCGGCAAGCCAGAAACTATTTTTTTGTGTGTTCAGAATTAAGATTTGCAGTTGACATTAATTGTATTGTTTGAATTTTAAACCAAAAACTTTATGTGCTTTACGAAACTTAAGTGTTAAAGTTGAACGTAAACATTTTCGTGTGCGTAAATTCTCGGATAAATGGTTATTTTGAACATAAATGCGTAAGTAACATTTAAACAAACGGCTTTGAGTGATATTGAATTCACACATTTAACAATTTTTTTAAAATAAATAACAAAATCTACCCAAGACTTGTAAGCCTTATCAAATAATTGATGAGCTTTTATATACAAAAGTGTTTTTTTTGCCAAATGAAAGCAAGTTAATGATCTAATTTTTTCTCACACGGAAAGCGATCAGGATTTTTCAACTACTTTTAGAGAACAGAATTTAAAATTCAACAAGCATAACTGTAGTTTTTAAATTCATGTATCATTAATCGGGTAGATTTAAGCACTAAATTTTTAATTTTTTAGAAATATACGCACTCCTTTATGCAGGGTATAGTTTGCTGATCTCGAAATTGGATAAAAACGATCACTACAAGTCAAAGAATAGTCTTTCTCAAGTACCGTCCTTGGTGTTTCTACTTTCTTCTGATTAGAATACTAAAACCAGTCAGAAAGTACTGCAGTTAACTAGCTTTTAGTCAATAAACTGCTTTCATTAAATATGCAGTCAGTATTTTAGCACTGACTGCTAACTGCTTATTTTGCATATATACCTGCATTGTTTTTTATACTAACCGGGTATTTATACAAAGCTGCCCAACCGCTTCTCAAAATGGGGCAATTATTTGGAGGCAGATAGGCGGGTTTTACTCTATTAATTAGCCTTATTTATCGGTTTCAAATGTAAGGATTACAAACAAGTTTCCGGTGCTATAGAAATCTAATCAGCTTGCAAGAGCATTATAAAACTTTACAAAACATATTTTAAACTTAAGGCAAAAATACAATTTTCAAGAAGAAAATAACTTTTTTTTTTTCTCAAATCTTTTAAGCTTTATAAATAACTATTAATAAATATAAATATTTCAACATTCTCAACAAAATCCTTTAATTACTTTCAAGAGCTGTTAGTTTGCGCTCGCAAGTTCTTCTTACTTCACTAACTACACTCGAAAATGCAAATCCATAAATAGGTGGGTACCTACCTATGCAAATCCTCTGATACTCACACTCTGTGTGATACATTCCTTATTCAGCTTTCAACTTTATGTAAGGTGAAGTGTTTGCATCGTGATGTTACGGTGGATGGAACGATAGAGGTACACGTGGTGTACCTACACGCTAATTGACCTCAACCAGTGCGGAACAAGATGATTTTTTTTTTTGCCATCACAGTTGACTGTTGCACAACTACCTATCAAGTAAAGCAAGTACTCTTGTCCTCAAAGTCCTTAAAGTACCAACAGAAACATCAGGGATGACAAATCCTTAGAAGAACTCACATTTGCCCAATTAACCTTGACAAACAATGACATGACGATGACAATCATCATCATCATCATGAAAGGATTTCATTATTTTTGTGTTTTTTTTTTTTTTTTTTTCTAAAAACAGAAACGACCAACAATATTGTTGTTAGAATAAAAGTAAACCCAAGTCCAGGTCAGGTCACCCACTTTTTAAGTTTTCTCAACAAAAAAAAAATCCCACACCCACAAATCTTGTTCCTATTGAGACTAAGCTGCTCTCCATAGTTTCGAAAAGAGGATGTTAAACAGAAGAAGTAGCATTTCTTCATCTCAAAAGCCTCTGTTTTCTATTCTCTCTAGTTGTTGTTGATGTCCTATTCTATGATGAGTCTACACAAGACTTAAGTGCGTTCTTGAGTTACTAAAAAAAAAAAATAATTCTTAAAAACAGTAAAACAGAAAAACTAACATTGCTGTACTCAAGTTTCTTTCTTTTTTTTTTTTAATATACAAAATGAAAAATATACAAACAAAAATATGTTTCCAAAGACTTTAGGTCAAGGTAAATGCGAGAATTTTTCTGTGTTTGTATGTGTGTGTGTGTGAATGTTTTAGATATCACATACATGAGTGTTTGGGAATTTTATTGAAAGCCAGCCAGAGTTAAGAGCTTTCAAAACGGTGAAAGTTATTTTAGTTGAATAGCTGTCGTTTGATATATTCAATGGATTCCATTAAGTTCAAAATGGGTAAACTACATACTGAAAGAGTTGTAGTAAGTGGATAGGAAGGGAAATTTCTGTTACAAGCTGTTTCGATTTCGACTAGAGGTAACCTATATAATGTCACAAGTCAAATAGAAAGCTCTCTTTTCTACATAGAATGTTCTCCTCTCTTGTAACTTGTAATGAATTGAAGGCCATTAACACTCAGTTTGGCAGCATGAAAGGATTTATAGTTTTGCACCAGAGATATCGATATTGAAGCATTCGAAAGGCTTGATTTCAGTTTTGAGAGTTGTCAATGACATTTTTGACATATATCGAGATGTTTCTTTGTTTTTCTTTTTTAGTTTAACCTGTATACAATATACATATGCCTGTAAGACCTTAGACATTTTATATGCAACTTGTATGGCACTCGTTTAAGATAAAAAAGAACTTTGGTGGTACAGCAGAAACCACGGTTGGTGTCCAGTCAAATTTCAACTCTAAGGATAAGAGGTTATCGCCGATATAAATTACGCTTGATTATTTCCTCTTTTTCCTTTTAGAATGTTATGTAATCGGGGACATTTTTTAGAGGAGGGTTTGGATATTTGGCCATTATGCAATGGATTCCAATTGAAGAGACACTTTTTGTGTGAGGGTCTTAATAGAAACTCTGATTTTTTTATCAAAATGAGTGGGACATTTTATAATAATATTCAAGTAAGGAAACTAATGGATCTAGCTAATGGGGAGCGAAATCAACAAGTGGAAATTTTGAGGTACCTATATCTCCTTGTAGATTTTGTAACGACTGATGGGATTGATTTAGTCACTAGGAATATTATAGTGAAGTTTTAAATTTAAGAATTTATTTTAATTCATCAAAACACACAACAAAAAGTAAAAACCATTGACTGCCATTTTTGAAATATATAAATAAAGAAATTAAAAAAAACAAATTTAACTAATAAGTTTTGTTATAATAAAAAAACAAAATAGGCGCATAAACAAATACACATACGAACCAGTAACTGCATTTTCTGTTTTCCAAATGATGTAGGTAGAAATATAGTTTTTTTTTTTTTTTTTGAAAATCGAAGAAAAAATCAAACGAGTTGAGATTGAAAACAAAGCAATAGTACACATAATGAGGCTTGTTTTATGATTATTTTCCATAATTTTATTCATATTTTTGTTTGTTATTTAATTTATGTTTTAGTTTTTCTTCTTCATTTCTTTTTTTTTAATTTTGATTAATTTATTAATATTATTTTCTCCTCTAAGAAAAAGCCACTTTAATACAAAAAAAAAATAATAAAAAAAAAGAATACAAACAAAAGAATGTCTTCTCATCTAATGCAATTATAATATTTGTTTCATTTATTTTCTGTGTATAAATTATTTAGTTATTTTTAAGTTAAATAATTATAATTAATAAAAATGCATTTGTAAATAATTTAGTAACTAGAACGAAAAAGTATTAAATAATAAATACTATAAAAGAAATAAAATTTAACACATAGTTTTTTTTTTGATATAAAAAAAAATAGGAAAATATGATAAAAATTTATATTTAAAGTTAAGAATTATATCATACTTTTTAATTTATTTTGATTTTATTGCTTTAAGTGTCATAGAGAAAAAGTAAAATAAAATTAATTAAATAAATAAATGAGCTCTATATGAAAAAAAGTTATAATACCTTGGTAATTAATTTGGATATTTGCTATTTTTTGTGTCAATGTAATGTTCCAATATATAGTGAAAATGTTTGGTCATTTAACAAACAAAATTAGTTTATAAGAGTATCTATCAATGGGAAGTTATCAGTGTGGGTAATAAGTTAATAACAGAAGGGTAAGTACCTACTGATAGTTCAGATACCAACAGTGCTATTTAAAAAACTTTCTATATAGCTAGCAAACAAAACAAAACAAGTACAATTACAGGGCCAGGGATCCACCCATGAAACATAACAAAAAAATGTTTTAGTTTGCCAAAGCAAATTTCAAATGACCCCATATTATTTCTAAAAATGCATCATTCGATACGAAGAAGTTTTCTGTCAAAATCTGAAAAAATAGGTAGGTAAGCAAAAAAAAAACAACTTCTCCCTGTTGAATCAAATCGAATTAAAATGTTTAATCTCTATTGATTACCAAAAGCAAAGAGTGATTTTCTTGTCTGCCAAATTTTACAGGATTTTCAATTCTGTATGATTTTCTCAACAATGAAAAAAATTAAGGTACATAATATCGAAATCAAGGAATCATAAAATATGACACAAAAATTGCTGTACATGGGGTATATTGCCAAACCAAAAAAATCGATTTTGCATTAAAAATTTCATAAATTACCAGGCGAGCATGCGAATGCAGAAGGGATAGACTTTCTGTTTTAGGAATTGGGTAAATAACCCACTCACACATTTAAATTCAAGTTCTCGCACTCAGTGAAGTTAGGCTCCGCCTTCAAACAGCGGTAAAATTGTTGTCTTTTGTTTTCTATTTCTCCTAGACAAATCAGAAGACGAAGAAGGAATTGAAACTGAAAAAAAGACGATCTTTTTTTTGTTTCTCTCTATAGATCTAAAGCTGCGTTCACATTATGGCGATCAACAGCGTGATAAATAATGTCGGGCACATAATTTGCAATTTGCTTTTGCAAAGCAAAACATTTTTTGACACTTATGACGGGCTGATACGGTTGACAAACTTGAAATTAATAAAAAAATATTCATTTACCAATAATGTAGATGAACGACAAAAATAAGTGATATGCATTAGCCTTTGCTTTTGGGAAGAATTGGTTCAAGAAATTTTCATTAATGCCCAGTTGAGCATGCGAATGGAGAAGGGAGACTTTCTGACAAGAATTGGCTAAATAAATCACTCGCACATTCAAATTAAGACTTGTGCTCTCAACTATGTAGGTATATTACAAAAATAATAACATTTTTTCACTCGTAGGCCCGACATAAGTGTAAGAAAATGTGTTGCTTGCTTTGCATTAGCAAATTGCAAATATGTGCCCGACATTATTCATCAATGTTGTTGATCGCCGTAATGTGTATGCAGCCTTAGATCAACAGAGAGAAACAAAAAAAAAAGATCATTCTTCTTTTCCGTTTCAATTCCTTCTTCGTCATGATTTTGTGTAGGAGATAATAAAAAAAGACAACAATTTTACCGGTGGTTGGAGGCGGAGCCTAACTTAGCTGAGAGCGAGAGCTTAGATTTGAATGTGTGAGTGGTTTATTTAGAAAATTTCAGACAGAGACTATCCCTACTGCATTCGCATGCTCGCCTGGTGATTGATGAAATTTTCTTGAATTGAATTGAATTTTGCTTTGCTGATTTTGCCAAAACCAAGTGCAGTAACGTCTTGTCGGGTTTATACGAGTGAATGTCATTATTTTTATCATTGCTCTACATTAATGACGGCTGACATTTTGTTCATTAATTTCAAGGAGTTTATATGAGAAAAATAATAATATTTTTTCACTCGTATAATCCCGTCATAAGTGTCACAAAAATGTTTTGCCTTGCAATAGCAAATTATAAATATGCGCCCGACATTATTTATCAACGTTGTTGATCGCCATAATGTGGATGCAGCTTTAGTTCTACAGAGAGAAACAAAAAAAGATCGTTCTTCTTATCTTTTTCAATTCCTTCTTCTTGTGATTTTTTCTAGGAGAAATATAAAAAAGAACAATTTCACCGCTGTTTGGAGGCGGAGCCTAACTTCACTGAGTGCGAGAGCTTAGATTTGAATGTGTGGGTGGTTTATTTAGCCAATTCTTAAAACAGAAAGGCTATCCCTTCTATATTCGCATGCTCGCCTGGTGACATTTTTATTTCCCAAAAAGTAATTTTGGGCTTATGAATTATTTTTGTCATTATCTTCATTATTGGCAAGTGAACATATTTTTCATTAATTTCAAGTAGGTACATGTATGACAAAAATAATAACATTTTTTCACTCGTCATAAGTGTCAAAAAATGTTTTGCTTTGCATTAGCAAATTGCAAATATGTGCCCGACATTATTCATCAACGTTGTTGATCGCCGTAATGTGTACGCAGCCGTAGATCAACAGAGAGAAACAAAAAAAAAAGATCATTTTTCTTTTTCGTTTCAATTCCTTCTTCGTCATGATTTTGTGTGGGAGATAAAAAAAAGACAACAATTTTACCGCTGTTTGGAGGCGGAGCCTAACATAGCTGGGAGCGGAAGTTTTAATTTGAATGTGTGAGTGATTTATTTAGAAAATTTCAGACAGAGGCTATGCCTACTGCATTCGCATGCTCGCCTGGTGATGGATGAAAATTTCTTGAAAATTTTTATTGTTTCTTCTCAAAAACAAAGGCAATTTCGGGCTAGATCAATCATTATTTTTGTCATTACTCACATTAATGCAGGTGACTATTTTTTTCATTAATTTCAAGAAGGTATATGACAAAAATTATGACATTTTTTCACCCGTATAAGCCCGGCATAAGTGTCAGATAATGCTTTGCTTTGAATAGCAAATTGCAAATGATGTGCTCGACATTACTGATCACGTTATTGATCGCCATAATGTGGACGCAGCTTTAGTTCTACAGAGAGAAACAAAAACAGACCGTTCTTCTTTTCTTTTTCAATTCCTTCTTCTTCTGATTTTTTCTAGGAGAGATATATAAAAGAACAATTTTACCGCTGTTTGGAGGCGGAACCTAACTTCGCTGAGTGCGACTGTTTGAGTTTCAATGTGTGAGTAGATGTAGTTAGCCAATTCTTGTCATAAAGGCTACCTTTTGCATTCGCATGCTCGCCTGGTGATGGATGAAATTTTCTGGAACTGATTTTACTGATTCTTGATTCTTGCCAAAAATAAAGTGTATGTCATTATTTTTGTCATAACAGCTGACATTTTCTTCATTAATTTCAAGTAGGTATATGCCAAAAATAATGACATTTTTTCACCCGTTTTAGCCCGTCATAAGTGTCAAAAAATGTTTTGCCTTGCAATAGCAAATTGGAAATATGCACCCGACATTATTGATCAACGTTGTTGATCGCCATAATGTGGAAGCAGCTTTAGTTCTACAGCGAGAAACAAAAAAAGATCGTTCTTCTTTTCTTTTTCAATTCCTTCTTCTTGTGATTTTTTCTAGGAGAAATATAAAAAAGAACAATTTTACCGCTGTTTGGAGGCGGAGCCTAACTTCGCTGAGTGCGACTGTTTGAGTTTGAATGTGTGAGTAGATTTATTTAGCCAATTCTTCTCATAAAGGCTACCTTCTGCATTCGCATGCTCGCCTGGTGATGGATGAAATTTTCTGGAACTGATATTTGATTCTCAAAAACAAAGTGTGCAAGTAATTCTTGTCGGGTTTATTTAGACGAGTGAATGTCATTATTTTTATCATTGCTCTACATTAATGACGGCTGACATGTTGTTCATTAATTTCAAGTAGGTGAATGACAAAAAAATTAACATTTTTTTACACGTATTAGCCCGGCATAAGTGTCAAAAAATGTTTTGCTTTGCAATAGCAAATTGCAAATATGTGCCGACATTATTCATCATCGTTGTTGATCGCCATAATGTGTACGCAGCCTTAGATCTACAAAGAGAAACAAAAAAAGATCGTTCTTCTTTTCTTTTTCAATTCCTTCTTCGTCTTCTGATTTGTCTAGGAGAAATAGAAAACAAAAGACAACAATTTTACCGCTGTTTGGAGGCGGAGCCTAACTTCACTGAGTGCGAGAGCTTAGATTTGAATGTGTGGGTGGTTTACTTAGCCAATTCTTAAAACAGAAAGGCTATCCCTTCTATATTCGCATGCTAGCACAAACAAGGTCTTCGGTTAATAGTGGCATAATTTTGGAGAAACTGCATGGGTCTAGCTAATACAAATTGTTTTTTTGATAATTCCAATAATTTATCCACATTTTGGGGTAGGTACCCTTGGATTTATAAAGCGGATTGATTTTTGTAGTCAACACCCAACAGGCTATATTTTCGATTTAATGTCAAATTGAAATTAACTTACAGCGGAACTGTTTATAGCTGACTGAATAAAATCCTAAAAATTAAATTTCTACACGTGAGACCATTTCGTTTCGAAATAGGTTTCCATAACCATTAATGACATTATATAGATCCCTTAAAATGTGTGAAATAAGTTCTAAAATGCCTCTGAAAAAAGAACTTGCCTAATATCTGTATTTCAGAAACAATTTATTAAGAAATAATGTTGGCCTATTTTATATTCAAAGTTCCCCAAAAACCCATAAAAAATTTGGGGAGTTATTTTATTTTTTAAGTGAGAATGTGGGGTTTGATCGATACTTCATCGGATATTTTCCGGAATAAAAAAACTGTTCCCAAAAATGTTATTCTTAAAAATTCATATCTTCAATATTTTAAGAAATTCTTACAATTCATGTTCGTTACTATTCCTAGTACTCGTATTTCAAACAACGGCAACCATTTATAACTCGAAATTTTCTTTTAATTCCTTACTCCCAGGAAACCATATAGAAATGTCATAAAACTGAAAGAAATAATCTTGTTCATTTTCTCAATTTCAAAATTCATAACCTTTGCTTTTAGAAAAGAAAAAAAAAAAAAGCATTGAAAATATTGGTTTCCATTTCGAAGAAGAAAATTCAATTGGAGTAGAACACAAATTTACAAGTCGTCAGTTTGAATATCCCAAGAGAAATCAATATTGCCCAATGTGCGTATATATGTAGTGTAGATGTAGAACCAGGTACATATACATACATATATGAAATTCTGTGCATTGTGCGTTCGTTCTCATTCTTCGGAGACGAAAATTGGACCAATCAATTTAAATTCCAGATAGGATTTCCCACAAAACATACACACCATTTATAGCTTTGCATTGAAATTGAGAATATATAGGAAGAAGAACAGAATAACCATTTGCATATGTAGTCCAGAAAATATAATTGCAAGTTGCAACTGAAGCTCTGTTTACATTTAAGTTTCGAGGAATACGAAAAGAATACGTTCCACAATCTCTCTTAAATGACTTGTCATGTAAAGATAAAAATCTATTTCAAGGTGACAAAACTTAAAATTCACAGAAAAAAATGGAAGCAAATCAAAAATTCACATTTCACATCTCCTATTTTGGAACGTATTGTGGAACCTATTTATTTTTTTATTTAGATGGGAAGCAGGTACTACTAATTGCTTAGTGAAATTTAAAGTAAATACATTCCACAACATGTTATGATTGATGTCACGAGTTGGGAAAAATATGCTTGGATAGTAAATCGCTCATACAACATCGTGGGGAAGAAAGTATCAACTTTACATTCCACAGCTTAAAGATTTCTTTCACATAAATTTTCGAGTGGGATCTACGTTTACATCTATCAGTTCAAGACAGATTAGTTTTTTTTTTTTTTACTCAAGCATTTCCGGGATTTTTCAAAATTATTTCATGTATCCATATGCTGCGAACTCGCTGGTATGTCACGAAACAAATGTGGATGGTATTCATTTATTTTAATTTCCTAAATATTCAATAGGTTAAAAAGCTCAAACTGTGTTATTAACTTATCGAACTTATAAGTCCAAAAATTGTGGAAGGTATTAGCTTTTCTTCAATACATAGTTCTTCCTTTTTTTTCATATCAGAAAGTATAAAGCACTATTAAAGGAATAACTATGCCACTTGCAACTGTACCTTTCGAACTTTAATTTCCTTTTGTCCACCATAGAATTCCCAAATGAAAAACTAAGAAACTAAATTTAACAAAAATTAACTCACCTGACACAAATAGAAATTGTGCCGATGCACATGCTCCGATGAGAATTCTGGAAAACAACTATTCCACAATTTGCTGACCATCATTCTATTTGTTGGTGGACAATTTGGTGTTGTATCTGTATCTTCTTCTTCTCCTGCTCCTCCTCCTCGGGGTAACTCAGAATCGGCCCCGTTACTGCGATAGATTTTACCAATAATTGCTGTTGCTGCCGACGTAGCTTTAATGCCAGTTCCACTGCTGGCCGTTTGATAATCGACGCCAGGAGCACTGTGCAATTTACAGCGACTGCTGACTGCTGCAGAGGTGTTTGTTGTTTTTGTAATGCCACAGCTGCTGGCTCCGCTGCCAACAACAATGCTGCCGCCGCCTCCGCCGCCGCCGCCGATGCTACCAACAATAAAATCACCGCCTCCAACAACACCGATACCACCGGAAACACCTCCTCCACCAGGCACACCTACCACTACACTCTCGGTACTAACGCTAACCGCACTATTATAGTGTCCGGTGCAGGCCGATATACTGTTAAGCGTACCGACACTATGATGCGTGTCAGTACGCTCTGTTGCTCGGGAAATTATACTCTGGCCACTGCTCGGCTCTGGGCATACGTACAGCGAATAAGCCAATTTGATGTGATTTGATATTTATACTGCTTGCAGCAATAAGGACTTGGACAATACTTCTATCTTGCTTGTGATGACGTTAAGACCTGAAACGAACAAAAACAAAATACAACCCAAACGGGGTTAGATACATTTTTTATAGCAAATAATTGTGGTTTTATAGTAAGTGGTTTAGTGGGAAATATAGTAAAATGCTAGTTTAGACGTGAACTGGAACACCAAAGAACATCTGCTATTTGGGTTGTAATATGGAAGTGGAGCTGAAGTAACCAATGTTAAATGTGAATTCTTACAATGATTATGAACCATCTATATTAATAACTTCTTGGAGGTTCTTTAAAAGATTTACCGCAACGCGACACCCATTTTATCATGAAACCATTGAAGATTATAAACAAAAATAATCTCACTGTAGCCACTTGGGTTTTGTTTGAAGAAATTTCCTTATCAATTCCAATAAACTGGACCTTCATTTGCGAAAATATAAAACGAACTCAAATAAGGTCAGAAATAATGCTGAAAAAAAAATTCAGGTGCAAGTGCACCTGAACAATGGGAAATACTTTTTACCGGTGCAACCGCACTCGGTGTTTATGACGATTCCGTTACTTTAATCAGCATAAGATTGCAAATATTGATCAACCTCTCAGTTTTGACAATCAGAGTGCGAGTCTCGCAAATTTGAGATAATAAAATGTTTCCATTTGTAGACCCAAACATTTTGTAATCTTTTAAATGATTTTGCAAATTTATTTGTTATTAAAATTTATCTTGTGTTTACAGTGTTAACAGTGTTACCACACTTTTATGTTTGAACAAGACAAAGAAAATGGATAAATTGATAGTTTTTTGAAACAAAAAAAAACCCAAATTCAAGAAGTGTTAAAAAAAAGATAAAATAAGGTCAAAGTTATTGGTTTCAAACTCTAATGGACAACTATTTCTGTTGGTTCAGATTGCGTAGCATTTGAACCAAATTTGAGTTGCAAATTATGCGGTAGCAGACCCATGCTTATAATATTCACTGAAATCAATAATTCAATTTGATAGTTTGATGCTGCGCCATTATTTGCTAAACGATCAACCAATTTGAACAAATTCAGTGTGAATAATTAATATTAAATCACCATCGACGCCATTTTTCTTTGCTGCGCGTTCGATGATACTGATAAGTTCGATGATTTGAATGCCCAGAAATTTGGCGGGAACCAAATAAAGATATGTAGTTTTGCCACCGGAATTCTTTCATTTATAAATGCAAACAGTTCTTTTAAGAAATCATTGGCTGAAGGATCGTTTTTAACGCAACTTGCATGTTCGTCATCAGTCGAATTATCGCCAAAAAACTAATAGTTTCAAACAAACATTGAGTTCATCTGCAGAGATATTTTCATAAATGTATTATATTGATGGAGACCGAGAAACTTTTGCCCAAAATTCAAGTTTTCTCTCAGAAGCAACATCTTATGAATCAATTCAGTAAGTACTTCTTCAAGTTTTCATTTCCAGCCAGAGAAAATTTCGATCTTCCTTAGTTTGAACAACGAACACCTGTTGAGAATTTATGTAGTTTTCTATAGCCTAAAGTTAGTAGCAACTAAATTTTGTATTAAAACAAAAAAAGAAGATTTAACTAAAATGCAAGAAATGCAAAGTAAAACCAAAGCCACAACTTGATATGTTTGACACTTCAAAAAGCAAAAATTCTTGAAAACCTCCTTGATAAAAAGAAATACAAAATAATTTTTTTTCGATCAAAATCATTAGGCGTTTTTATTTTTGTACAACAAAATAGTCATAGCAAATAAAGTTAACAAAGTCCAGCTTGTAACATCATCAAAAAGTCCAGAACTATTCAGTATTAGCTTCAATATTGTGGAGCGTATTGTGGATAAGCGTATTGTGGAATTTGTTCGGAGTATGCACCAGCATATCCACCAGCAGCGCATGGAACTGGAGCCAAGCTTGGTTGACAGCTGAACAGGTAGTTCTTGGGGCATGGTGGAGCTGCGTATGATGGGGCACCACCTCCATATGATGGAGCAGCTGGGGCACCATAGCTGGATGCTACCATACCTTCCTTCTTGTCCATTTTATCGGCCAACACAACGCAGACAACAGCAGCGAATGCAAACAAAGCGGCGAAGAATTTCATGTTGAAATGTTTTGAGATAGTTGATGTACAAAGCACAAAGAACTTGTAGTAACTGATGGTTATGCTGTGCATTGGATACACATTTTATAGTAATTTGATTCTGAAGCATATTGAATTTGGTAATTAATGTGAAGTGTGCCAAAATGTCACATAAGCATAATTTTGTGACTTACACATATTTTTTTTTTCTTTTTTTACACTTTTAAATGAGGTTTTTCTTTCCGCAATCAGAGTTGCAGCCGGCTTATGGCTAATTTTGTTTTGTTTTCATTATTTTTCGATGACACACATACTTAAATTTTTGGTTTTTAAAAGTTGGGCAATTACCTTTGGTAAATTAGCACAATTATTAATAAATTGAAAACTGATCGAGTAGACAATTTTATGAATTTTTTGAAGCATAACCGACTTTTTGATTGTTTTTCATTTTTATAAAAAAAATATACTTCTTGAGTCCATATGATTAAGCGTTTATTGTTATATTGGTTGCAAATTTCTATATTTTGCAAAGCCTATGAAACAAAAAAAATATGATCGCTAAACCATTTTTTTGTTCAACAGAAATGGTTGATAATATGTTTTATTAAACAAAGAATACTTCTAGTTAAGGACCTTTTTCTTTAAGGATTTGGATAAGTGAAATGGATCTTTGTATTCAATTTTGTCTAATTGAAGATTCTTTAACTAACCTAAAAATGTATCAAGCCCGAGAGAATGTACAGCCCATAAGCTCCAGGTTTTCAGTGTTTAGTTGACTCAGAGTCCAGGGTTAGATAGTTTGGGAAATTATTTGATCTCAGTCAACCCCAGACTTCTGCAGAAATATGATAGTCAAACCCCTTGCATGCACAAAAAAGTAGGTGGTAACTTGATGAGGGAAGTTACAAGTATGCCGAGATCTTGTACAATAATCTTAATAATCTTGTACATGCGGTAACACTCGAACCTTAATAACTCGATTTTTTGTATAATGAACTAACAGCAGCCTTACCTTCAATTCCATGTACCTCCCTTCATAGCTCAGACTTGCAATTTGACTCTTAGAGCTGGTAACGTTATATAGGCAAAGCTATTTTTTTAATATATTGGTAAACTTGGTTAGGTGGCCTCAAAAAACCACCATTTTAAAAATATGTAGAAAGTAGAATAGAGAAAACATATTTCCGATTGAATTCTTTTTGGAAACCAGGCATCGCAGAAACTTTGAAGAGCCTTTGGTAGACTACTACCATTTTCCAAGAATGTCTTGAGAACACTTTTTTTAAGATGTGATAAACTTTTGTCTACAGATCGGTTAGGATCTGAAACACAACCAATACGAACCCGACTATTGGCTCGATAGTTTTTAATAATTGTCTTGTTTCGTGCAATAGCTTTGCTCTGCTCTGCTACTATAGGTACAAAATGATTCAACTGTGAGATTTCAAATGAAACGAAATTGCTATCAGTGACTGTATCTCGCAGGCAAAGTCAGCGATTCGTTTTTTTTTTTATATTTGCAAGCTTCCATGTCCCTTTTTTAATTATAAGACATTTCTTCTTCGCAACTATATTCCCATTTTTTGTTGCTTTTTTAGGTCAGTAAATCTTCATTGTTCAATTAAACGTCTAAAGACATAGTTAAAAATACAGCAACAATAAAAATATTCACTCAGCTAGTTTATATCTCATTTTAATTACATCCTCTCCCAACCTTAACCTTACTTCTCATTTAAAATTTCTTCACCAGGGAATACAAATATCAAAAAAAAAAAAAAAAAACTGTTGCATAGATCATCAACACAACAAGAATACAAAAAGGAAAAAGAAAAGAATTACAACAAAAATCTTCACAAAAAAAAAAAGTAATAATGAATGTCATCCTTTTTGTGACAGAACCTAGATCCTTCCTATGGCAAAAGTTCTTTTGGCAGGAAGGCACAATAAAAGGCAGGCCTTTAAATTCTGCGCTTCAAAAAAAAAAAAAAACAGAAAAAAACAATTTACAGTTTACAATAAAAAAGAGACGCCTATCTCGAAATTATGAAGAATACAAAAAAACATTCATCATAAAGGCAGTTGGAATGTAGTACAGTGCAGTGCAATCGGTGCAAAATTCTGTCATGCAACAAATTTGTATTGTGTTGCCATCTTGCCAAGTATTTTGAATTCAACAAAATTAAAAAAAAAAAAAAAATACAAAAAATGAAGACGAGAAAAAAAGACTCAAACAGACAATGGCCGGAAGCACATGAATTCCGGTAAAATGCTGCCACCATTTTGTAAAACGACTTCCGTTTAAGTATGTTTAAACATCAAAGACAAAAGGTACATTTAACAATGAACAAGGAAGGAGGTAGGTGGTGAGAAGAGAGGGCATATACAAACACAAAATGCATAATTACTATGAATTTATATCCTCCTCTTCAATCTCAAATGCGTGTTGCCAGAGACCAGATTTGGAAAGGTGAATTTCGCAATGAAGAGTACATAACTATATTGTTTATGTTTCTTGGAAATGTTTTTCTTGATGAAAGGACCATGAATTTTGATATGGATAATTCCTGGAAAGTTAACAAGTCTGTATGTAACTCAAATGCCATGCACATTCAAGGTTTGTTTAGCTTCTATATTCTGTTTTATGACAATTTCTGATGAAAACTCATTCATGTATTGAATTTTCATACCCGGACTTGATTGTTATTGAGATTATCACAAAATAAGGCAAGGACACGTTTTAAAAATCTATACAATGGGAATGCATTGAAATTCTATCATTTTGTCTCTCAGATATATTTATAGAGTCGTTAGTAAAATCAAATTTGAAATTTTAATCAACAAAATCAGTGGTAAAGTATGCTATGTTTTATGTTAAAAAAAATTTTGCATTTTTAATAATTTTCAACACAATAACATTGTTAGCAGGAAGCACATTTTTTTATAGTCAGTAAATTCTATCCAAAAATTTTCTTGTTTTTGTGTCAAGAATCATAATTCTTAAATAAGTTAAGATTTTTTGTTTTCTTTTTTTTTGCACCGTTTTTAACTTTTTTTTCTCAAAATTAGTATTTTTCAAATGGTAAGAAACATTTCATGACGTGTTGTTTTTTATGTTTGACTTAAAATTGATAAAATGATGTATTTAATTTAAAAAACCAAAAAAATACAATGATATTGTCCGGAAAAATAATTAATTTACTTCAGATAAATCTGGGTTTAACAGTGCACCCAAAAGTGGCAACTGTTTTAAGTTAATATGCAAAAATAATAATAACAAATTCACTCAACTGAAAATCAAAAAAGGAGTCTGGATGCAATGGGTAACTTTTCATTGATGCCTTAGAAACTAGAGACCCGTTGTTATTTTGCTTCTTAGAATATCACAAATTCCAGATTTTGAAAAATATTAGAAAGTGTTCAGAATTAGTTAAAACGCAGACCAAATTTGCTGAGATATATGAGTTTTGAAGAAATAGTCCAATTTGGAACAAAAAACATAAAACATTAAACCATTATATTTGATTTTTCTCTCAGTTTTTCCGCTTAAAAAAACCTCATAAATTCTTATGAGTTCCATGTTACGATATTAAATTTAAAATAAAATTTCGAAGTTAGAGATATTTGAGAGGAGTAGGTAGGTACACAAAATACTGCTTATAACATTTTTTTTAAAACTCCATTTTGCAGTTATAACATAAAATGTATCCGAAGTAGATTCATTCTTAAGATTTGAGTGACTTAGAACAAAAAATATGATTGAATTTTGTTTGTGCGTTCATTTGTTATGATTTCGATAGTAATTTTACTAAAAATTTTTATTCAAATCAGTTCAGAACATTGAAACAAAAATTAAATGGTTTTATGATGAAGCATAATTGTTAACAACAGCCTTTTTATAAATAATATGGTTTTTTTTCTAAAGGAAATGTTGGTCATTGATAAATTAATTTTTATTTTGTCCAGAAACTCATACAAAAATAAAATAAAACAGTTAAAGCTGTAACTCAAAAGGCTCAGTAAAATAAGAACCACTGAAATAACTTCCCAAAAATGTAACAGAAATAAAGATCAATGAAATGGAAAAGGTTCTGAAAATCCGGGAAATGCAAACTACACTGGTACCGTACTTAATTTTTTCTTGAAAAAAGTTTCATGAAATCTAGTTCTGTGGGGCCAGGTCGAGGTACAGACAGACAGACCAACAGACCAGAATAGAGGCATTCTATTCTTTTACATTTTCATTCGTCCTAATGTCACGTTTGGTTGTTATCTCGGTTTTTTTTTAATGAAAACAAAACGTTCCCTTTAATAATTTAACCAAAATGAGAATAAGTTTTGCAATTAAATTATTGAAATTAACCTATTTTTGTTATTCTTTCACTTGCAAAAGAAATTGTGCAGTTTCAGATATTCATGTGTAACAATCAAGTTAAGCCTACATTCGAAGTTGCGCTGAGCTACAAAAGAATTTATGATGACATTTAATTTACATTTGAAATCAACTTCAATAATAAAAAAAAAAAGTAACCCAAATTCAATTTATTTAACCTGATTTTGTTTTGGTTGCTACAACTGCATAGGCCAAATGTATTGACATTATTGAGGTAAACTAAATTCAAGACATTAATACAAACTTATGTTGATTTATTGAAAAAGTTTATCGTTTCTTCCAAATATGATTCTATTTTTAAAGCAAATCAATATTTTCAGGAGCTACTTTTTGTAACTTATAATGAGATATTCACGGAAGTCATTTGTAGAAGTTTGGCCAATTTCAATTTCGAAATATTGAAGTTGTGGGAAAAATGTTTACATCTTTATTATTGGAAAGTTTTTTGTCTACAAATATTGTTACTTTGAACTAGTAACGAAAGTATTAATAGTTTAAACTCCAACTTTGATATACTTCGATAATAATGAAATTGTATGGTCTTCGGTGATTTTAAGTCCGTTCATATTATCAGGTTATTTCTATTACAAACAATTTCCCAAAACTGTCCCTTGAAATGTTTTAAATGGAATATCTCTATGAATAACATATATGTAGTTATGTATATCAAAATGCTCCCACGACATCTTATCACCTAGGGAGTTTCCTTTGAATTTGCTATCCAAAGTGTTCAATACACACACAGAATACGAAAAACTATTGATACATTTATAATGTTATTATTTCCACAAAAAAAAACTCTTCCTTTCAATGTGAAAAAGTTGTGTTCTATTACCTTTTCAAGACTTCCCGGAACAAAGCCTTTTATGTGTTTATTATTTTGAACAACATAAATGTACACTCTACCAAGTCAATGTCAGATATTTGCAGAGTTCCTCAAATGAAAACTCGAATTTGTGTTCATCATGATAGTTTCAAGAGATAATATAATAGAAGTATTTTCTAGAAATTCACAAAAGCTAGCTCTTATTGATGTTGTCCATGTGAATGGTTTGGAGAGAATTTATTAACGTCTATTAAAGAATAACACCAACTTAAAGAAAAAGCCCTAATTGCTGATGGAAAAAGCTATTAAAAATGCAAAAAAAAAAAAAAAAAATCTCAGCATCAAGTGGTGATATCCAGTCAACATGCTCATACCCTAGCTCCCTACAGCATTTATACACCAACAAAACAGAGATTTCCACACATACAGAATGTGCATCGTAATAATTCTGTGTAAACCTACTCAAAACAGCCAGCCTCGAGTACTCGAGTACTTCCGACATCCCTTCCGGTGCGAATACTCTCTCTTCTTTACTGAATCCTTGTATACACTGAATCCTGTCTCTCTGATTTCTGAGAAATTCAAAAACACACCGACCGACACACCGTTATTCGGTTGGTATGCATTTTCATTGCGTTTCCTGTTAATTATTCAGTTTGTCAATATTTTGTTTTACAAAAAAAAAAAAAAAAAAACAAAAATCTGGTAGAGAAGTGGAAAGATCCTGGCTCTCGTTTATCATCATTTGATATTGAGTGAGCAACATCAGGAATCCGAGGCCACCTTTTATATATGAACGTATATAGTTTCTGAAATCAGTCTCCCATCCATATTATAAGTGACGTGGTGCAATCATCAGAGTTTGTCTGCTGATGATGATGAGACACAATGGGCGACGACCGACGACAACGACAGCAAAAACAACAACAACTACAACATCTACAAACAAATAATAGAGTAGTACTTGAATGACGCATTGGGAAGGATGCGGAAGGATGTTGATTCTGGGTAAAATGTAGTTCTACAACTATTTTATCATCCTCCCAAGCTCTGTAGCTTCTGTTTATTTAAGTACTGGAACAACTTATGAGGGATTGTTGCAGTTGCTGATGTTTTTAGAAATTGCTAAGGGAGGGAATTATACACTTTTTTTTAAGTGTTTGTTGTTTTTCTGTTTCTCGAAGGTCTGCTCTGTCATCGCTTGACAGCTTGGATTTTGGGGAGAATGTACGGACCTACCTACTTTTTGGAAAGAAACTTAGTGTTTCATCGAATTATGTATAAGATGAAGACTTAATAGTTTGTGGATATTTCTAAGAATACACATGCACATTTCAAAGCAGACAAAGGTCTGACCAAATTTCACAAAGCCCTTTAAAAACTTTTAAATCATAAAATGACGTTTGTTCCATAAAGAAAACCTCATTTTTATGTTTAAAACGCTGTTAAATGTTTATGAAACCGACCATAAGACTGTTTTAATAAGTCCATACTAAAGCTCAACTTTCGAGTAATGAAAAATAAACGCGTTCCACAACATTTCCAACCCACTAAATCAGATTCTGAGGAAGTGATTCTAAAGGAAAAACATCAAGGTAATATTAAAAAACTTAACGTTCTTCAATGAGTAATCATTTATTCGAAATAGAGGCATGTAAACGATTTTCTAAGAAAATTGTATTTCCAGCGCATTGAGTAGGCACTAATCTCCAAAGAGAAATTACTCAGGAAGGTGGAGGAAATCCTCGAGAAAGGTCACAAACTAAATGCACACATGTGAAAAATAAGTAAATAAAAACATTACTTTCGCGTGACTAGACCACAAGAAGTTTAAATCTAGTGACTGACACTTGCAAACATTCCTGAGAGGAGCTAGAATTATCAGTCGAAAATAAATGGTTAAAGTGAGAAGCACTTTTTACGACACGAGTTCTTTTGGAGGATTGTCAATTTTCGGAAGAGGCAGTACCTATTCATGAAAAAACTAATCTGTCGTAGGCGGTAACTTGAACCCAGACCTGTGCTTACGCTAAAAGTACTACAAAATCGAGCAGTTACCCCACTAAAATCAAGTAACGAAAAATGAGGTAGCATTTAATGCATGAAATTCTCAATACGACTAGTGGAACGAAGGTTAAGGCTAGTATTTGTTTAAACACAATAATGTGTGCAGAAATTTGTGTATTATTTTCAGAAAAATGCGCAAAAGTATTTGAACGACAAATTAGATGACAGCAAATGGCAAACAAATATGATTTGTGTGTCATTTGTCATCATCCGTATTGTGGTTCAGATGGTAGTTTTATTAAAAATATACACAAATTCTTGTGTATACACAAATCGTGTATATTTGTTTTAAGACCTTTAATAACTGAAAAAAGGAATCTTTTATTGAAGTAATAGATCTTAAATTACTGCATTAATTTCGGATATGGAATTGGACACGATATCAATAGTTTACTGATCTGGAGTGCCTGAATATAAGTCCCACGACTTTCGGTGGCTACGCCAATTACAATGAATTTTCTGATAATGATGCTAATGTTGTTCAATGACGACACTATATTTAGAAAATAGTATTAGTTAGAAAGACATTTTTGAGTCAGATAATAAAAGTCAGGCATTTAGAAGATGTTTTGGTAGTGTTTTAAATATGAAACGGATTTGTATACAATTTCTAATGGTGATTGAAAAAAAATTACAAGTTTCAAATATAAATAAAATAAATCTCTGAAAAACATAAACTTGTTAGTTTTGAAAAAGAAAAAACATGACTTTTAGCTTTCAGATGTATAAAAAGAATTTACAATCAGCAGGTATTCTCATTTTTAAACTCATAACAAAATTTGTAATTCTTTTTTATTAGTCTAAAATAAAGTAAGAGTTTTATTATCGTACAAACATATCAGATTTGTAGGCAACCTCAGAATTTATTTCACTTAAAACAGATTTTTTTGTTCTCAAAAATCAATCATTACATTTTGTTTAAATACTTTTTACGATCGTTCCCCGACAAGATGCTATTTAAAACTCCTATTCCAACAAACACATTCCAATAAAACACCAAAGTATGCCTCTTTTAAGCTTCTCAACTCATATATATTCTGTATTTAAGTGCTTTTTGAGTTCTCAGGTACAAACCTTATTTAACGTTGAAGTAGGTAAAACCAAATTTTATGTTTTTCTGTGGAATTTTTTTTTTTTTTTTTTACTTTTCAATCAGAAGAAAAAAATCAATTTTTTCAAATGTCTGGCTACTTGAATATTGATGTTGATTTGATGGGTGTTGTTTTTCCTTAAATCGCCCATAAAATAAAAAAAAAATAAAAATAAATAAATAAAAAATTGAAGGATCTATTTTGTAATTTGAAGAAAAATGTTTCATGTTTTTTCTTCTTTTTCTTCTTCTTCATCATCTTCAGGTTTTATTTTTCCTTAAAAGCTGTCTTCTTGAGTAGGACTAAATAACACAAAACAGCTATCAAAATAACAGGATTTCTAACCATCATCAACAACCCTCATCCCCCTCTCTGCGCTCTTGAACACATCTTTATCATATTATTATTTATCTCTGGCATATCAACCTAAAACGGTATTCAAGGATATGAGGGAAATTATTTTAATTTATTCTCAACAACAGCACATCCTTGTTGTGTCTGTCCTTCTCTCTCACTCACACTCTCACTCTCTCCATCTCTCCTTGTTTTATTTTTCTATTACTCGTAACACGACATACAAAAATAAAACCCCCCTACAAACTCCCATCGTCATATTATCACAAAACCGTTAGCAACAGGAGCAGCCAAAAAACCATAATAAACCAGCAGCACCACATAGCGCATCGCCATCAAAACAGCTAGAGCTCTACCATTCAAAGTGTCAACTTTGACAGATGTTGGTATTTAATTTCAAAACATCCTCGCTTCTAGTCAGAGAGTGCATGTTTTTGTTGTTGTTGTTGTTGGAATTTATGCATGTGGATGTTATTTTTTCTTCTGTTCCTTTAAAATAGCAATAAAGCGATGGCTTTGAATGTTTGGTAAGAAAAAAATATGAAGAAAAATGAAAATTAGAATTTTTGTCTTCCAAAGAAAAATTGACGAAAAAAGCACCAATTTGTATTACTCCCATTTCACCTGTACCTCTCACATGCAAATGCATTTTCTCGAAAATCTCATTAAGTTAAATGTTCTAAGAAACTCAAGTCCTTGTGTAATGCTCGTGTTGTCAGAATTAATTTAATGGGTTGCATTACAATTAAATACTATGATGTCCTGCGGAAAATGTTTTACTTAAAAAAAAATAAACACAAAATATGTTACTCATACGCCCGAGTGAGTGGATGGGAATTTTAGTGTAAAAATGTCGAGAACAAAATCAGGAAAAAAAAAAAAAAACTTTAACAACTTCTCTTCAAAAGCACTTAGCCAGATTAAATCAGGGAAATATGTTTAAAAGTGTTTCAAGGTATAAAAGGTAATTCAATCAGAATACCAATTCATTTTTATTTGCAGGGAGTGAGAGAGAGACGAGGAAAACAAGAAAATCAAAGGGGAAAACAAGATTATGTAGATATTTCAAGAAATTCTTGTTTTTTTTTTTCTTAAGTTCAAAGTAAAGATTTCTTTCTCAAGAAATAAAAGGTGTTTTTGATAGACAAAAAAAACATAGTTATAACTTTTCAGGGAAAGTGCTTTTGCAATAACTTAAACATAATTGGAACTTGGCTGTGAGCAATTTTATTTAATAACAATTGAAGCAAAAAGAAACAAAACAACACACCGAATTGTTGCGACACGAAACTCATTCTTAAGCAAAAAATAATTTAGTTCAACAAAATTGCTTATGAAGAGACACACATCGAGTATTACACACACCGGGTGTTAAATCAAAAAAAAAAAAAAAAACAAATATCAAAACAAAAGAACAAATTACTATAAAATGTGTATTCAATTCACAGTTTAACCATCAGTTACTACAAGTTCTTTGTGCTTTGTACATCAACTATCTCAAACACTTCAACATGAAATTCTTCGCTACTTTGATTGCTTTCGCTGCTGTTGCCTGCGTCGTCGTCTTGGCCGATAAGACCGACAAGAAGGAAGGTATGGTCTCTTCCAGCTATGGTGCCCCAGCTGCTCCATCATATGGAGGTGGTGCCCCATCATACTCAGCTCCACCATGCCCCAAGAACTACCTGTTCAGCTGCCAACCAAATATTGCACCAGTTCCATGTGCCGCTGGAGGATACGCTGGAGCTTACTCCGAACAGGTTCCACAATACCTTCTTCCACAATACCAATACCCACAATACGCACCACAACCCCAAAGACAATAGATGAAAGTTATCCTGGATTATTGAATCTCATTACAAGCTGGACTTTGTTAACTATTTCTTATGGATTTATTGTTATGAAATAAAAACACGCATATTGATATTGATAGAAAAAAAAATTGTTGGTTTTTGTCATTTTTGAAAGTTTCTTTCTCTCTATTTCAAAATATTTTATCGAATTTTCAGGCTTCAAGATGTGACTTCACTTTTTTAGAATTTTCTTAATGGAAAAAAACTCTTCTCAAAAACGACTTTGATACATTTGATATACATTTTTGATTTACATTTTGTTTCTTATTTTGTAAAAAAAAAAAAATTTCTTTTTCATAAATAGTAACTTGCGGTAGAGTTCCTTAAATGGGTATTTTTAATAACGACTTTCGGTTTGGGGTTTATATTTTTGAGAATTCAATAAAGAAAAGTCAAATTATTAAATAACAATTTTCTACTAATTTCGAAAGGCTTCGCTAAGATAAAATTGACATTGTTGGGAACATTGCTGCTCTCTATCGTTTTCAGCTCTAACTTTAGAGGGTCAGCCCTATGGAATGAAATGTTTAAAATGTCAAGCTGAATATTTGTTTATCACAAACTGTTTTTCACTGACTAATAGGCATTGAAATAACATCGTTTCGAAAAATTAACAGGGTGAAATGGGGAAATTTCTGAAATTTTCCATGTTATGAATAGAATTATGTTAAAAACCGAACGTAAAATCAGTATAATTGATAAAAGAACCATTTGACCATTTACAAGTGGAGTTTTTATTCTTGATTCTAATGAACATCGGGATATTGTTACGAATTCACTTAAAATAACCATTATTTCCACAACGTATTTTGGTACTCGTTACACAACTTTCTATCCTTCTGGTTCCAAATGGAACGAAAAAAACACCCTTTGAACTAAAATATTTTGATACATTATTTCGTTTCATTGTTTTCATGGCAAATAATATCACTGTACCATTATTGGAAAGGAGTTTTCTGTAAAATAACCCCTATTGCACTAAAAATAGGATTTTACGTTATTAAGGGTTTTGATCATTTAAATGATCTCTCAAGGACAATTAGTTCAATACAGTTGTTTTTAGGCGAAACCCCAAATGGGATTTGTTGAGACTTTTGGAATAGAAGTAGGGGCATTGCTCCCAACAAGTTCTACCTATGAAAATGCTGTTAAGTGTTTTGTTCCGTTCAGGACTGTTTTTTTTTTGGCTAACTGTACTTTCTAAGATAATAAATTTAAACCTTGTAGCACTTCTAATGACTGACACTCTCAAACATTTTCTGTGTTCGTACAGTTAGCAGAAATGGAACGAATCTACAATTTTCTGTTGGTTCCGAATTGCTAGCTGCGAGGCATTTTTGGTGCTACGAATCGAAACCAGACCTCCAGTGTGAAAGTCCATTGCACTGACCTTGCCAAGTGAGAAAGTGTCTGTTGAATTTTTTACACTACGGGAATTTTACACCAACATGCAACAATTGATGGCGTTATTGTTTTTCAATTTTGTATTATCGTTCATTGTAATATACATATACTTTTACAATTTACTGTCAAGTTCAGATTCATAATTTTTGAAGAACCGAAAAATTTCCAGTATTATATATTAGACAAAATATTCGAAAGATATTAACAAAAATACACCAAGCATTGAGTCATATATAATAATTAAAGTGGCATGCGAACCAAAAAAAAAAAACAAACGAAAACATGTAAGAACATTTCCTCGTTACAAGCTAATATCAATTTAGAAAAAAAAAAAAACAATTTCAAGTCAAAAAAACTGAAAAGCAAAAAAAAAAACTGTCAATATAGAAAATTCAACTGTGAGCTATTTTGGTTTATATTAAAGATTTGTGACTAATACCATTCGACATAAACGAGCATAAAATAAAACAAAACAACCAAAAAATCCAATTGCGACATAAAACTCATTCTCTAGCAAAACAAAATTGCTTATTAATACAATTTGTAATACTGCACCGGCTGGAAATTCACATTTTCACACAAAATATCAAATTACTATAAAATGTGTAGTCAATACACTGTTTAACCATCAGTTTCTACAAGTTCTTTGTGCTTTGTACATCAACTATCTCAAACATTTCAACATGAAATTCTTCGCTACTTTGATTGCTTTCGCTGCTGTTGCCTGCGTTGTCGTCTTGGCCGATAAGACCGACAAGAAGGAAGGTATGGTAGCATCCAGCTATGGTGCTCCAGCTGCCCCATCATATGGAGGTGGTGCCCCATCATACGCAGCTCCACCATGCCCCAAGAACTACTTGTTCAGCTGTCAACCAAACTTGGCCCCAGTTCCATGTGCCTCTGGAGGATATGCTGGAGCTTACTCTGAGCAGGTTCCACAATACCTTCTTCCACAATACCAATACCCACAATACGCTCCACAAAACTAAAGGAAAAGACGATAATGATCCTGGATTATTGAATTTTATTACCAAATGGACTTTGTTACCTGAACGCTATTTATTTTGGACTTAACGTTATGAAATAAAATTCTAAATGATTTCAAATTTAAAAGAAATTTTAAATGTTTATTCTTTGTGTATTTTAAAGTTGGTAGAAAAGATGCGGTTTTCAATTTTAATTTCTGTAAGGGAAGTGTGATCTTGCATTGTTTTTATATTTTATTCCAAATGATTCGTTCTTCGACAAACCCATTCTACATCTCTAAAGGATCTCTATTAGTAACCACGAACAAAACATATTCCAAAGCCCATCAAATTTAGTTCAAAGAAACCACATGACTGGGTAAAATTTTCTGCATATTTCTCTGGTGCTCTTCATTTGAATGCGATCTCAAAACTTCAAATAAATTTAATAAGCCACAAATCATTTTGCAGAAAAACTATTTTTTTTTCTCCTAAACGCTCGTAACCGTGACCATGAATAAATGAAAATTCGACGCAAAATTTACATTCACGGAAGAAGAATACAAACAAATTGGTAGCGTTACAAAGTTTTGACACACAACCATCACACTCAGAGTTCCATGAATCCCGTTTGACTATACTGAAAACAATATCTGCTAAAATATGTTTCATATAAGGCTTCTGATGAATTCAAACAAACTTTTTTACCTTAACTTTTATATTCTTCGAAATTTACGATGATTTGTGTGTTTAAACAAAAAATAAATTAATATAGTTGAACCGAATGTATTATGTTCTCTAATGTGCATTATTACTACTTCAAGGAATAGGTTAGGTAATTGAGTTCACTAGAATTTCCTCATTACGCAACTTTAAAACTTTTCCTTACAACACAAAATGTATGTTAACTGAATACCCAGCCAAATATAGGTACCCTATAAGATTATTAAGGACTCTTCGATGGAAAAATGAGTTTTCTTTATGAAATTCAATTAAATTTTCTCACAAGAGACTATTCCTAAGAATAACTAAGCTTCTGGTATTTGCCATACTTCATAAGGAAAAAAAAACTAATAATCACTTTCTATCAACATATCTCTAGGTTTTGCGTATTTTATAATGAACGCACACAGTTAATTCTCCCCAGAGTTCATCATATATTTTCAACTTGAATGAACCCGACAGAACTTATTTTACACCAGAAGCAGAACAGACGAAGAAATAACTCAACACCTCCTTTTTGAAGAAGCAATGGAAAGCACAATTTTATTCTTTGAGCTTAATTTTGCTCTTTGTAACAATTTTACACGCAAAAACACCCACCTAATGGATATGACGAAACAAGAAAATATATATTTCATCTCTAAGGACATTAAAATCCCTTGCAATAATATATTCCGACACACGTTTTTTCTACAAAAATATTTTACATGTACTCGTGCGAGTACAAAAACAAAAATAAAACACCAACAAAGTGTTGAGTCCTTCTATATAACGCTGATACCAGTCAGTAGGATACAAAAAAAAAGGTAAATTTTGTTAGCATATCCTTGAGATTACAAATATCCTTATCAGGAAACAAGAGTAATTTTTTATTTCCTTTCATTCTTGTGCTTTCAGGCAAGAAATTATATTGATCCTTGAGAGAGGCGGTTGTATGTGTTTCAGTTTTCGTAAGAAAATATACAATTCCCTCCTTTCGCTCTCTGATATACCTTTTCTCCCACACAAGCAGAATTAAAATGCGAAAAAAAAATCGAAAAAAAATTCGAAGAAAAAACAAAAATGATAAGGAAATTGCATCGATTTGATTGAGTTTCAGGATAAACGATACATAGAAAAGTTAATGGAATAAAATAGAATAAGATACTAAAAAAAAAAATATACCTCCAAGGAGTAGCGAATAGGTAATCCATGCATTTTCCCTTGAAAGGTTTACTTTTACAATAAAAAAAATATATCCTTGAAGTACCATTCTCTGCATTTTCCAACGAAATATGAAAAATGCATTGATGGGAGTGTTGCATTGTTGTTTTGAAAATATTTTTGCAAAAGGCACATTTGACATAAGCAGCATCAGCATCAGTACAAAAAAGAAATACAAAAAAAAAAAAACTAGAAGAAAACGTCCTTACTTTGCTTTTTGTAAATTATGTTTTTTTTTTCTTTGAATTTTTTTATTTATCTTCTCCTTGAAAGGATATGATGATTTAATGCTATTGTTGTGAGTCTTGTTGGAAGGAAATTGAATTTTCAAGGGAAGTGAAGCTTCTGAATGAGAATTCATTCATAATTTCTTTTTTTTATTTAGAAAAATTTCGAATTTAAACATTCACTTTATGAATAAAAAATATTGTAAGAAGTGTAGTTTGTAGAAAATTTTTGTTGAAGAAAACCTCTTCAAATAGTATACTCTTGACCTTATCCAATCGAAGAATGTTCTTTTTTTTTTTTTTGGTTGTATTTAAGTTTGGAAAAAAATTGAATGAGTTGTTAACTCATTTTCGATGGGACTTGACTTTTTAAATACAATCTTTTTTGTATTTGAAAAATTACATGGAATAATATTGCTTCACAGAAAGTTTCGCACTTAACTTTTTGAACTATACACAATTTTATTATAAAGCTTTTATTTGTTTTGGAAACATTTTTTTTTATAAAAAAAATTGATACTATATTTAGCTGTCGACTTTTTATCTCAAGAGTCTCAAAAGGCGATGCTGTTTTATCACAAAAGCCTTGAAATAGAAAGTATATTAAGGATCTGTTAAGCACTCTTTGAAGTTTTAAGGTTTTGTATTGCAATCATACAAGAAAAACTTTAAGTTGAAAACGGGTATTTTTCAGATATTCAGATAATTACTAAAGCATACAACTAAATTAAAGCTACCTAAATTCTAAACAAGAATTTTAGGGTCCTAAATTATTTAAATGCCACCACAACTTACTTGCCGAAAATTTCAAAAAGTGTAACCATCGCTTACAAATATGTGGGTCCCAGGCGTTTAATTTGTCGTAACACCCATTCACACATATCAAAAGTCAAAATGTAAAAAATAAATAGTTTTTGGTAACAAAAGTATGTAGGTATAACATCAAAAAAAAAAAATATGTCACAAAATACCTTAATTCAAATATATGGGTCTCAAGCACGACTTAAGTATTACATTTCATTTAACCAGTCTCATCTAAAGTTCAAAGACTAGAAATTAGTTTTTATTAATCTAAAAAAATATTTGTCAAAAAATCAGACACATCCTATTACAAATATGTGGATATGTGGGTCCCAGACAATTTTTAAGTTACAGCATCCAACTAGATGCATCCAATGTTAAAGAATGAAAAAAAAAACAGTTTTTCGTAAGAGTAAATTACAAAAGTATGTGTCCTATTATTAGAAAATGTGGGTCCCAGATATTAAAACTGTCGCCACATTCAACCAGACACATACAGACTCCCTACCAGATATAATAAATTTAAAACTAATGACTTTGGATGCGTCTGGTTGGGTCTGACGATAAATAAAATATCTGGGACCCACACATTTGTATTAAATGGTTTTTTTCATTAATTTTCTAACATTTCATTTTTCTCATACATTGGTTTGAAAAACTAGTTTTCTGAATTTTTTGAACTTTGTTGTGGAGACACTTAACCGTCTGGGACTCATTCATGCGTAATAAGGGCACATTATCTGATCTAAGATTATATCTCCTTAAGTAATAGTTTTGCTTTTAAATTTTCAGGGGCACCTTTGGGTAACACTTAAAACTTTTAGGACCCCAAAATTTTTCATCAGAACGTTTACTGCAACTACCGAGGTTTTTTTTGTATGTAATAGAAATCTTAAGACCAAGTACTAAAACGGACTTTTAACTTTTATGTATTGTTCATAAAAAGTCTCATGGAAACCTTATAGAAATCATAATTTGTACGACATTACCATTTACGACCTAAAAGAAGACGAAATGTTTGTTTGGATGCCATGATATTAAAAAAACTATGAAATCGTTAATATTATTTTGACACCAATTTAGAAAATTGAACAATAAATTATTAAAAACCTCTTGTCGCATTTGTAGCAGTAAAATGTGCAAAAAAAAACTTGTTCCTTTTTTTTATTTTCCCTATTTTATGAAGCTATTTTTATTGAGCTATATATTATTTGCTTTCAAATATATTTTATCGATTTTTACATACAAGTATGCAGAGTTTACAGAAAAAATAATAAAACTACTTCAGTGTTGCTATTTAAGTGTAAAATAAAACCTGAACCAAAGCCTCCAGTGTCCTGTAACCTTCTTTTTGTATATACATCAACGTTTGTTGCATTTTTTGTTGCCCTCTAAATGTGTGGACAAAAAATAAACACAAATTTATTGCACTTTAAACTTCCGTCTCTGATCCTAATGTTTTTTTTTTTTTTGTTTCAGTGCTACTGACCATTTCAAAACCCATTCCTTATTCGCACACAACAAAACTATTTAGAAGCATTTCCCAAAGTCCCAGCTCACAGTAGTCACAACCCTGATCAAAACAAACTTAAAATGTTTGTATACTTTTAACATAAAAGGGTCTTTTTGACAGGGGTATAATAGCAATTAAAAGGGCCCGACATGGAAACAAAATTATGGTCTCAAATAATATAAAAGTAGATGTGGAGTATATTTTAAAGAATACCTTAGTCACCTGAATTCTAAAAATGTAATTATTTCAAAATATCGTTTATATAAATTGTGTTTATAAATTGTAAGGTCCGAATCTTTAATGGAGACCATACAATTTTTAACATGGTTAAAGAAAAAATAAAATTATTTATTAAATGAGATGAAGTAAACAATTCATTTCATAAAAACAAGAATTTCTTATAAATTAGTTTGTTAAAGAATTTGTAAGGTCCAAATTTTACCGAGACCTTAAAATTTTAAACTTAGTAAGGTTATGAATTACAAAGCTTAATAAGAAAAACTAAACCAAATTTAATTAAATAAAAGAATTTCTTATAAAATGTGCGTATATAAACTGTAAGGTCCAAATTCTCTACTAAGACCTTAAACTTAAAAACGTTAAAACGTTGAAGCAAACATTAATTAAGTAATCAAGACGGAATAAATTAAATTTATAAACATTTAACTACAATTTATAAAGTGTTTGACAAGTGTAAGGTCCTAATGAATTCTTCATTCAGACCTTGAATTCCATAAACTTGCATTAAAAAAAGAATTTTAAAATGCCTAACTCCTGTTTAAATGCAAAAGTAGGTATACCATTTCCACATCTTTAAGGTCTTTAATCGCGAAAGAGCTAATTAAAAGGACAAAAAAGGGTCATCAGAGTTAGGTGTATGTGTAGGTTAGGTTATATGTTGTAGGTAGATATACTATAATTTGTGGTATCATAGAACTTGTCTACTAATAGATTATTACCGCACACCTTTTATGCCCCCGATAAGGGATAGGAATGTAAATTTACCATTTTGCGCCCCATTAACGTGGCTTTTCAAATGAATTTAATGCGAAAAACTAGTTTTCGTTTAAAATGAAAAGCTCCAATGCCAAAGGACTTGGCAGTTCCAGGATATGCTCTCTAGCGCTCTATTTTGGCACTTTCTGTCTGCGATAATGAATAGAGGTAGTATTATTGCTTATTGCTGTACAGTGTACACCACAAAACAACAACTAAACTAAGTGAGAAGGCCAAAAAGCCCCCTGTTTTTCCGAACGCGACTGGCATTTTGGGGTTATTGTTAAAGCCAAAAATAAGAATAGATACTCGTATGTAGGTATATATGCAATTTGAGTATATAGATTAGTTAGCGACCACACATTTGTAACAAGGAAGCGTAAATATTGTTAGCAAACATTGTAGGCAGCCAAATGTAGCACAGCACCAGTATCTGTGCGGCGTATATGTACATAAGTATGTTTGGAATGGCAATGGCGGCGGCGTCGGCGACCAGGATTTAGGAAAATGGTCTTGCATTTTATGTGAATATTTGCCTTTCTCTATACTCGCGATAGCAAGAACAAAGAGAGAGATATAGGGACAGGGATATTATGCGATGCAGCAGCCTACCACCAGCAACTAAAGTGACAAGATTTATAATGGTACTTAATTTATGGTGACAATTTGATGGGCGCTGAGGACATTTTCGTTTGGCAGACTAATGAAGTGTTAAGTGATTTCATTTCGAAGAAATTAAACACAACAGAGAAGAAGAATACCTACCGTCAATTTTCTGATGGGTATAGTCACAATTCATCAGGTGGAAAAAGCGACGGTAGCGTCGGCAAGGATGAATGGACGGTTGGAGATAAAGCAGATTGATGAAGCTTTTAAAATTCGACGAAATTTCATTAAAGGCAGTGGGATGTCCAGATAAGTGATTCGTGTGGGAGAGTGGAAAAATGTATTTTAAAAAAAGACTTGAGAGAGGTATAATGTTGTGGACCATCAGGAGGATATAACACAATTATTATGAAAACCATATTTTTTTAAATGGGGGATCTTTTGGATGTTGGAATCATAATTAAAAAATTGAATTTATTTCGATTTGATTTTGAAATCAAGGCATAACATAAGTATCAAAGGCAGATCACAAAAACGCACATGGAGAGATTCAATAGGTAAAGGCGAATTTATATGTTTAAAATATGTTTGAAAGCTTATAGAGTCTATATGACATAGGCAGGAACAGGACGGAACACAATTATTGAAATATAGAAACAGCAGTGACGTGTTCTACTTCCAAAATAATTCATTTGACTTAAAAAGACAGAGTGAAGGGCTGTATTTTATCATGAATGACGTGTCTAAAGCATGCAAAGGCACACACAAAAGTTTGTTAAGAAGGTTTGCTTATTTGAGACCTCACCCTCTTTTTCCGGGGTACTGCCACTTTAGCGAATAAATGGACAAATCCTTCTAGAATACAGCTTGTCACTCAAAGTTCATCTCAACTAACCGTTCGAAACTGTGCAGAAAATTATAGGTTTCTCCATTCCTGCTAACAATTGGTTCTTCATAAGCTAGTCTTGCCACAAAAAATATTTATTTTGCTATGGTGACAGACTTTCAATGTTAAATAAACTAATTTACCGAAATCTAATATTATCGATGAATTGCTTCAGTCATTCACACAACACATCATCATCATCAAAAAAAAAAAAGAATTACTTACAATCTATTTTAAGAAAACTTACTTCTGAAAGATTTCGCCATCTAAAACGCCCTTCACTATTTATTGAATATTAATCACTTAAGAACACCTTCAAAGCCTTAAACCTTTATTGTCAAAAAAAAAAATTATTCACAAAAGTCTTCCCGTAACTTTTTATCAAGCATTTTTGTTGAATAGGCTTAGTAAATAAGTAAACCAAAACAAGCATAAAGTTGTCCTTATAAAGAAAAAAGTTTTTAGAAAAAAAGTCTACGTTGAGCTCTTCATAATTTCTACCACCCACCAAAAAGACGTCATACTCGTGTTTGGATTATTGAATTGAATTCAACAACCTACGCACTACACAGGAATAAAAAAAAGTTCATTTTAATTAGATATGACCTTGGACTTTCTTTGACTTTCGTAAATATCACAAGTTGGATTTTCTGTGATATTCCATTTTTTTTGAAGAAAATCATTTTCTCTCTCCTTTTTTATCCTATTTTTTTTTTTTTAAGATGCCAAAAGCCGTCACAATGTTGCATCAGAATAGACAGAAAGACCGAAGGATAATTCCATTTTTTGCGTGGTGAATAAAAATAAATCTAATTATTCTTCCTGCTTTTCTAATTGAAGACTCGCTGGCCAAAGTTGGTCAACTCAAACAAAAAAAAGAAACCAACATACATTAGAGATTCTCATTCAGCTCCTTGCTGAATGCAGCATAAATAATCTATTTTCTTTGTTGGCTGGGCATATCCTTTTTAACCCCCCCCCCCCCCCCCCCGAACATCAAGAAAGAGATATATTTATCTAACAATGGTGACGACGGTGGATTTCTTCGAATCCTTTTTCAAAAAGTTGTCTAAAAGCCTTCAGGATTCATATTTTCATTTCACCCAATAAAATTCAATGTATCTTTAGGTCTCTCTGGCACTGACTTGTTTAAAGGATTTAGATTTGGGTCTGCAATTCCATATGAAAGAGGTTATGGTGGTATCTGTATCCCTTTTCCTCTAAATCGACATTTCTATCGAAATAAAATGATTTGTATGCATCGTCGATCTTCCCCTGCAGCTGCCGCTGCCGCCGCATATGGCAATTTATTTGCATATGTTATTTAATATTATTCATGTTCGGCTCACTGCACCCAATCATAATAATAAATAATAATCCTTCGATATGTTGTAGAGGGAAAACATCTCTCCGCACTCTCCTCTTTTTTCTCTCTATCTCTCTAATGTGTCGTCCTTCAAACCGATTTGTTGTCGCCATTGCCATATCGTTACCGTATTGGCATCGTTAAATATACTTTTGCACAAAACCCAACAACCCAGAACTTTCGACGTCGCAAAAAAAAACAAAAAAAGGCAAAAAATAATAATAAGGACGATGCAAAAAAGGATGTGAAAACATGTGCGGTATCTTCAAAGATACACAATCAGTCACCCACACTTTGCATTCCAGAGGCGACATTCAAAGTGCATGCCGTTACTTTCTTCAGATGTGACTCTGCTATTGATGTGCTCTCGCCCTCTCCACTTTTACTTCTACTTCGGCTTGTTATAAATGTTCATCCCTGTTCGATGTCCTTGACATTATACAGGCGGGCGGGCTCTACTGGAACACACGTGAATTGGGTGCTACGGAACGACCGACGACGCCGATGTAGAGGTACATTAAATGTGTCTCCTCCATGTAGACTGGGTTAAAAGGATATTCAGCAGTGAAAATTTTAACTTAAAATTTATAAATGTGTTTATTACGAGGACAACAATCTCTCCCTCTTCTCTCTACTTTGGATCCTCTTGGGAATGCATTATATTTGCCTTCCCCCCCTCCACTCCTCTCCCCCTATCGCATCCTTCCTTTTGATAATTTTTTACTTGGAATGTCCTTAGTGCTTATGTTTCACATTACAGCTTTGTTGGCATTGAATACAAAATTGCAACAAAGAGAGAAGGAGAGAGAGAGAGAGTCCTTATAGTATTACAAGACTATAGCACAGTAGGTGAGAGGTGCATGGAATGTCATAATTTATGGAGCTTTCCTAATTACCATAACAACTAATCTAATTGCACCTCTGATGCATTAAGTATTATTATGCCAGCCATATAACAGAGGGCCAACTCAACCAACTATAAAGGAAGTAGCTACTCGTATAGGGAAGGATATCCTATAGAAGGATAAAAACCTGAGAATGTATACATTAAATGGAAGAAAATCTCTTATTTAATTCTGCCAATTCAGGCCTTAGGTTTAGAAAATGTATAAAAGAGAAGATCTTATACCTTATACTGCTTTTCTTAACCACACAAGACAACTACGACTAAGACGAAGACTATATTTGGTGCCAGGGCAATGCTTTTAACTACCAACTTCTGTCGTTGAAGGTTATTGGTTGTGTGTTTTATGTGCAAAGAGGCTATATGCTTCAGGCAAATGGGGGGGATTTAGTAAGTTGGCGATTTATTACAGTGTGGTAAGGAAGAATATAATGTTTCCTAGGCAAAAAAAAAAATAAACGGATTCAGATAGAATTGAACAAGCTTAGTAGGAAATAAGAAGCAAAAAATATCAATACTTTTAAATTTAGAAAATATTCCGTGTTGGCAATTTCAAAAACTGAAAACAGGGGCTCAATCATGAAAGCATTGTATCATTAAGAAATGGAGAACTATTTTTTAGACTCACATTTGTCTGAACGACTTAAATATATTATTTCTAAAAATACTTCAGGACTTTAAAATCAAAATTTATATTTTGAACAAGGTTAAAAAAATATCATAAGTAAAAACTTGATGATATTGTTACAGTGCTGAACTGATATAGCGGAGTTTTATTCAAAGGCCTCTTCTATCAAGTTCGTTTTCTAGCCAACAACTGCTACCAATTTTGCACATCAAATCATTAAAGATCATTTTCAGCCTGATCCTGATAGTGATCGCTAGATCAAAGATGAGGTTTTCTTCTATTTTTTGAACACACACGCTTGGCGTGCTGTACGCTTTACTGGCTGAAACGATGAAGTTTATTCGCTATCAATGTAAAAACTATTAGAAACGTTGCTTGTTTGACCATTAGAAGATGACCAATTTATCTCTTCGGATATGAAGAAGGAGACATCTCGTTCAGCAAAGCAACATACTCCATTACTAAATTAATAAGCTTGTGCTCGTTCTTGGAAGTTATGTAGTGCAGGCTATGTCTTCCGACCTTCATACCAAAATGATTTGCCTTCTATCAACCCTCTATCGTTTAGAAAACCAAGCGACCTAAGGATAATCAGTTGAGCCAAGGACATGTAATGCTATCCTATCATACTCTATCTGTACGGTAATTGGATTCAACGCAATGACATTTTCCGAATTTGAAGGAGTAAGCGGGAAAAAGAACTAAAGCGATCGATTTGAAGATTACTGTCCCTATTTTTTTCTTCACATATGATAGAGTGGACTATTTCTAGAACAATCACATTCGTTCGCTTTCGTCTTACCTAATATGTAGTTTTTCAAAGATAAGGCGGCCTAAAAAGCACCACAAGCAATGGCACAAAACTGTGATCACTGATCAGTCGAATTATGGAAGTTGGCCATTCATAAACAAACTTTGATCTACGTGGTCATCAATATTAATGAAAAAGCGAAGAAAGTAATTGTTTTGGATTGAAATGAGTAAAATTCGCCACCCTTTTTAGAGTGGATTCCTCATTTATCACCCATTTTACACCCAGCATCATTGCTTCAGAACTATTTTTGATGCACTAGCGTGTCATCTTGACTCGGGAAATACAATTCTGGCGGTGATTCATCTAGGAGTCATTAGTCTACTAGGATTTACATGGAAGGATGCTTAAATCAACGCCTTTGATAATGCAACGTCTTACATACATAAGAATAGTAAATGTAGATCTGCGTATTCTTCATGGTGTGCTGTAAGTCTAGACTTCGGCGCTTATTTTGCATCGAAGAGCCTTTAGCGAGCTCGACTATAGGGAGTTTCTTCGGCGGAACTCCACGGACGTTTCATTTATGGAGTTGATATTTCTTCCGAAGTAAATAAGACTTCCGAAAATTATTGATTTGAAGAGTAATGTTATATGCTAAACCATCTATCATATGATTAACTTAAGTTCTTCACCGAATTCTCATGGTCGTAAAGCAAAGGAGCCCTATTTGTCTTCCATTGGGTAAGAAAACTTTTTACCAAGGCTGTACAACTCTTCCGGCTTGGAATGCATCTTAAAACTCTTTTCTATTTATTTATACACTTAGGGTTAACTTTTTGAATAAATTTACACATGAATTTCAACCCATGAAAGACATTTACATATTATGCCACACACGAAACAGACTCTCCAACATACACAACACACACTCCATAGAGATAGGAAAAACTCTTTCCTAAGGCCGCCAATTCAGCATTAGGAATTCGATTGACGCAAGGTCACATTCCAACAACGACGACGACAGCAACACATTCTTAAATGATGGCGAGAAAAATGTCCTCGTGTCGTTGGGTTGTCAACGTACATCGTTATAGGGTCGATATATTGGTAAATTCGATTTTACACATTTCCAACACTTGCCCATACTTTTGCCAAACATATTTCCAAGAAACCACAGATCGAACTCACATCTCTGATTTGATATATGTTACCAAAATGTACCCATATAGCAATAATATAACCGCCTTTGTATGGTAATAGTGCAAAATAGATATTGATACCGATAACGAGGATTCTTCGTTATAAGCACTTAAGTGGGCGTTTAACAGATCACAACTACGGTTGGTCGCACAAGAATCCCAGAATTCAGAATTCAGAATTCAGAATCCCAGAACCAGAAATGAAAATGAAAATGAAAACGAAACCTACGATAGCCTAGAGGCTAGGCCAAAAGTTGGTTATATCGAGAAGAAGTATAGAAATCCAAGAGAAATGTATAGTATATTCGGAATAACCCTTAGCGGGGCAACACTTTTCATACATTTCTCACAAATTCATGTCTTAATGTGGGTGTTTTATGGGCTACAGCGGAAAAGGATGTGTGTCTTCGGCTTCGGTTGGTTTGGTCGTTGAAAGTGTATATATCACAACTGGTATGTGTGGGAAATTGCAATGGTGGATAAGCAATAAAACATATAAATGTAGTATAGGAGACACTCTACGAGAACAGAGGATATATGGAATACATTTTCAAGACTTAATTATTCATTTTACTAGATAAGAATGGAAATTCAAATGACAATTAGTTTAGTCAGCAGCCTTTGGGGTTTCGCAGGTGTATATTTTATTGGCGAGTAGGACTGTAACGACTTTTTGAAGTAGTAAATTGATGATTATTATGTAGGATATGAATATTGACCTACTTTGGAGGTATATTTGTGGTGTAGTTTCATAGCTGAAGAAATTGGCAGGAATTTTTTTAATTATCTAGGAGTATATGGTCTTCAGTTTTATGAAATATTTCTGTTAGAAGTTATATTATGGTTTGTTCATGAATTGATGAGGCTGAGATGAGCGTTGAGCTAAGTCCAGCTGCCAATGACTTTAAAAGTATAGCAGAAACTATAACAAATTTTATTTTTTCATAAAAATTCTAAAAAAATCGAAATATTCCTAGAAGCTTTAAGACTCTGAAGTAAAATTAAAAAAAACTAACCTTGAAACTTTTATTGAACAAACAAATTATAATTCTGCACAAATTAAGATCAAATTACAAATAATAAAAACGAAATTGGGGTCTCAAAATCTTCTATTCTCCATCTTTTAGTTTTAATACTGAAATTCCTGGTAAATATTTGTTTCTTATTTTTATTTTTTCTTTAACTTTCAGTATAAGAATTAAATTTCCTAGTGCTTATCTACATTTTTTTGTTATCCTTAAACTATTTCTATTTCTGGTCGAATATCAAGTATTTTGTCTGAATTGTTGACCCAATTTGAGGTCTTAAATTTTAACCTTGGCAAATATTTTTTTTTCTTAATATATTTCAGTTGTATCATTCTTTAAGCAACTTAAGAACATTCGGCTTAGATTTAGGTAACCCAAATACGAAATTGAAAAAATTCAATTAAATTTTTTCTCGGCAAATTTTTCAAATATATTTTATTTTCTCTCTTTTTTTCTCATAATCAAATCAAGATTTTGAAAACTATAGTTGTTTACTTACTCACATTGAATTGTTTTAACAAAATAATATATTTTGGAGGATTTAAATCTTACGATTATATTTCGAAGCAATTTTGGAAATTTAATTAATATTGTACTTTATTAAAATAATTCAAATTTCCCTCTGTTCAAAGGAAAAAATAAATTCGGTACTACGGGGCGTATGAGTACTTTTTTTTAAATTGAATTTTAATTGTTTTTTTTTTTATTTTGAATAGATACAAAGTACAAAATACACTTTTTCCCTTATATTACTCAAAAAAAAAGCTAAGTGATTTTTAAAATTAATCTTTTACAACTCAAAGTTAATGTGTTTCTTTAATAACTAAAATGGAATAAGCAAAAGAATTTACTGGTGCGAATGGTTAAATAAAACCTTCTGATTCTTAGTAATTACAAAAAAAAACAGTACAAACAATAATTAATTGCAGCAAAACTTTCAAGTCATAGCACCGAACCAGTAGTTTCAAAAGTTCTTAATTTATATGCATATACTATAAATATATATATATTTTTTTTTTTTCAATCAGAGAAATGACTTTCACTCGCTAATGAACGTCGGAGACGCGTTAATCATGACAATGGATAGCCTCATTTTTTTTTTTTTGTTATTTTTTATGTGTTTTTTTTTCTCCAGAAATTGTCGTCTGTTTGATATTTTTTTCTCGCATCGTTGTTTTTTGTCATTTTAATGTCAGTTATAGATTTTCATAATTTCCAGAATCAGCCCTTTATGGGTGTGTAAATAAATATTTTAATTTATAAAAATGTATGTACAATTTGTGCATTAAAACATCAAGGCTTCATAAGGATAGGTGTGCCTGCGCGTATATCGAGATCGACCTTGACGGCTTCCTTTGCTCCATTTTGCACAAGTGGCCATGTGGAGTGCAGCTATGTTATGATTACAAAATGAAAATTGAATGAAAATTTCAGCATTTATTACCAAAAAAAAAATATATATTCCCTACGACTCACTTGTAGGTACTTCACCTGTCAACTACTGACGACGACACTTTACAATTAATTTCCCACAGAGAACAAATTTCATGACAGCTGACAGAGTCTAGTTCTGGAGAAAAAGTTACAACAGAAAAACCTTTCAGGACCAGAGAGCTCTCTGGGTGGCTGCTTGACGAACAAACATCAGAGGAAGGAAACCACACACATCACCCATCACCACACGCTCACTTCTGGTTGGCAACATTTAACCATAAACCACTATATTTATGTAAAATCTACTACATGCACCTACTCGCGCAAAACCACATATAAAAGTCACAAGGACCGTTTTCCTTTAGTTACACTATCCTTGCTGTTTGCTCCCGCTCTCTCTCTCTCTTGTCTCGCATTCAGCCATCCACCTGAATTTGAGCCATCAGGACACAGTGGACTAATACTATGACACAATCCGTGCATTACCAACGCTTCAACCGTCTACAGCAGGCAGAAACAGGATTCAGGACACACACAAGATGAATCCGTGTTTCTGGCTTCAGGCGACGCGGCTTGAGTGGTTTGACGGCGACAGCAGCGCAGCGGTGCGGGAAAATGACTGCTTTGCTGATTAACAATGTAGTGCCATGACTGTTATTATGAATATACTTATTCATACAGGGTGTTCTTTTTTCTTTTTTTTCTTAGAATGAAATCAATGGGACAACACAGGGAGGAGAGGAAAATGGTTTTTCTTTCATTATCCTCACTCTTCTTTTTTTTTTTGTGATTTTTATTATTATTTCAGGTGACATTGCTGCCATTGTATGAATCATAACGCTTATTATTACCTCTGTGTGTTAAGTCAGGAACTATAATGGCAAAGCATGTTAAGCTATACTTATTTGTATGTTTTGTACGTTATAGTAGTATAAAAGGTATTCACATCCACCTATATAGCTTCCTTCCTCTTTATAGCTGCCAAACAGAGTTTCTACTCCTACAACATACCTACATACATTAATTTACGTGCACACAAAATTCTGACATTTTGCCAAAAAATGTTCAAAGGGGGCGAAAAAAAACACACGAGAAAAAAATTGCAATTTTATGTGTGCTCACTAATACTCCTTTTTCACCTAGTTTTTTTATGGATTTCTTTTTACGATCCAGGAAATAAGGTTGCACTGCACAGTATGTTATGGAAGAATGCTTCGTTTGATTTTTGACAAATTAAAATGTTTTAATTTCAATTTTTAATTTTTCATTAACCTACATATTTATTTTTTTTTTATACTGAGGTAATCCTCAAGTAAATGCTTAAAAACTCCCTCACAATATCGATTATGAATAGCTTAAGTGGCCCAAACTCTCCTCAAGCTTATTAACACTTGAGAAAAAAATCCACTGGAGTGACGACTTAAATTTGATAAAAAAACGCCCCCTACAATGCACTTATTTAGTTTTATCTGAAAATAAAAACATACGTAGGGAATGGCCACCATCAAGGCATCTTCAGCATTTTTTGTGCTCTGCAGACACGTATCTTGGTAAATTCGTAAATTTTGGCGTCAAATCTTTTCTGAGTCAAAATTTAGTAATTACTAAGCATTTTAAATGACTTTTGGTCAAATTTGCAAAGCTATTATGCTACGTAGATTATTTTGGTCCTAATTTTGAAAAAATTAATAATGATTTAAATACGTTCGTACATATTTTCAGGCTCATTGTTGATAAATACTGCAATAGGGTTGCAAATTATGACGTTTTGTGTATTTTTTGTTATTTTTTTGACAATATTCCGTACAGAAATTTTGTTGGTAATCTACTTGTTCGGGTTCAGCAAACCCAACAAAAAAATTAGTAATGAAATAATTTAAAACTACAAGAAAACTTTCTTCTGAAATTAAATTTATTTTGATATTTTTTTTCAAACTCATAACTTTTGAATTAGAGTTTACAGACATTTTTAATAGAAAGCTTAATCTAAATTTCGAAAACTTTTTACAAATTTAGTTGATTTTTTAGCAGATTCATATTCCAATACAGATATGATTCAAGTAATTAGTAAATTTATATCAAACAAACGAAATCTACTTCCAGTTGTTTAGATAAAGTGATGAAGTCTCAAGTGTCTACTAAATAATTGCCTGTAAACAACTATTTGGCTTCTATAATTACAATGACTCTTTTCATTTAGTTTCTTGATAGTGAACATTAATTCGAAGCTTTTATTAAGCAAACAACAAAAAAAAAACACAATACATATACCTAAATTCTTCCCTTTAATCAACAAATGATGTTGACTTTGCAGATAAAAGCATTGACAACCTACAGAGATAACAAACAACAAAAAAAAAAAAAAAAAACGGAATTCCCTAAAAAGATTGATTGCCATCCATCAAGACTAATCCCACTTAAACATTACAAAGAGGACATCAATAAACAATCTTGTTAACGCCACTGTTTTCTAACCAAGAATCACAAGAATTCTGTTCCCTGGATCACACTATTTTATACCTTCAGTTTTTTTTTTATGTTTTGTTTTGTTTTTATTTTTTTCGTTTTCTAAAATACATTGCCGAACATTTATAGTCAAGTTAGCTGCACGTTAGATGCCGTGTCATGTCGTGCAGGTGTATAGATGCCGATCTAATACACCTTGCCACCCCATTTTACACGTACGAAACCAAGAGGGACTACAATAACACAATATTTCTATAGGTGGTATAAGTTTATTCAAGCGCAACGTCAGTCATCACAGCTGAATAGTTTCAATTTAAAATCCAGTGTGTTTTATGCCTGTATTATTGCCTGCTGCTATATACATGTACTCGAACACATATAGACATACAGAGGGCAGCAGCACCACCAGCAGGAACATGGATGAGTCCTTCACCGTATCGCTCTACATTCAAATTCAATGCCTCCCTAGTATACGAATATTGTAGGTACACGAAATGGTATAGAACAAGGCGCCTCAATAGACTATGTATATGGGCAACTTCAAGAAGGGGGTACTTTTATAGTCTGGGAAGTTTTAAAAAAAACATTCAAAACGGTCAATAGGTGAATAAAAGCAATCACTTTGCTCTTTGGGCGTATAACTCTTGTAAATTCCAAAATTATCGACAAAATTATTAACATTAAAATGGCGGCTTACAAAAATTATTTTTCTCATTTATATGATATCGACCATGATTGTAAGAGCCTTTTTATAATTTTACTTGTAACACTACCTCCCTGACTATAAATCTATCCTCCAGCTCCTAAATATATGCAATGCATGAGAATTGTATCACTTTTTAAAAAGAAACAATAGAAAAAGACACAGACGAAATTCTCGTGAATTTTCGAAAATCCGTTCCGGTTCAACTGGCTCCTGTGTTTTCACCCGCCGCTGCGCTGCAGCTGTTGTGCCACACTTCCACCACACGTATAGTTTTATTGTGTGTTGGAAGTCCATTTGTATTTATATATTTTCTGTACTTATACCCCAGTGATTTTCATTTTATGATTACGATAATATTTTGGGAGATTATGAAAGTCGTATTCATGTTTAAAAAGCCACTGATGTTATGCCACTGGGAGAATCTCCTAGCTCCTAGGAGTACAAAAAAAAAAAAAAAAAGGATGTGAATTTGCAAAATGAGATAAGAATGGCTATACAAACAAATGTGTGTATGGTGTAGTTAAGCCCCTCTAGCGAGGGTGAAGGTGAAAGTGTTGCAATTTTGGCACCAATTTGTTTTGCAAAAAAAATGAAATAAAAATGAATACGAATACGAAGCAAATGTCGACGTTAAAGTGAAAGTGATCAGGTTTATGTGATTGCACTAGTGTACCCTAGGGGGTGTATTGCTAAGGACACCATAGACTATCAAATAATTTATATTCAAATTTTTTTATTATTTTTTTTTCTGGTTTTTTGTGCAGATAGGATAATTGCGGAACTAGGTTAGAAATAATTTTGTAAATTTGTAATGTTTACAGAACATCTTGAACAATTTATGAGGTAGGTAAAATATATTAAGGTTTAGGTAAGATATACTGATTAAAACCTACACGGTACATACCTACAAAAATCTATGGTTTTTGATAAGAAATTGACATTTTTCTTCGTAGTTTTTGATTTTCGATTTCGATATGTCGATTATTTTCCAATTTAATAAAATTTAAACATCAAAAAAAGTAGAAAATGACATTTTTGGATGACCATTTGAAAGTGAAAAATGACTAAAAAGATGTTTGAGATACAATTTACTAGTAAATAGAAATCAGATTGGTCGATTTACTTCAAACTTGGTACGTAGACTTTTTTTGAGACTGTAATTAATTTCTTTTTACCTCCCATACCAAGTAAAACTGATTTTTTGTTTTGCAAAAACGGTTCCTATACTACTGTGGTGCATTTTGTCAAGATCTATCCTTCTGTGATAACATTTTTTATTCCAATTTTTTTTATTAACAATACCTTTCGTTTTTTTTTTATTTTTCTCTCTCTATATTATGACTAAGTTGACTTAATGTTTTGAAATAAGGGTGTATGGTCAAATATGCTGTAACACATTAAGACTCATACATCGAATGAAAGGTTTTGATCAGTGTAGTATTTTTTGTATTGGCAAAAGCCTATATCTAGTGCAGGGTGCATTTTATGTTAAAAAATGCCTGTAATAAAACTGAGAAAAGTAAGCACTTTTAAATAAAAAATAAATTGACTGAAAATCACTACGCAAATGTCTATTTAAGGGCACTTTTGTATGGGACATGGACTATTGTTGTAACAGAATTTTAAGAATTTAAGGTGCAATATGGATGCAGAAGGTAACTTCTAAGTTGTATGAAAAATTCTAAACGAGTTTCTGTAACCATGTACCATATTTTAATTGCTATTAGCATAAAAAAAATCACATACAAAAGTGACCCACCCTACTGTACAGTCATGAATTACATCATTACGCAACTTGAAAACCAATTAAATTTATCAAAACAAAAAATTGTAGAGTTTTGGTAATTTGAAATTGGCTGATTAATTAATTAATTGTTCTGTGTTACTTTAAATTGTTTTATGTTTTTCACCATAACTTTTCAATGGTAAATAAGATTTCTCATATTTTATTAAATGTAAAAATAAGGGAAGGGGACAATTAAACGCCAAAAACTTTTCTATTTTATGAAAATATATACTTTCTTTTGACCCTGACTGTATTATAATAGACTGTTCCACCATGCATGATGATTTAAATTTTATAAGTGTATAATTTAAGTACTCAAACAAAAAAAACTCCTTTATCCTAATTTTTATTTTTGTGGTTTTACACAGTTTTTTTCTTTTTTTTTTCTTTTTTTTTTGTTTGCTTGCTTTGGATATTCAACTTTTGATTCAATTTTTTAAATATTTTTGATTGGTTTTTCTCCCATCAGGGATTATATACATTTTCTCACTCATTGTTTTTTGTTTGTTTCATTTTTGGTCAAGGAAATAGTTTTGTGGTTTGCAAAAAAAAAATGTGCATTTTGTCGAACGTTGATTTGCTTGTAGAGTGCAAAAATAATACTAAAAACACAAATATGTAGACATTTGCTTTTAAATGATGTCATGAATAATTTAATTTCCAATCAACTTTTATTTGTGTATCATATTCAATGGACATTCGGATTAAAAACTGTTTTTTTTTTTTCTTTTCAAGAAGGAAATATACGTTACCTTGTTTACTAGTCCATAAATTTTATACCTAATAGACAAATCAAATTATTGCTTTGTTTAAATTTTGTCAACAAACAAAAAAAATAAAATTAATAGTAGGTACTAATTCCTTCCAGTTTATATTGCATATAAAAATAAATTTTAATCCCGCATTAAAATTTAATAATGAAAGTTTCTGATTAAGTGTATTTTTGTTGTTGTTGTAATGATTAATGAATTACTCCATAGAAAAACTTTAAAGTTGTTGAATAAACCAACAGTGGTATAAATCTGTATAATATTCATATTACCTTACCCCAAATCTCAAAATGATTTATCATTAATAAGAAGCTTATATACCAACATTCCATAAAATCTAATCTCGAAATTGGCCCCCAAAGGAGAGATGTAAACATCAAACCCATCAAAGAAAAACCAAATACTCGTCATTACTTTACCTTTTCTCTAATTTTAAAGGACATCAATTTTAGACATTATACTCCTTCAACTTTCTATCCTTCTGAATCAGGGACGAGATAAGTTATGCCTTTGGATTTATATATTTATCTTCATATTTCCATCCTATATAGCAAATCCCTCTTGCATCGACCCCAATATTATATCCCCATAGGCAGAAGCTCTAATCTAAATGCCACAAAAAGCCATGAAAAACCCAGCACCACCTTTAGCTATACATATATATCTAGTTGTGTGGGCTACCATAGAAAAAAAAAAATAAACCAACTTTCCGCGTTATTATTTTGTTTTTGTTTCTCTTCTTTTTTTGATTGTTTGAAAATAAAATTATTTCAATTCATTCCATTCAAATTGCAGAGGTTAAATAAAAATTTAAAAAAAATAAACATAACGAGTGTGGCACTGCTTTATCTCGCCTTCTGGAACTAAACTGACCTATGAGCTGAATCCTCCCATTTTTGGCGGTGTGAAGCCTGAGGCAATCATAAATATTAAATTGTTCCACAAACACCTGAGAGGTCATTAAAAATAAAGCTTTGTTTTATCAGCCTACCTACAATATTATAATCGTAATTATTTTTTAACAAATTTTAATTAATTTATCGCTTAGCCATTTGCCACACGATTGATTTTTGACCAACAAAAAAATATTAAATTTAAACAACAAAGTCCATCATCACCATACTGGCTGGCATAAGCATAAAAGGTTTCTACTCGAAAATACATAAATTAATTTTTTGGGGGGAGGATTAAATTGGTGGTGGTGTCCTTATAACAAATCTGGAAACATTATAGTAGTCACTTTGGAAGTTAGGTGTTGGATTTTATTTGCAAAATTAATTTTCGTCAATAAAATGAGTCTTGTTTGAGATAAATTTCCAACTACACTTACACTACCAGAACAAGGGGGGTAGTATTTTTGAGCTGATTGTGATTAATTGTATCGCTAAGTAAGTTAAGCTGAAAATTAAATACTGGAAAGGGGATGAATATGGATCTCTTTTTACACCTAGGGATGAAAATCTTATAGAAATAGATTATTTATTATTATATTTTAACTTTTGGGGGAAGGAATAGACCATGGCTGGATAAAGTGAAGAAGCTAATTAAAGAATTCAAGATTTCAAATGGAAACCCAAAACAAACAACTGAAATCTCTCAAAAGTGGGAAAAACATAGAAAATATCAATTCTGTAATTTCAAGCAGAACAAAACTGGAATCTCCTTCTAAGTAGGTACTGGGAGCATTTCACCAATAGACTTGTGAAATAGAAAACAAAATATTCCAACCGAGTCTCAAACAGCTGAAAAGAAAGTAGGTTCGCATTCAGAAACTCTGTAAACGAGACCCACCCCAACGAAAAAAAGTGCATGGATAACCCAAAGATAAACCAGCAAGTTACCAGCCAATTACACTGTTTAGTGTTTTAAGCAGAGTGATTTACAACAGAATCGAACCTAACATCAATGAAGTAGTATCTGCAGAATAAGCTGATCTGGGGGGCAAATTTCAAGTCGCTCTACATGATTAAGAGAGGCGATTCAACGAGGCTTACCTATGATCTCCCAGAAACGACATCAGAGAAGTTTGCATTATGCTGACAACCTCGCTAAAGATGCCCAATAACAAAGCAAAGAACAAATGTTATTTCTATTTTACTGAACGAATACTTCAAAAAATTGAAACATGAGGAAAACGTAGGTTACTTGTTTTCACTTTTAAAACAAACTCGCAAGAACAAAACTCATAACCAAAGGATATTCAGCAGCAGAGAGGAACAGAATTTTTGTAGGTGGTCCTCATTTAGTTGATCCTACAGAATTTGTAAGGTGCTCCCTATATGAAAAAGTTGATTTCATTTAGGGAGCACCTTACATGAAAAATGAAAAAGTTGGTTTCATTCAGGGAACACCTTACAAATTCTGCAGAAAAAACCCAAACATCATCGTGCAATAAGGTTCAACTAAATGGGGAGCACCTGCAAAAATTCTGTTCCTCTCTACTGCTGAATATCGTTTCCAGGCTGGGCTTTTTTAATAGCGATCTCACAAATAAAGTAGATTGTCAAATTAATACTTCAATGTGAATTAATCTCGGAAATAATCATAATTGGCATCAAAATGCAACCTTGTGGTATTTCTGCCTCGGAACGAAACTATACATTGTTTGATTTTTGATTTTAACTAACAGTTTGGGTAAAGTTTCCAAGCACCGGTTCCGGTAACTAACAGAAATAGCATTACAGAGTGTAAAGAGCGGAGCGTCAACGAGTTTTTATAGTGAGATAAATGAAAAAAACGTGGCTTTGATCATAAGTCAGAAAAAAACTCACTGATCCTTTTGCTGTCGAAAAAGGCGAAGAACGAGGACAATTTTTTTGATTAATAAGACTTATTTGATTTTCTCATGGATGCTATTGTGAGAACTAGACCAAATTGAAATGGGACCAAACGGGAAGCACCATAGCTTTCAAATGAAAAAAAGAATGTTCAAAATCCGTTATCCCAGTCGAAATTTCTGACGTAAACAAAAAAACTCATTTAAAAAGATTAGAAAAATTTATATACCAGAAAAACTGGCTGGTGAATGGCATTTTGCGATCTGTCAAAGTGGTTTACTAAAGAAAGGCTCTATATAAAGTTCAAAAAAGTCGATACTTTCGTGAAAGAATTTTTAAAATTTAATTAAAAAGGTTTAAATAAAGGATACATCTCTAACCACAAACTGAAATTTCTGTAAGTCCTAGTATTTAAGGCACAAATAAAACGATTTATAAATTCAACTCTCATATAACCTCACTTATGAACAAAAGAGGTCTTCAAGAAACTTCCCCTGATCATTTTAACAACCAAAAAGGTGGTCCTAAAAAAGTTGTAGTCGCAATGACAGGAATCAACGCAGAGCAAATGAGAGAAATCCTCAGGGAAAATAACGTAAATCTTACCTCACAGCTCGCCACAAAAGAAGATTTTCAAAATCTCTACGCCGACATCTCTGCTCTTAAGACCAAGCAAGATGAGATCTCTTCGAAGGTTGTTTTCTTGGAAAACCAAAACAAATTATTGGAGGCACAAATCGAACGTCTCATGCAAAAAAGTCTCGAAGAAAATGTGGTGGTTCATTTGCCATCAAATTTACACAACGACCCCGTTGAGAAAGCCAAAAATGTGTGTGCTGGTTTGCTCGAAGAAAACGAATCCTTCACAGACATCGAATCCGCTCGCAGAGTAAGCAATTTGAACGCGTCTAATGCAATAGTCATAGTGAAACTTAAGTCCAGATCCTCCGTCTTAAAAGTCTTAAAAAACGCCAAGAAACTTAAGGGCACCAATATTAGTGTTCGGAAAGACATTCCGTACGGCGCACGTCAAAAAAGATCTAAATTGCTTGCTGTAATGAAGGAGCTCCGCGAGACAAAACCAAGAACGAAAGTCTATTTGAGAGACGACAGATTGTACGTGGAAGACATAATGTTTACATGGGATTCATCACTGGGACTTAAAAATGGAAATGCAACAGATAGTTTTGTCATCCTTAATAAAATTATTGGTGAGATTCCACCATCATTGATAGCATTATTAAATAAATTAAAAACAGAAAACACAAATAATAACAACGAAACGTCAAGTAGAGCTAATGACAGAACTGTCAGAGTTTTAAATAGTGAAGGAGCCATCACAATGAACGAGAGAGCCGCTGTACATGTTGAAGGTGAAAGCACAAGTGGACGTTCTTTTGATTGAGGAGAAACCGTCTGCCGGGCGAACTTTATTTTTTCTAAGATTAAAATTTTAAGTTACAATGTCGCTGGGCTAAAAAACAAATCTTTATATCCTGAATTTTTTAATTACATTAAGAACTTTGATATTTTTATACTTATTGAAACTTTTATTATAAATTATGATGAATCTAATTATAAGAACATTTTTAAGAACTACGAAATAGAATGCATATCAGCTGTAAAAACTAATACATTTGGTAGAGGAAGTGGAGGTGAACTTTTCGGGTACAAAAAGTCTCTGAAAGATATATCAGTTCAATTTAAAAACATAGAGCAATCCCGAATTTTTGAAGTATCAATTGAAGACAACCGTTTTTTCATTGTACCGATTTACTTGAACTGCAGCCATTGGCAACAAGACTACGATAAATTGAGAGAACTTCTTTATGAACTAGGACCATCAAATCTGATGATGATAGGCGATTTCAATGGAAGGAAGGCCTATCACAAAACAACTTCAACAGTGAAACGAACATAACTAATATTTATTATGAAAGAAAATCGAAAGATGAGGTGTGTGACACGAAGGGAATTAAAATTTTGGAACTGGCTGATGCTTTGGATTGTCATGTCCTAAACGGAAGCTGTGAAGACGACCGAGGTGGTGAATTTACTTTTATCCGTGGCACAGCGTGTTCTGTGATAGACTATTGTTTTATATCTGGAAACTGGATCTCCCATTTGGATAAATTTGAAATAGCTGTAAAAACATTCTCTGATCACATGCCATTGGAGGTCTCGTTTAAGACAAGAACAAATTGTGATGAATCAACGGATTCGGGACTTTCTCTTCCTGCGAAATTTAATTGGAATGATCAGAATAGAGAGATTTTTCAGGACCGTCTAAACAGTCAGATCGAATTATGGGTAGCCACAGAAGTCCCAGAGAACCCCGATCTAGACACACTCGTAACATTCATAAAAAATGCAGCTTGTCAAAAAACGTTTGAAAGAAAGGTCATTACAAATAAACAAAAGTGGTTCGATAAAGAGTGTGTGGCAGCAAGAAATCTTTCTTTTGCATACTTAAAGTTACTCAGAACGTCAAACAACATAAACTTTAAAGTCCTGTATGCATCTGCGAACAAAAAATACAAAGAGCTTTGTAAGCTTAAAAAACGAAACTTCGACCTCAGAAACATCGAAACAATAAACAAAGCTAAAAATGCATCGGATTTTTGGAAAGCAGTAAAACTTTTGAGTGGAAAAACGACTTCAATGTCTGCAGCTCTGCACATAGACCTTCTTAAAACACATTTCTCGAGTCTTCTTAACACAACCGAAATATCGCCACCAATTCAATATGCAATCCCTTTAATAGCCGATGAAATCCTTGATGCTCCTTTTTCTCTATCTGAAGTTGAAACAGCTATACTAAACTCCAAAGATGGCAAAGCTCCTGGTGAGGACAGAATACCTTTCGAATTTTTTAAACATCTCACCCCCAAATTTCTACAACTTCTTACTGTTGAATTCAACAAAATTTTTGAGACGGCCGACGCTCCCATGAGTTTTCGATCAGCAATCATCTTTCCCCTGCATAAAAAAGGTAACCCTGAAGATCCAACAAACTACAGGGGCATCTCATTTTTAAACACTGCGACAAAGCTTTTTAGTTCAGTATTGTATACAAGATTATCCAATTGGATTGAACGTAAGGAAATTTTGACAGAGTTTCAAGCCGGGTTCAGGAAAAATTACTCAACAGTAGATCAAATATTTTCTTTAGTAAATATAGCCGAAATCTACATGAAAAATGGTAAAAAGCTGTATGCCTTCTTCGTCGACTTTCGTGCAGCGTTTGACTCCATTCCTAGGGAAGCTCTCTTCTACAAGCTCTACAATTATGGAATCTCTTCAAAAATAATAACAGTCATCAGAGCAATGTATAGACAAAACGTGGCACGAGTGTGGGATGGGAAACAACTTTCCGATGAGTTTCAGACCTCAATTGGAGTAAAGCAAGGATGCGTTTTAAGTGCGCTACTGTTCAGTCTATACATAAACGATATAACAAACTCAGTGAAAGGTGGTATAGTGCTTAGTGGAAAATCCATTCCTGGTCTCATGTATGCTGACGACATAGTCTTCCTGGCCGAATCTATAGACGGTATGCAGCTGATGATGAACCGACTTCAGTGCTATTGCAAAGTCTGGAACCTATCTGTTAATCTATCAAAGTCCAAAATAATGATATTTAGACGGGGTGGAGGAAGATACTCTAGAAAGGAAAAATGGACATTTCAAGAAGAAACAGTGGAAATAGTTAAGGAGTACAAGTATCTGGGTGTCTTGATTACCTCGAACCTAAATCTCGATAGACACCTCCGAGCAAAAGTAGCAGAAGCTAAGCGTGCAATGTGTTCCGTATGGAGAAGTTGCTATTTGAGAAACGACGTTTCACATATCGCAAAATATAAAGTTTTTCGAGCAACAGCAACTGCAATTCTTTTTTACGGCGCGCAAGTGTGGGGATACCTTTCGTTCGATGCAGTGGAAAAGTTCCTCCGTTTCTTCATCAAAAGCATCTTTAGGCTGCCGAGTACGACACCCAACTATATGCTGCAGCTAGAAACAGGAACAGGCCCCCTTTTCCTGGATACTCTCAAATTACATTTCAATTATGTCACAAGAGTTATGGAGATGGGAGAAAACAGGATTCCGAGGCTTGTGCTAAGTCACATTATTAATTCCAGAGGAGCCTTCGTAGGTGAGTGGTATAAATTGGCGAACGATTGCTCAACAACGTTTTCAATATCAACGGAAGATAACTTTTCTACGCTCAAAACGAAATTTGATGTGTTGTTGATGAAAATCGGAAACAGGTTGTACGATAAGTCAATAGAGGAAGCGCAATCATCATTATATAGAGCGTATTACAGTAAAGTTAACCACTTTTTGGAAAACAAGACCTACTTCTTGACTGATTACACTATACATAAAATCAGTACAATCTTTAAAGTCAGAGGTGAACTCCTCAGTTTAAACTTCATCCCTCACCGTCCAGATCTTCCTTTATGGTGTGATTTATGCAATCGAAGAGAACGTGAAGACGTGTTTCATTTCTTGGGAGTGTGTCCAATTCTGAAAGAATTCCGCAAGAGATACCTTGGAATAGATGTACTCAGTGTAGAGGAAACCTTAAAATTGATGAATGGAGAACGGGGGTGGGAACCCCTATACCAGTATTGTTTGAGTGCCTTACGATACAGAACATGTATAATCAACGAAAGCTTTTAATGTATAAAATATTGTATGCAAAATTGGTAAACTTCACTTTACTTTTGAAAACTTTATATTAAACTTTTCTTTATTAATATTGTTTATAAAACTTAATATGTAAATGTCAGTCTGGTAGACGGCCATAGGCCAAACCATTTTAAGACTTAAGTTAAACTTACAAAGAAAATTGTGAACAGTATTAAAATTTTGAAGTCAATAAAACTAAACTAAACTAACTGGCTATAAATTCGGCATCTAAAAAAACCATTTAGTTGGACATCACCCAGCGGTTACAAGATTACTTAAACTAAAGTCGCAGTGATGGATGACATTACTAGAGTTCTGCTCTACTTGTGCAAGAAACCTGAAAAGGGTAAACATTATACGTGGATAGACCTAATTTCAAGCTCTATATACAAATTCTTTCTCAAATTTTAATTTTGGACGAGCAATTCGTTTATATTAAAACATTATGAACAATTGATATTTGCGACCTCTGGAAACCCTGCTGTTGTTTTCCGTGTAAAGTCTCCCCAGTTTCATGAGCTTAGTTTTTGTTTATAATGTAACTAAATATATTTCCAGGCCAATAATGTCCATCATTGTCATCTACACATATATGTACTTGTCCTCTCAAAGAGCAAGTTACAAAAACGAGTGCAAAAGAAAAAATAGAAAATTTATATCAACACCACAAAAAAAAAATATTGAAACCACAACACCTACTTCCGTCCTTACAATTAAGGACAGCGCATGCAAAACAGATACAAAAAAAAAAACATAAAAAAGAAATATTAACAAAAAAAAAGTCTTCTAAAGCCTGATAGATGTTGCATCCATCGCCACCATAGCCATAGCCATCCTTCGGAACACCAAATGGACCGACACCGACGGACCGACATCTTTCCCCGAGAGCTTCCATACCATATACCATCATCATTGTTGAGCCCGTTTGGTGTCCGTCCGTTCTCATGGTGAATTTTCCAAAAGCGGAATCTCTTTATCTCACGGATGCATGCATTTTATAGCTGCAGTATGCTTTTGGTGTTTTTATTTTTTTTTGTCTTCTTCTTTTTGGACCCAACTTACCCTGGCAATAAAACAAGATGAACAGCAGCATAAAAAAAAATCATGACTCCCCATAGATAAGGAGGCTGCTGTGGTGGCTGCTGCAAGTGTGTGCACTTGAAGGCTCCCCTTTGCCATATCCATCGCCATCGTCGTCGGTCGTCGGTCGTCGTGTGATTGGGTGAATGAGTGAGTGTGCAGTGGCATGTAAGAGATATGCCATCACCTGCAGCTTAACTAAAGGTATCCCAGTTCCCAGATCAGGATCATAGAAATGAAATTTAATTAAAAAGCACAACACACTCACACTCGCTCTCTGTCTGATGTGATGTGAGTTTGAGTTGAGTTGAGGTCTGAATGGTGGCTTTGGAAGTTTCATTCTGATGGGTACTCGTGTATCCACATCATATAGAAACAAGACACACATATCAAAAACCCGATGTTCTAACTTTTCAAACATGCTGCAGAACAAAAAGAGGATTCCAAAACTGTGCTGCGGTAAGAAATGGAAATATATAGGGGCATATAGCGGGTTATACTTTACAGTAAGGGTTAAATGAAAGTGAAGAGAGGGTAAGTACTCGTGCAGCATCAGCATCACACACTTCACATCTTTTAAGTTCTTTGCTCGAGTTAAATGCATGTAGTGGTAGTTAGTGTCAGACAAGCTCAAAAGTTATCCATTTTCAACTATTCTATGTGGACTATGCTTAGAAATATTATTTGCGAATTATTAGATTCGAATAGGAGAAAGTCTTGAGTGTGAATAAATTTTTGAAGAGAACATCAAAATTGTTATAGGTTTGTGTGTGGTTAATGTTTGGATTCCAAAGAAGAAAAAGTAAAAGTCAAAAGCAGAAATTTAAGACCCAAGTCAAAGAGAACCATTCAAAAAGTTTTGAGTTGAGGCATTTCATAAATGAATTTTTATAAGGAGAAGGAGGGATTTATGCTTTTGGTCAGAGTTATTTATAATCATTTCATGAAGGTTTTATGTATATGAAATAAGTTTAAACCGCTGCTTGTGCTGGTTGGGAGCATCTCTGCATGTCATAGAATGAAAACGAAAGAATTTAGAAAATTAAATAGTTGCATTTTGTATTAAGCTACATGCTACATGTGTTTAGTAGTTGAGGAAGGCATGTAAATTAGAAATGGATGAAGTAGTTATAGAGAAAGAAAGTTACTCGAACAACAAAAAAATACATCTGAAGAAGTCACACATAGCAGATCCCAAGCGTTTGGTAACTACTTTGACTATAACTTCAAGCCATCAAAGCCTGAAATAAGTTACCACGTTACACTAATAATTGCAAGAAATAGTAACGATGAGACAGTTCAGTTAGAAGAATCCTAACAGCGTTCTTAATGAATTCGAAACGAAGAAATTCTCCATAGAAAACAATTGGATCGGACAAAATGTATCCAACTTCGTTCTGAAAAGATTTAATCAGTCAGTAGTTATGCGATAGTCGATTTAATTAGGTTACAACCATACAGAAATTGTTCCCTCTGGTTTCTAGTTTGACAAAAAGTCTCTAAAGACAGTGCTGTCGTTCAGAAACTAGCTTGAAGATTGTTAAAATGCGTATTTAAAGAATCGACTGATAGTTTCAGTTTGATGTTTGCCTATTGTTTAAAGGTGTGTTTCAATACGCCGTCAAACTATGAACAAAATAACGCAGACAGTTGTTTCAACACGCATCTTACCAATCATTTAACCGGTTTCTGGTAATACTCGAATTTTTTTTTTCGAATCAGAAATAAGAAGTTTTGTGTTTGCAGTGTGCGAAGTTTAGAGTTAAGGGAAGAAAATCGTGGTTTTGAAGTGGAAGTAATGTTAAAATAGCCGCCGAAAGCAAAAAAAAAACATTTCTACAGTAAATCGAATTCAAAATTACTCTGATTTTCAACATAATCAAGAATGTGATTCGACCAAAAATCACAAACAAGGTAGAAATTGTGTTGGAAATTGTGAGTTGGAAAACTGCAAACTCAGTTTGCTGACAGTTTCATAGTCAGTTAAAACATGCCTATTACATTTTTCTTAATAAATTATAGCCTTAATTTTGTAGACATGTATTTCCCAATTTGAACAGGATATCTTCTTTTTACGAAGTTTATTGATAGTAGCAACGCTTACTTATAAAAATCGGAAAGGGTCAACTGAAAGGCCAGGTGGGTGTATTTCAGAGAAACGAGTTTCTGTTTCTTTTTTTTTTGTTTCGAGTTTAAATAAATTATTAAAAATAATATAAATATTATAGCTTTTTTTCCGAAAAGGATTTAAAATAAAATTCACAACAATATTCAGTTGAATTTTATTATTGTTGGTTTCACTTACCTTTTTTATCTGCGTGCAAAAATCTGAAAAAAAAAATTAAAATCATTCTATTAATAAATTATATTGCATTCATATTTAATTTAGTTAAATTGTAGATAGAATTTTTAAACTTTTAAAACACCCACAAAAAAATGAAACAAAAAAAAACACCAATCTGTTGATATGCTTAAATTAACTTAATTTTGTATTTTATGTACATTTATTTTAAATACTCTACAAAATTAGAGTATTTAATGTTTTTTGTATTAAAAAACATTATTTAAAAATTGGTTTTAATTAAAACCATAACTCGTGTATGAATTTTCAAAACAAAAACAACATGAATAAATGATTTATGATTAGACCATTCAGCAGTATGAAAACAATTTTGGTTCTATTTATTCGATTTTCTTAGAAACCAAATTGTTGTTTTCCATTAAATTTCCCTTTACATTAAACAAATTAACTGAATGCACTAACATTCGAAGAAATTCTGAAACTAGGTGGTACAAACAAAAATTTCAAATTCGACAGAACCTTACGTGCTATTGATTCATTTATATTCAAAGGTTAGAGTTTTTAGTTTTTAACTGAAACCTTAGCTTTTGGTTTCAACAGTGTAAACCTTTTAACTCTGAATTCATAACGAATAATTAGAAATATATGCAAAACTTTGTGCCAAGCATTTTATTTTGGGTACAAAATCCTTAAATCTGTAAAAATTTATTAAGTTTAAATTTTATTTAATATATTGGTATGAATGTTGGAATATACATGATAGAATATGTATGATCGAACGTGTATGATCACAAACTTATGCTGGAATATGTATGATCAAACATATCAAACAAAATATCACCAAAAAACAATTTCCAAAAAATTCAAAGTCGTCTTTATTTTCAAATTTTAATCATAGTTATCAAAATCGACCAGTTGTTCATTCTCTTAACAAAACCCATGGGTGAATTCAATAAAACTCCAAAAATTCCATAACAAAACAATGCTTTTGTACCGTTTCGTAACCTAGTTTTAACTCCTTCAATTTCCAATAAAAAAGGGTTCATAAAATGTTTTAAAACAAAAAAAAAAAATATATCCACAGTCAATATCAAAACCCACCAAGCAAAATTCCACAAGCCAACAACCGCGGCGCCATAATTTCAAAAAAAAAAAAAGTAAAAAAGAAAAACACACAAACAAGTAAATATTATTTATCCTTAAGCAAATATCAACACTGAATGAAATTTAATGGAGCAAATCCTCAAATAAATACCAACAGACATTTTAACCAACCAACCAACCAACCCACCAACTCCTTGAGCTATACAACACCAGGACGCAAAAGAGAATCGAACTCTTACACCAATGTTGTATCCATTGAAATTGATTTTCTGCAATATTTTCTATACAGTTTTCACTTATTGCAAAATAATAAATAAAAGAGAATATAATAAAAAAAAAAAAAAAAAAAATTATAAAGGTCCTTGAAAGTAGAAAGTATATCCTTGTGTGTATCGTATGTATGGCTATACTTTTGCTGCTGCTTCTAATTCTGCTTCTGCAACTTGTGTTGGAAATTTTTCTCAGAATTTCTTTTTTGAATTTTCAATATTATCTTTTATATATCTGTTTTGTGTGCCTCAAGAACTTAAGCGGCTCCTTCAATTCATATTTTTTTTTTTTTTTTTTGTTTTTATATCTTCATACAAAAAGTCCTTCATTTCACTCACATGTCTGTATCCATTTTCCACATGACACTTGACAAAGAGAACAAAAAAAAAAAAATAACACGGATAAATATTTTGAAAACGGCTACAAAAAAATGAATTAAAAACATGAAAACAAAATGAAGATAAAACTAAAAACAAAATTGTTATCCTTTTAAAATTGCACATAGCAAAAAGAAAAAAAATTGAAATCAAAATCAAAATAATCAAACAGGATCAAGCCAACTAGCGAGCAAAACACGAAGGATGCGATGATGAGGATGGCATTTGGAAGGAGGATTCGTCCTTCTATTCAAAAGAAAGTTTTTCTTCAATGCAGCGTGGAATTACGCCTCTATTTTGCTGGATAACAAAAAAAAACAAGAAGCAAAAAAAAAAAACTACAAGTTGGTCTTGTTTCAATCTTGACCTTACCGCATTTTCCAAGGAATGCTATGCTCTCGTATCTTCACAAGGAACATTGATAACAGACACAAAGAGGAGGTTCCATCGTTCTAGATTTTCTACAAATATTTTTTTTTTGTCTTGCTATTTTTTTTTTTTTTTTTTGAAGAAGAAGAAGAAAAAGAAGAAAAAGATGCTTGTCATCCTTATTTTTTGTCGCATATCCTGAAACACCCCAGAAGCCAGAACCTCAAGAGCATCATCATCAGAGATTGTCTATGTTTTCTACGAACTATGACAAATAGAATTCAAGATAAAAATGCGTGATGTCCTTTTAAAGTTGCCCATTAGTCTTCTTTTTTTTTTTTGGAGCGCTTGCCACATCAGCAAATACAATTTTGTATCTTCTGTTGGAAAATTGAAAATCAATCAAAAAATTCTATAGTATTTTGTCGGGTGGAGCAGCGAAAAAAGCTGTTCTCTCCAGGTAAATTGATTCAATCAGAATGATACAACAAAAAATACAATTACACAAAAAAGGACGAGGATGCATGTGCACAATTCATCCAGAATGATGCAAAAAAGTGATTTCAATTTAAGGCAAATTGATTGATAAGAGGAAAGCAAAGTACTTACATTTACATTTTTCACAGACAAAGTTGTGCGGTTAGAAGGTTGGAAATGTAGTCAAATGGGATGGTTAAAGAGGATGCAATTTACAGGGCTAGGATAACAACTTACTCGATAAAGCTACTCAAATTGATTTACCCTTCATTCTCACGCAGGGTGCGCTTTTCATATCGTTTAACAGAGAGACAGAGAGATTTAAAGGCACGTTTCTCTCACACAGAGATACATACCTACGTATATGTATCTTCCATGAAGGGCAAAACATTAAATTTATATCCGGTATTGAAGAAGCTTTTCACTGATATAAATACATACATACGTTCTATACATATATGAATCTGGGTAAGGGTGTTGTTAATTTTCATGTTAAGGTTGCTGTTAAACGAACCAGTGTTGAAAATCTTTTGAAGAGTTTAAAAATAGAAAGAAAAAAAAACATCGCCAGATAGGAACTTTTCTATGGCAATTTTGTAAATTTAAAACTAAAACTTTGTTGAGCTTAATTTACAAAAAGAAGTTATTCAAAAGATTGAATGAACAACTGCAACTTGTTTGTGAAGTTTAAGCTATTTCACATCACCCTTTTTGAAATAAAATAATAAAATTAATTCATTATTTTGCAAATTAAAATCATTTTTTTTGGAAATAAAATTTTGACATTTGATGATCCACAATCGAATAACGTGGGTGTGAATTAAGAAAAGAATATGAAAAGCTAAGGGCACCTGGGTGACAGAACTCCACCCTGTGGCACACCAGAATTTATTTTGTAAGTAACAGTCATGATACCATTTACTTCAAAAGTTTATTTCTAATCCATCGCATAAGAGATTACAAGCAAAACTGATGAAAAGCTAAGGGTACCTGGGTGACAGAACTCCACCCTGTGGCACACCAGAATTTACTTTGTAAGTAACAGTCATGATACACTTCAAAAGATTATTTCTAATCCATCGCATAAGAGATTATAAGCAAAACTGACCAAAAAATTAATTTTGTGGACTAAAGGAGAAACTAGAAAATTCTGTAAAATTTGCCTAGAACTGTGCTAATGCAGGCCATTTCTTTTTCAAATTGATTATTTTTTCGCATGTGTCTAGTCACTCTTGCTAAAATATCACTAGCAATAATCTAACTTCTTACCGCCTATGAAACATTACAATATTTTTGGTATTAATGCTAAGTTTTATTCTTCAAAAACGCGCTTTGATTTGTTACATCAAAAGCATACTTTTTTAATCCAGATAAACTTACAATGAGAATCCAACTATGAATTCTCTTTCGGTTTGATAGCAGAAAGAACTTAATTTGTAACCATGTCTTCGTTGGCGTGTACATAACTTTCAAGGAAGCATAGTAACCAGTTAAAGTTCCCCAAGAAGCTGTATCTATTTGAAAGACGGTTCATTTTGTTTCAATCAGAATATAGAAAAAAATCATTGATTTATTGCGTATCCATATTTGAAGTTTTGATAATAATTTTTGACATTTTTGACGCCAAAACTTTATTATTTACTTTATTTCTTTTTTAAATGACTTTATATCGCGATATATGCATATAATATTTTCCTTTTTTTACGTTTTTACGAGAAGTTTTGACCTCAGAAGTTTTGACTGGGTGGATCGATTTTGATTAAAGCTTATGTATTTGAAAGCTGGTGGTCTCCATTGGGTCCCATTTAAACTTTGTTTAATTCTGACAGTGGTATTAATTAGGAAATATCAAAAGTCTTAAAATTTTAAGTCGGTTGTTAAACTTGTTAAACTTGATGTAAGTATAGGCTCTTTTTTTATTCAATAAATATCAAATATCAAATATCAAATTGTGTATAACAAATTACTAAAAAAAAATTGTCAATTTCAGAAAAACGACACTTTTGTCTCTATGTCCCGATAGCTCAGTAAGCTAACACTTTTTCTTGCTTCATAACATGACGAACTTACACTTGTATTATTCTTTTTTTATAGTTCTCCAGCAGATTTAGTTCAAATTTATGAAAAAGTAAGGAAAAATTTCAAGATTTTCAAAAGTTAACAAAAAAGTTGTAAAATTAAATTTCTTTAAACATTTTAGATTTATGTTTTGAGAAATTTAATTTTAACAAAATATAAATTTTATTAGCTCCCACTTTGCTATGTCATACCAAGACTGAGGGAATAATACGTACCTACATTTTAAAAATCGTAAAAGAACTGTCCAAGATAAAGCTATTATCAAAATGGGTCACTGTGGCGTATGAGTAATATTTTTTGTTTTCTTAAAAATTTTAATGCTTATAAAAAATCTATCGCTGAGCAAATAATAAAATGTGGGTTGTGTTTTTTTTTTATAAATCTTTTGAGAGTTTTTGTTTTTATTCTTTTTGAGAAAATGAAGGAAAACAAAAGAAAAGCACAGAAGAATTGTAACTTTTATATTAAAAGTTTTGTTTTACCGAATCATCATTCTATTATTTACGGACACAATATTGTTTTTTATTAATAAGAACTTTTAATTAGTTAACTCGCACTAAGAACTAAAGTAATATATTTCATTTTAAAAAGGTACGAAAAGTGTTGTTTTTTATTCCTTTTAGGCAGGTATCTGAGTTTTCATAACATAAAAACAAACTATTTCACAAGCGTATAACCTATGGCAACACTTTTTCAAGTTCAAATCCCAACACAGATAGGCAATTATGTGAAACAACACTATACTAACATAGACAGACGTACATCAACGAAAACGCAAAAAGGCTAGTAAAAACAATAATATTGAAACAGCCCCCCACTAACACATGTCTAACAAGAGTTTCACCAGAATATTCTCAGGGATTTCTCACTCAATTCAACAAAAACAGAACCACCCAAAAATATTGTTATAGTGATGGAGTCTCAGAGAGAGTATAGTACTAAAGATATATACTGGCCAACTGAGAGAGCGAGAGAAGGACATCACCACGAACAAAACTCCTCCAAATGAGAGCACGCAAATCTACGTGGAGCAGAAGAACATTTTTCAAGGTTAACCTACTCCTAAATGCACACACAATTTCCTGAGTATAAAAGCCGCGGTCCTCAATCCTCCATCCATCCTCGGTTTTCCTCTCGCGCGCACACCATCCAATTGTTTTGCCACAGCTACATACATATGCAGGCATAGCAATAGTAGCAAGTAGCAGAGTAGTAGGTAACAGGAGTAGGACAATACACTAAGGATACGTGAAAGCGGGTATAACTTTTGTCTTTGATATTTTTCTCTCAACGTTTTTGTTGGGAATTTCAAATAAAAAAAGCGCTTTTTTTATTTCCATTATATATGTACTTGTATTTTTGTTTTTTTTTTTTTTTTAAGTTGGAAAAGGATTTTTTTGTGTTGATTTCGTTTGTGCTGTTGTTGGGCGACACAATTCAATGCGAAAGGACGCTCTTTGACTTAGACAAGTGAATTTTTGTTCTCCGGGTTTGTGTCAGTTTTTATTTTATTTTTGCTCCTCATACCTCAGAGATAAACACTTTTTTGTTGTTGTTGTTTTGTACGTATAGGTCACACAGAGAAATCGAAACGACTGACGACGACGGTTGTCGTCTCGGATAGAATTGGCATGGTAGGATGTCCTTATACCATCATCTGAGTGGCATGAGTAAATATTGGCTGGACAGGATTTCTATTTTGCAGAGATTCAAACATTCATTTTCCTTTGGGTATAGTTTTGCTTCTTTTTTTTTTAATGAATAGAAAGATATTATATCTTTTATACACATAGACTGGTGTCTGTGAAAAATAAATTACTAACTAAGATGGCAGCAGCAATAGAGAGAGAGAGTGAGAACACGAGAAAAAAAAACTATAAAAGTCTAAAATTGGTTTATTGATTGGAAGAGTTTACTTTACTTTGGTGGCGCTAGTTTGGCTGGGAAAATGTCTCAGCAGAAAAAAAGGCCTTAAGGATAAATGAGATCTCAACCGCAAATGGACTAAGAGTTTGAAGCAAAAAAAACAAAATCAAAGAAATTAAAAAATATATTTTCAAGCAAAAATTATAAAACCGAGAAATCACTTTCAACGAGAGGTAAGAAAATATTTAATTGCCTTTAGAGGATTAGTTTTTGTCTAGCTTTGGTAGCTTAAAACAAAGAAAATTTATTTTAAAGTGAAAAAAAAAATATAGAGAAAGAAGAAGAATAGACAGCTTAACCTGAGGCTAATTTATAAACAAAAGAAAATATCTACAGATGCAGTCTTGCAATCATCTCAAAGGATATACAGTAGAAAACAGTTTCCTTTTTCCAATTAATGTACAGTGAAAGGAGAATTTTGTTATTTTTCAGACAAAAAAAACCCCACGATAACTAACCACAGCACTAGAGTTTTCTGAAATTGAAAATATTATATTTTTTATAACCACAGAGAGGTCTTAACTAAAAACAAAAAAAAATTTAATTATGTCTGTCTCGACCGTAAAGTTACTTTACACAAAATTGCTACTTGAAATGAAAAAAATCTTATTAGAGGGAGAAAGGGATGTGCAGGTTATAGTAAAAACATTGAGATTTTTTTCTAAACGGGGTCAATTTATATTTTAGCGAGTCAAGAAATTATATTATAAAAAATCATATTCAGTACAAGAACTGTTCATGCTGAATTGCAGACAGAATATTCACGTAGGTACTCAACTTACGTATCTTTTTCTAGTAACAGAGGCATTAACCAAAAAATATATATTTTTAACCTTTGATACCCCCAGAACAGTCAATTTTACATAATTACTTGGGGTCATTGAATAATTTCCAACAGCTGTGTGAACATCCGGTAATAGTAGCGTTACATTTCTGTAATGCCTTTTGTTAAGTTATTATGTAATACTTATTTAAATTTACTTAAGGGGTCCTAGGCAAAAGAAAACTGGGGACGTTACCTCCTAGATTTTGTCTTTCCTGTATGTTAAATTTCGAATTACCAACTTCATATATTTTACATCGTTAATTTGCTTAAAAACTAAACTTAACATGCACCTGTTAACAAAATAAAATTACCACTGGTCAAAGCATAAATAAGATGCTGACTTCAATTGACAGATCTTTGATCTTAAAAACCAAATAATCATCCAAAATTCTACACAAAGTGGCAAGTTTTTTAGCTTTGTATTTATCATTTACCCTTGACCACCCTGAATAACTTCCGAATATCCCTTAATATGTTGTTCCAAATTATACAGAAAAGGAATTGAAAAAAAAAATTCATCTTTAAGGACCTTCAAAATTTTTGACATATTCAAATTTTGTTGAAAACCGTCTTCTCCAAATGACTTTAATAGTTTTTCTTTGTGATCACAAGTGCATATGTATTGTATATGCACTTGTATTTTTAAAATTTGAATACAGTTTTATCCAAAAACGTAATTGGCCTTATACGCTTGCAATTCCTTTTTTTTTTCTCAAAGTTTTAACTCATGAATAATGATCTAGAAAACTGTTGAAATAATGCTTTATGTGAAGGACTTGTTTAATTGCGTTAATCAGTTTCTCTTGACACTTGTATGATTACGACGACATACAATGACATTGAAAAACTAAATAGCTGTGTAACCATACTACTGTGTGAAAGCACATTCTCTTATATGGGTGGTAAAATACTCAGAACTTATTTGTCATAATCCGATTACAAACTGGATTATTGTCTGCACAAATCCACATAACCTCTGGTGTGGTGATTGTCAAGGAAAATGTTTAACACGTGTCAATACCAATTCATTTCATAGATAGATTTTCTCTGTTGTGAAATTTGTAAGTTCTTAAGTAAATTAAAGTTTATTTAAATACTAGATTTATTACGAGTGAATTTTGTTTTAGGTATAACACAAGGACGAGTAACACCTACCTCGTCATCGATAGTTAATTGAAATAATGGCTGCTGGCAGCTTGATGTGACCATAGAAAACCTTCTCTAATGGTATCAGTCGAGTTATTATATCAAAGGTTGAAAAAGTTATTCAATGTTTAACTAACTTTCAGTAACAGAAACAACAGTGACTAATCAGCTGCTAGCACCTTCAGTGAGCGACCTTTGTTGTAGTAGCTCAGGAGAGGTCCCTATATGAGATACGATGATTTTATGTATCGCTGCCTCTTTATAGTCTAGCATCTGCTTTAACTTGGGTTTGCAACTGTTCTTCAGTCTTTCTTGCCTTATTGAACTTGGGGTTGGTATTCAAAGATCTCCCTAGCTTTTTCGTTAGGCTGGTGTAAAAGAAGTGGCAGAACCAATCAAATAATGGTCTATTTCTGTTTGCATGGCTCAAGTTCTTCTCTACTGATCCTCAATCCTCACACGCACACAGGATTCTTTGTAAAGATTTCGGTGTAAAATCATTTTCTCTGCTTATCGCCTAAAACTCAGACAGAAGTTTTTTAGGCTAATTCTGCGCTTAATCTTCACTTAGATGACGTTCATGGAGCTTATATTGACTCCGAGGCAGGCAAACTTTTGAATACTTCAAAATTGCTGCTATCAACTCACTGTTGTTTTTCGGGGACAGACAGATTTTTTTTTTGATAAGATTTATAATAAGTTTTTTTGTAATTTACTGCAAAACCAACAATTTTCTTCAATCGCTGAGACCGCTTTTAATGCAAGTCGATTGGGACTTTCGATGATTTGAATGCTGTCTGCTATACCCAATCTTTGGAAGTAAGTAACTTCTGTGTTAACACCTAGTCTTCGAACCATATCTGCTGAAGAACAAAACTGAAGATATCATGCTTGAAGAGTTCCTCAGGGAAGCAATCAAAGCCTGCAGCTATGTTGTTCCTTAGCTCTTTTATAACTTCTTCAACATTTTCTTTTATGGACGACAGTATTGGATCTTCAGCAGAGAGAAGTTTTTTACAGAGGTGCTCATTTTAAATTCTGTCAACTTTAGATTCATCTTCTAATTAGTGCGGAGTTTGTTCTCTTTGACAGCAAGTCACAAATTGTAAAGTGCAATTTTGTATGTCTCCACTATAATATGAATAAAAATAAGAAAATCGTTGGTGTGCTATTTGTGTAAGTCACTTAATATGTTATTTTTGGAATTGTAATACTTTTTTTCATATTTACGTTGCATTTTCGTGTGCATTACATCTTTTTGCACTTTTTTCCTGTACAGGTACCTTTTAATAAATATGCTTGGAAAACTGTTTTTTAGATCTGTTTTATGTTCTAAACCTAAACTGAACTAATTGCTCAAATACAGGTTTTTTCTTTGCATATTTAATAAAAAATTCATTTCATTCCTGGTGGTACATACAAACAAGTAAAATTCTCAACATTTTTGAGTAATTTACCAAACTTCAACATTTGCACCCAAGAAGAGTATACAAGAAAGAGAAACATTTTATCGATCAAACTTTAATTTCTTGTGTATTTTATTACAAATTTGCATATACACTGTACACAGTACACTCTCATGCAATATAAGGCCGTTTTTTTTTTTTTTTTACACCAATATACCTTCCCCACTATAAAGCAACCACTTTTACTGTTCTGAAATTTTGTTCTTATTTTTTTTTTTTTTACTCAAAATAATGAATATTAAATGTAGTTACATGGTACATCTATATTATACTTGCTTAGAATACCCACGTCATATGGTTTTCGTGTACATTTTTTTTTTTTTTTTTGCATGCCAACTGTTCTACCTTTATCATGCTTCATCCGTCGTCGTCGTTTCGTCCGGTACTCGTTTTTAAGTCGGAATTGGTAAGTATTTTTGTCCAGTTAGGTATAATTTATATGCATATTCATAAATTATATAAAAAAAAATTCTAAGAATTATGGTTTTTCCAGTCTTCCACCAAAAATCATAAAAAAAGCGAGAAAGTTGAGAGGATAATTCTGACAGTTTTTTTCCTCATTTAGATTACAAAAAAAAACTGTAAAAAAACCACGGAAAAAAAACAAATGAAACTTAAATAGCAGAGGGATGTAATGAATATACACTCAATATCACTTGATTTAGTTTAGTTTAAAAGAAGCATTTTTTAGGGCAGTTCGAATTTGGGGGTAACTTTAAGGAAGAATTACAAAAAATGAAAGTATTGATTTTAAAAATTTGCAGATAAGGAATTTGTTGCCAAAATATTGCATTAAAATAGACATTTAAATCCAATGGAATAATTTACTATCATCATCTTCATACAGTTCCATTGTTTTCCAAAATTGATGTAGGTATAGTTTTTTTTAGCTCAAAAATGCAGTGTCTTTGGTTAGCCCGGAAAATAATACCTTTCAAAAGGAAAACAACCGACTTCAAATTTAAGCCTTTTGGTATTTTCTAATTAATGCCAATGTCAGAAATGGACCAAATTGAAATGGGACCCAATGGAGACCACCAGCTTTCTAGAAAAAATCATCAAAATCGATCCACCAAATGTTCTGAGCCAATAAAACCAAAAAAAAAAACCCTCGAATTACCTCATCCTTTTATTGATATCAGTTAAAAATATAAACACATTTCATTTAGCGTTTCCGATGTGGCAAGGAAATTCCTTCGTGCACAGTGGGACAAGAAATTTCAAAATAGCAAGTTTTTTAATTTAATTTTTTTTTTCACCTTAAACTAAAATTTATAATGTAAACATTTCAGGTCCAAAATTAGATGTTAAATATTTTATAACAATAAACTTCATTCATTTTTGTTAAATTGCTTTTTCAATAAACTCGTTTCCTCGTTCAAGTAGCTAAAGGAAAGACAAATCTGCATTCCCTATTTGGCAGAAATAGCGAGTTTTGTCAGAAAAGGTGGCGCGAAAATTTCTGTTTTGGTGGCAACGCTCTTTCATGACATTTCACTCACACAAATATAAAAAATAGAATTGAGTGGAAGCGATTTCACCTGTTCCATTCGATTTAATAATGAGTGAATTCTTATCGAAAGTCGCATTAATCAAGTGACTCAGAGTGTTTGTTGCGTTAAGTTTTTTTTTTTTTTTTTTTGATTCAGATTAGATACAGAGCTATTTAAGTATTCAAAGAGATATGTATATAATACATGTATTAATATTTAGCTGGCGGAATGGAATAATTTACTGTGCATTTTGGTGGAAAATATAATTTTCGCCAAGTAAAATAAGTGAGAGTGAAGAGAATTAAAAAAAAAAAGAAAACAAAAAACACACAACAAACAAAAATTTGTCTTTTACCGCACGTGCGGCACAAATTTTGGGTGGTGGTCTTATTTTTCCTTACATAGAAATATTGTAACATAATTAATTTTTCCACTTTGTTTCTGTTTTTTTCTCCACAACAAAAATTAATTACGCGGAAAAATGACAAGTAGCACATTTCAATGAAATCGTTGGGTGTTTTTATTTGTGATTGTTTTGATGATAAAAATGTCTAAGGATTATGTTCCACATTTAATTTAAGTGAATTATTAACCTCTTTCTATTTCTCTCAGAAATTTAAACCCCATAACAACGACATTCTATTGATTTATTTATTTACCATTTGTTCTGCTAAATGAAAGGACTTAATTAGATGTGTTGACTCATGGAGAGTCCTTTGCGGAATAGTATAGTTTTAATAGTTGTAGTCAAACAATTTCAATTGCTTTCATTAAATTTTTCAAGTGAAATTCACACGAAGTCATGACGACCTATGAAGAGTATAATATTGAGGTAGAGGGTATACCCACTTGAAAACACAAGTGACGCTGAATGCTTACTTTTCCCTAAGAAGTCTCTCATTAAATACTTGAAAAGTGTTTCTTAGTGCAAACTCGTTACACTGGAGATCCATTTTTTTTTTTGTTTTAATTCCGTTTTACCAGGAAATATATATAACAAAAAATATAAATGTGTACTTTTTTAAGTAAAGTTACCGGGTATATGATTCTTTTGTTTTTAATTTTTTTTTTTTTGATGAAAAACAATCTTCAAGGAATAAACTTTAAAAAAAAAGGGATTTGTTTCAAAATTAAATGAAATTGTTTGAAATCAGAGAGGGAAGGATTAAAACACTTTTGTACTCGTATTTGTATTTGGAGAAGGATATTAATTATTTAGTGAAACTACTACTTAAGTTGTTTTCTTTTGTAATTCTTTTATGTTTGAAAATTCAACAGACTTCAGTTGAATTTGGAGATATTTAACTTTTAAGTTTAAGGGATTTATTTTTAATTTAATCATTTATTTATATAGAAAAAAAAATGTGGTAATTGAAAACACATATAAATAAAGCCAACGGGACAGTTCTGATTGTTTTCAAAGTTTTTATGTTTCCTTGAAGCTGTAAGACTATTTGTATGTCTTAGTAAAAAAAAACAATAGTTTCGTATTAACTCATCAGCAAGTTTAAGGCACGATAGGTTTATGAATTATAGAAAGACGATATTCAGACTTTTCCAATTATGTTTAATGAGGTAAATCAACCGATTTACGGTTGAAAAATAACTCAGAAAAAAGTTCAAAAATTCGAATCATTACATCCAAAATAAAAATGATATTCTTTTAACTCCCAATTGAAAGAAAATTTAAGATAACACTAAAAATACTTTTAGCTTGCTTTTATAGCTAAAATTGGAAACAAATAAATTTTTTTTTTTTCAAAATGACTAAAACAACTTCCTAACTTCTTGGAGATGAATTTAAAAAAAAAAAAAATTGAATATAAAGCATAGTACGCTGCTGAAGCAAAACGAAAGATTCTGTACAAAAATCACACATAGAAAACGTATAGTAAAAATTTCGTTCGTCACAAGATAAATCTATCAGTGAAAATGAAGATTTTAGCAAATTATTTGGTAGATCCTTTTACAAATTTTGAGCAAATAATTTACTGTTCGAAATATTAGTCTTAGAAACAATACATTTTAGTTTTTTTTTTTGATTTTTTACTATGAAATTTCTTTTGATTTTAAAAGATTTTTTGAAAATAATTTTTGTTGCAAATTTAAAAGAATAATCCCCGAATATATTTGTTAGCAAATTTGCTACCAACGCACGTCTTTATACATGTCCGGCAGACAAATTTATTTCGCTTCAGGTGCGTTCCAGGTTTTATAGAAGAATTATTCCAGATTATTTGAAGATTCGTGTATACTTATTTATAAATAATAGTACACACTTGTGGTGGCTTTATCTGGTATTTAAATTTAATTTGTCAAACCACACATCAAATACAATGAGTATGAGTATAATAAACATTATATACCTATTAGACCAGTTTATACCAATCAGTATAAAAAAAAATTAAAATTGTGATGACTTGGGAAGCTTTTCAATACAAAGTATTCCCAAACATTTGTTAACATTCAAACAAATTTCAAAATATTTTTGTAAATTTAGACTTTTTGTAGAAGAACAGTTTATACCAATCACTCAATAGAATACAAAATATATTACATAATTATAATAAAATGTATTCTTTATAGAAAGGCTCATTTACATTTTTTGTTATTAATCAATCAGAAAGTGTCCACATTATTAAATTTATTTTTAGATCAATTTATACCAATAATTGAATAAAAAAACAACAAAATTGTAAGGTTCTCATCTATATCTTAAATCCTTAGGGTGTGAATAAAATCGAATATCGTTATAAGACTTTAATTTGAAATTTCTTTTATGCTCGTCATTTTTTAAAGACTTATTTCTCAAATTCAAAATCAAAATGTTATCGTATTTTTCTTTTGTTTTAAAGGTAACTTTGTAGATTAATTGGTTTGGTTCCTGTATCTATATCTAATAGGTACAATAAATTCTACAAACATGTATATTATATGTATGTGTACCAATACAGACCACACATGGAAAACCCTCATCAAAGGCCCAGTTGGATAACAGAGATCCAAATCAATGGTATCTATTGTTGTAAAATCTAAAATTCCTGTCCACCATCACAATTTTGTGATTCATTCATCCAAGTAACCAATTGTAATCACTTAAGTGTGGTTAATCTTTGTATTTTATTGTGCGTGAGATAATGGCAGATGTATAGGTACATTCTGAAAAGATATATACATAATACATAAAATAGCTGATGTCG